>JANEYF010000672.1:0-201508 GCA_029963845.1 Rhamnusium bicolor | reverse complement strand
AGCAGACATTTCGGACAAAATAATACAGCAGTCATCTGGACACAAAACGGTAAATGACGGAAATACAAATAAAACGGTCAATGTAATTCTTATCATTACCTGGTTGCTGGCGGAGCAGACTGGATATTTGGCGCTGTGTACTGCTAGATCGAGCAATGATTGGAGAACGCTAGCTTTTAATTGACGCATTATACCCAAGGTCCTGTGAAAATAGTGGCGGGGACTGCGTCTCGCGAAGTTGTCGGCTGCTGTCCGTGGCAAACGTTACTTAAACTATCTTGGGCATCGTACTTAAACAAATTCATATAAACAAATGTTTATAAAATATTTCAAGGCTGGGAACTATATATATGAAAAGAAATAATTTAAAACGGCTATGTACTAATATTTAAAATAAATCAACTAATAACTTATCCGGTAAATTATTAAAAAAATAGAAACATATTTTTTACTATGAATAAATAATTTCAACTTGATTTGGAATAAACTACTTTCCTCTTATTTGATTAAGTACAAACACAATATTCGATTTATCATTAAGATACTAAACCAACCCAAGATTACCCTAAAAGGAAAACTGGTTTGAAACAATTATGTTTGAAAGATAGCTGTTATTCTAAATACTGGACTTGCAAACTAAATTAACTTTGGTTCAAAACAGTTTTAAAAGAAATATTAACATGAGTTATCATATATAGGGTGTACCAAAGTGAACAAAAACCCACTTAGGTCTGATTAAATAGAAACTATTGATGGAAAAATCACTGTTACAAAACAATAAAAATGTCCATCGATCCAAAAAATAATTATACCGTGCTCAAAACGAATGTTTGTTCTGACTAATGGTGAAACCGAACATTTTTTAACCCTCCCTGGGTATAAATAATTCATCTTTTACTTCATTGTCCTTCATTAAACCTTATGTGTCTAATATATCGCAGAACTTATCTCAACACTATCAAACAAAGAAGTACAAGACGTTAATTAAGGAGGATGGAGGCCTAAAGTAATGATAGCACTAATGATACTGGTCAGTAAATACACAAAGTATTTACTGACAAGTTTTATTATAATATACTAGTTTGTAAATATTTTCAGATGATGGGTGTGCCCTGTTACAATTAGGTGTAGATTTTCTCCAAATTGTCTACTATTTTTGTTTTCTTTTATAATTTGAAAACATATTAAAATTATTTAAAAATACAACCAGAAATCGCATCCAATTATTTTAAGTTTATTTTCAATTAAGTTTTAGTTTAACATGTTCTAGTTTTAAACCTTTATTTAATTGATATTAATAAAACAAGAGTTGTAAATTATATTATATTTTTAATCAGCAAAATATACCATTCTGACAAATCTTAACTTCGTTAACAACAAAAGTTATATCCATTTCATAACAGTTAATTAAATTTCCAAATATTTTTTTAAGTTACTGCTAGTAAAAATTAGATGTATATATATTTTTTATGGTAGTGTCTTACGTCCTATTTCCAGAATGTATTGACTATGAAAAAATTAAATTATATTTATATTGCAAGGATTTAATGTCATAAAGCAAAAGCTGTTCATCGATGGTTTACTCTCATCTGATAATAATTTTTTTTGCAGATCATGGAATTCGAAGACTTTTATTTTATGATTTCTGTATATAGTATATTATTATTGGGTTTTAACTTATAATTTGATAAACAGTTGTTAAGAATAAGTAAATATTTTTATTTAGCATGTATATTATGTTTTATTTATTAGTTTCTTATAAGATTGACGAAATTTAATAATTAATCATTATTTTTGATTAGGAACCTGAAACCTGAAAATTTTTTACACACATTTGAAATGAAAATGATGTATGATTTATAAACATACAAGTAGTAATAATAAAAGTAAGTAAGGCTCTCCACTGTCGCCCTTGCTCTACAATATATATTGTTATGATATATATATAACTTTAATTCAGAACCAGAATATTTAAACCTGGATTTGTATATTCTCCAATATGTCGATGATACCGCACTCGTAAGCCATAACAAGAACATCTACAAGACAGCAGAGGCACTTCAGCAACTGATTAACAGAACATTAACGTGGTTCAACAAATGGCGAATGAAACCAAATCCCCTAAAATCTCAATACATCATGTTTATCCATAATATATCCCCAAACACTCCAACAATAACTGTAGACAATAGCACAATATATTGTCAACAGGCAGTAAAATATCTTGGAGTCACAATAGACAATAAGCTTAATTTTAACAAACATATCAAACTAATTAAGAAGTGCATTGCAAGAAGCAGACACTTCCGCAGCCTAATATATAAAAACCAAGGAATCAACAAAAAACTGCTGCCCATATTTATAGTACAATCTGCCATCCATTATTAGAATATAGCCACCCACTATACCTTAATACAAGAAGACCAGTCATAAAACGCCTAGAAATAGAGGAAACATCAACATTGCAATCCATTACTAAAATCAGACACCCCAGAAATCCTCTCCATAACCCTCTTCTATGAGATTACGCAAATAACACCAATCAACCAAAGATTACAATACCTAACCACAAAATTTTCTAAGGAAATAAATAATACAACCCTTTTGCAAAACAAGAGAACAAGAATTACCTAGCAGAAGAAAATTTCCAGAGCTAACCCTATTGGAACACATCACCGCATTGAATAATATACAATGAAACATATGTTTTTCTTTTAAAGATATTTATAATGTAATGAAATGAAATGGTATGTAAATTATTTTAAACAGTTGTAACAGGCTGAAGGTCCTCGGGGGGGGGCTTTTGGGAAAACCAATAAAATACTTTATTATTATTATTATTAAAAGTAAGTACACTCTTCTTCTTTCATTTGCATTTTATAATCAGGCCTTAACAATTAGAAAAAATGTATTTGACATGCCCTTTCTTGTGCATGATACAAGATAACATACTTAAATAAATAGAAGTTGTTTGATCTCGACTTTTTCTAAAAAAATTTTTATCTATTTGACACAAATTATTCAGAAAGATTCACATACTTTCAATAATCATTTTTCCATGGCCTGGAGAAAAATTTGTATTTTTCTAAAAAAAAAACACCCCCCTTGATTTGGAAAATCAAAAATATGCTTAATATACGTTGGTTCGAAGAACAGTTTGCTCTGACTATGCTTAGTACCTTTTTGAAAAGTCTAATTTTTTTCCTTCCAAAAGGCTTGTTAATAGTTACTACACATAGTCATAATGTTTCAAATTTTTTATTAAAAAACAATGTGTGTATGTATACCCTGTATACACATCCACAGTGTCTTCCTAGTTATGGGGCTCACAATACTTGTACATTTCTTAGTTTTCAATTTTTCAAATATTTATAAATAGTTTTGCTTTTTTTGAAAATAACCAAAAAAAAAAAAAAATAAAAAACCCAAGGAGGGAAACAAAGGGGAATTTGTAAAAAAATAAAAACACAAAAAAAAAAAAAAAAAAAAAAAACTACTAATCTTTTTCTAAGAAAAAAAAATTTAAAAAATTACTCTTAACAAGTTTCATAT
This sequence comes from Rhamnusium bicolor, assembly GCA_029963845.1. Taxonomy (NCBI): domain Eukaryota; kingdom Metazoa; phylum Arthropoda; class Insecta; order Coleoptera; family Cerambycidae; genus Rhamnusium; species Rhamnusium bicolor. Next base: position 197,956 of record JANEYF010000672.1, on the reverse strand, counting down.
TTTTAAAGTTTTTAATTACCCTGTATAATCTTTGGAATATTTAACTATGGTTTTTAATTTTCAAGATAAGAAAAACTTTATAAAGAATGACTGCCAAATTGTAAATTTAAAAATTTACAAGTATTGTGAACTCCAATCCGGGGACACACTATATAAACTATGTCTGTGTAATATTAAAAGTATGGTTGCATAAATATTTATATCATGTTAGTTCCACACAGAATAACATTACAAAGTTACATTGTAACATTTTAAAAATATTTAATAAAAGTTTTTATGTTTGGTGGGTATATTACTGATTACTGTGATGAAAAACATAAATTACAATATTAGAACACAATCATTTGAATGTTAGTCAGAAATTGCATAAATAATTTCATTTGAATTTCTTTTTAAAACATTCTAAAATTTGAAAACTCTTTAGACATTATTTAAGGATCATCTGATAGACAATAGATTAAGTTCCAAATTGTACAAGAGTCAATAAGGTGTGGGCAGTCAATATCTTGTTAACTGTCTGAAATTTGAAAAAATATCGGATAAAAATTGTGGAAGATCAAAGGTGGCATATTCTAATTTTGTAAGTCTACAGAGTATTTTACATAGTGGTGATAAGCTAATATAAGGGTTTTTAAAATGAAACACACTGTATATTTTCATCGATGGTCAAATTTAGGAAAATAAGTTTTTTGCAGATGTTACTCTTGACCGCTGCAAATATAGTCTTTTTCAGAAAAGTTGATTAACATTGCTTCACTGCTATGCAAGTCATGACTGAATAGAGAATCAAGTCAAATAAAAATATACAGGGTGTTCAATTTAAAAAACACAAGTATTAGCTTGCCACCACTGTGAAACACTTTGCGAATACTGTGGATTTAAAAAAAATTTATAATATGCCACTCGACCTCCCACAATTTTTCAAATTTCAAACAGTTAACAAGATATTGACCGTCCACACCTTATTGACTTACTCTTGTATAAGAACTGTGAAAGTTAAAGTATTTTATATTCAATTATTAAATATCTATAGCGCGTTTAAGGGATATCAGAAATGTTTACATCAGCTGGCTACCTTCCCCTCTTTCCTCGCACTGGTTCTTTTGCTTGCAGTACAGTAAAAGAAAAGCTTTTTGCTGTTTTAATTTATTGGTATATTTTTGATAAATGGTCCATCAAGTTAAAACTTGGCAACATTTATTACAACAGGAGCATTATACACATTTATAGAATATTGTTTGTTGTAAATAAGGGAAAATAAAAAAATTCTTTAAATATGTTTATTTCAAATACACTGTATAATGTACAACGTAAAGATAATTACAGATAAAAACTTTCAAAATATAAATAGGTATAGAACAAAAAATTGTGCTAATTTTGACTTGAGATCACATACAAAAATAATTCAACTTAATAATTATAATATATTTAAAATCCGTGACAAGAAATATACAATATAAATGTTATGCATGAAAATAAATGCAAATAGATAATAAATATCACAAAGTTATTAATTAAAAATTATACTGTCATCACTGATTATGTTTTATTTATACAAATCGCTTATAATTATAAATTTCAATATTTAACTGAACACAAACTTACAAAAATATTATAAATTTGGGTTAAGTTTTATTTTCCTAAAATAAATCAATAACTATCAGTATTAGCATTAACATTAGCAGCCTTGAAAAATATATGATTAGACGAAAAATAAAAAATATATATAAAATTAGTGAAATTTTACTAGTTTCAATTTCCTAAATGTTAAGAAAAAACATTTTTATAGAATGTAAATTTCATATGTGAAAGAAAATTGAAGCTAGTAAAATACAATTAATTCATTTTGAGCGACATTATATCTTTCTCTTAAACATAAATAACTGCTAAAATGTAATTGGCCTTTTGTTAAAAAATAGTTATTGATTATTTGAAATATGAATAATGAATCAATGGTAAATTTTCGATGTATTATATGATTTGACACTAAACTATTAAGCTTCTATATGAACCCTCCGAGTCTATATTATACACGGCCATTATTCTCTTTCATTTTCATATAGATAAAAAAATAAACTATTACTTTATTCAAAGTTTGACAAAAAAATTTATTGGCACACTTATTTTTTAAATACTGACTTTTCATTTTCAAAAAATAACAATATGTTAATACTCATTTTGCTCTTTCACAATAATCAATGAATAAAGTAATAGTGAAATGTATGACTAAAGATGAAAACAATATTTTAATAAGAATGATAATAAAATGTCAATGGAAGTTTCTTATGCTAAGAAGTTATTTACAGAGTTACGCAGTACAAAAAAGGGGCAATGACTTAGTATTTTGTACAAAAAGGCAGTATAGATTGTACAATTTAAAAATAATTGAGAAACCTTGTTTTTCCACTTTTTATTCGTGACTAATTAATTTCTCCCAAATCCACCCGATTATTAGAATAACTAAAATGTTGTTCTTTATAAAAAACAAAAATTTTTTAGTATATTTAACCACAAACCTATACATAGTCTGAGCCGGATGAACAGATGAAACAAAAAATAAAATAGTAATTTTACTTTTTACACATTATGACATGCAATAACCTCAAATTCATGTTGATATTTATTATTTTTATTTAATTGTTCCTAAAATTTTTATTTCTACCCATCAAAATAAATAGTTATGTTTCGATAATATTAATTATTTAAAAAGTTCGCTGGTTATATGGCACGTGCACTGCAAAAAACAAGCAACTGTTGAGGTTTCTAGAAAAAAAGTATCACTAAAATATTATTTCAAGATAAGAAATTATGAAAAACAAATTTGCAAAACAATGTTCTTAAACACATTGGGAATTTCAGAAATGTATGTCACAATGACTTTAAAGAAACATACCAATGTAACTGTTACTTCTGATCAGAGAGGAAGACATGGTAATCGAAAGTAAACAAAATTAGCCCTGAAATAAAGAACAGTGTAAGGGAGCACATCAAGCTTTTTTCTATAGTTCCATCACACTACATAAGAAAACCTCTAAGCGTATTGTATTTAAAGAAAGGACTAAGTATACTAAAAATATTTCGATTGTATCTAGAATGGGCAAATGAGAAACAAATAGATAAGGCAACTGAACGTTAGTATCGGGATATTTTTAATACCAAATTTAATATTAGCTTCGACAAGCCCAAAAAGAACCAATGCGAAATATGCAGTGCTTATGAATTAGGTAATGAGGAATTGAAATTAAAGTTGCAAGTAACTTATAACACTCGTTTGAAAAACAAGGAAGCAGTTCGAGCACTTAAAAATGCAGATAAGGATTTGGCGGTAAATGACAAAACGATTTCTGTAGCTTGTTTCAACCTACAAAAAGTTCTAATAACCCAATGTCAGAAGTTAGTAATGAGTATAATGAAGAATTTTTTGACAAAGATTATTCAGAAGAAAGTGAAGATGAAATTTACTATTAAATAAAATACAATACATATAATTTTATAAGCCTTTTTATATAAAATAAAAACATAATTATTCAAATAGTATCTTTTATTTATAGAAAATTTCCAAAGAAGACTGTATTAACTCAAGTAGGGCCCAAAATATAGAACAAATTCCAAAAAATTACTGATAATATAGCAATCTACCCTAAAAATGAAATCAAAACCATTTTCATCCAAATCGTGCAATTTTTAGATTTTTAGGGACCATTCGAACATTTAATCGCATTTTTTCTCAAAACTGCAATTTCTGTATTACTATTGTTGAGGGAGTTGATATACAGAATAAATTTAGAACAAACACCACTTTCATATTTTAAAAAATATTTGAGTTTATCACAATCAACTTGCAGAGTTTTGACATGGGTACCAACTTGGGAACTTACTATTTATAGGGTGATCCAGTTTCCTAGGCACAAATTTTAAGAATGTGTAATGTAAACATAATACAAAGTTCTTCTATGAACATTATTCGATAAATGCATCCTAACTTGAATACAGGGTGTTGAGGTTTCATTAAAAAAGAGTTAATAATTTATCTAAGACAAAAGCTACTATCATTTCCATATTTGACACACCGCCTTTCTACATAAAACTGCATATACATTTCAAGTAAAAATAGTGACAAAAGGCCAGTGTAGATGCGGGGTTATATACCCGTTTTATAGAAATAAGTAGTACGCTACTGGATATTTTGAAACACTTGTAAACCGCTAAATTACCCATGGCATTCTGAAGAAGAAAGTGTTTTTGTAAAATTTTGATAGAACAAGCCGTTTCCGATTTATTTGTAATTAAAATCTTTTGTGAGGACATTTAAGATCGTCTTAAAAAGAGCATTAGAAAAGCTAGCTATGCAAAACAAATAACATTATTTACCTGCCTCACAAATAAAGTATAATTATTGTGAAACAATTATTGTTGTAACTGTGTCTTTTGAGATTAGTGCAATGTCCTTGTAATTGTGAAAGTCATGCTATTTAGTAATGAAGAATATGCAGATATTCATTACTGTTATGGATTGTGACGAATGCTAAGACAGCAGTTTGTGAGAGCAGCTCAGCAACTGCAAATACCGAATCATAAATATTAAGAACATTACGAGATGATCACAGAAATGCTTATCAACTACAGCCCGGCAACATTTATGCCCTAGGGGATGTTGGAAAACGTTTAAATTTTTGTCAGTGACTTTTAAATTCAGCAGAAGGAAATCCTGACTTTCACATAAAATTCTATGAACAGATGATTCGACATTTACCAGAGCAGGAGTAGTGAACTATCACAATCTTCTTGTTGGGCCAACACTAAAAATCTTCATGAAATTGGACCGCGATCATTTCAAGATGAATTCAGTGTGAACATTTGGCTTTGGCTATTTCACAATAACGATTGTTATCCACATTTGCTACCTCCAAGATTAAACTCGCAATTATTCCATAAGTTCATTACCCATCACCTACCTAACTATATCGAGGATTTGCGATACAACAGTTGGATACAATTGAATGACGCTCCAATGCATTTTGGAAGAGTTGTAAGATAATGGTTTAATGCAAATTATCTACAGCATTAGATTAATCATTTAGGAATAAATGATTTGCATCATGAAATGATTAATGGCATTGGAGCAGTGTCCTGGCTACCCAAGTCACCGGATCTCAACTTACTAGACTTTTATGTTTGGGAATATTTAAAAGAAAAGGTTTATGCTACACGAAGTGTTAACAAGAGAGGAATTAGTTTTAAGGATTGAGCAAACCTTTAGTATAATGAGGCAAAATCCAAACCAACTATCTGCCGTGGTTAATTCATTGAATTAACGGTGTCAGAAATGCATTGAGGTAGGTGGATTACAGTTTGAGCAGTTTCTTTGACATTTTTAGTTTTAAATTTTTATATAATAATGTTTTAAATAAAAGACTCTCAAAACTCTTATTTATTGGCAACCGGTTTCGACTATTCAAATAGTCATCTTCAGGCCAAAAGCTACAAATAAAATCGTTTCACATTATGTAATAAATAGATAGAAATAGATTTTGGATACTTACAGTGATAATTATAAATAAACAAACATTTCTTTCATATTATCTTGATGTGGATTAGGCTTAAAACTTGCACTGCATAAAAAAACGTGTCATATACTCCACATCTCTCATGGTGAGACGATGATCTTAGAACATCTGCACACAATTTTTTAACTACAAATAAATCCGAAAGGGCTTGTTTTATCAAAATTTTACAAAAACGCTTTTTCCTTCAGAATGCTATGGGCAACTTAGCAGTTTACATTTTCTTTCAAAAATATCCAGTGGCGTGCTACTTACTTCTATAAAAGGGGTATGTAACCCTGTATTCATGCCAGTGGCTTTCTGTTACTATTTTTTACTTGAAATGTAAATTCAGTTTTACATAGAAAGGTGGTGTGCCAAATTTGAAAATGATAGCTTTTGTTTCCCCTTAGATATAAAATTATAAACTTTTTTTTAATGCAACAAACTGGACGACCCTGTATAGTAGCTACTAAATCATCATGTTTTGTCATCGTAGCACAGAAGGATTCATGTGTTCAACTTTTCTAGTTTATCTGAGAGCCAGCTCTGTGCACTTTGGAATTTGATAGCAAAGTTGTAAAATTTCAGCATTTTAAATAAAACAAAAAAGTTTTTCTTGAATATTTTGTGTTTATAGAATTTAATTTGATTAATTTTAATTAACATTTTCTTTATTTCCTACCCACTATCAAGTTTAAGAATTTTGAGGTTTATTTTGAAAAAGACAACTGAATGCGGAATATTCTGATTTTGTACTGAGATAAACCATAGGAAATAAAAATAGGTATTTAATGTGTAAAAAGACTTTAATATTTATAAACACATTATGGTTGTGCAGAAATAATCGTACAAAACCGGTAGTTTGTATAATTTTTACAAAAATATACATAAACATATATTTAGAATATAAATTTAGCATAAACAATAATTTTGTTCAGTCTTTACCTTATTTCAGCAAATCATTTAGTAATTTGAGGGTGTCTTTACCTAACACCAAATTAATTTGCTTACAAATTTTGCTTAAAAGAGGTTACTAATTACTACTAATAAATTAAATTCCCTTATTGTATCTGCGCAACATAGGAATCACTAAAAAAACATTTTAAATATTTAATAATATAACTTATATAATAGTAAAATAAATACTATGTTAGAACTTATTTAAATAAAAACGTGCTCTAGTTTTTTCACGACACCTATATAGCATTTTATTAAAATGGTCAGCTATCCTGTACTTTTTTTATAATATTATCCAATGCAAACTGGGAACATAACAATTTTGCTTTGGAAAATATCACTTACTTTGTTACACAACCCCAATTTTTTTGTCATATAAAAAGTTTACCTATCTAAAATGTTTTCATTAATTTAAATGTACAGAACAGCCGATGCGAGACATTTATTAAAATTTCTTTCATCTCATAAACGTACATTGCTTACGTCCGAATTTTCGAGATTATTACTTATTTTAATGTTACAAATTGTCGCATAATCTGGTTCATGTGTAAAAATGATACAAAAATTTTGTCGGTTTAACAACTTGATTTTCTCAGTTGGATGATATAGTAAATTACCTCCTGTTCAGTTCAGATTTGATTGCTGAAAAACAAGAAATATATATAAATTAAGTAATAACTTTAATAAAAAAAAGTTATTTTTCTTCATATCCGAGTGTTTATGAATATTCCTGGAAATATTGAGATTTGTTTTTGCTGAAAATATACATAACATAACTTTTCTCTCAATATATATACAGCAGATATAGAGAGTTAATAAATATCAAGTTAGAAATCCGTTTCACTTGCACATTACTAATTTGAATATTCCTCTTCACATTATATCTACTGTAAAGTTCAAGTATTTAGATTTTAATGTTCTGAATATGTACACAAAGATGACCGGAGGGGGAGGGGAACAAGACACGGCAGTTTTTTTTTCTTTTATTCATTGATGTCTGCCTATTTTCGCTACCAGAGCCAATCACCGACGTCAGGAGATGAACTACCCCCAATCTGGAAATTTTGCCTAACCTCTTGTCTATCGAAGAATAGGAATTTACTTACTTAACATCTGATGGACAAGAGACCGAGTGCTGTACATCCCCTTCCAAGTATGGTATATCATTTACACAACCCTTACCTAAGATTGCATACCTTCTGCGAATATGCTGATATACAAGCCGTTAGAAGATGGGACGAGGTTGCCAAGTGTCACTTGGGTTCTTTTAGCATTATTTTTTTATTGCATATTCTGAAAGTTTGCACTGGTATCACAGTATGAGATATTTATTTAATATTTTATTGATACTAAATTAAATTAAAAGTAATGATACAAGTTTGAAAATTAGTTACCTTGTTAACTGTATTTAAAAAAAATCTTACCATCTATAATATCCTGTTTCATTGTGGCAATTTCTTTCCTCATTTCTTTGACTAAATAATTTTTGAGGCTCTCCATTTCTGTTGGTCCAAGTGATAGGTTACTGACCTCTGATAGGCCGTTTACTTTTAATATTGTTTCTTCTGAGGCCGAGCCAAACCTCTTCCTTACACTTTTAGGTGATTCCGAGTTAAATTTTGATGTATTACTTGGTAAGGTATTGGTCTTTTCCCAAATAGCGGCCTTTTTGTCTTCCTCATCTTTATCTGGTACTTTCTTTTCTACCTAAATAAATAAATATAAAATAAAATTAACCTAAATTATAATTATTTCAAAATATTTTTTCTAGTGAAAGAGAAAGGCTGAAAAAAATTTTGGCTGTACGTTGCCGATGATATAACAAAAAAGCATGCAAGGAGTTAAAGTAAATGTATCAATGTGATTCAAATATAAGATTAATACATAATGTTCCTGTGTGCAATCCAAATTAAAGGGCATTTTTTTTTATCTTGATAAAACATTTTTCTTGCCTTTAAACAATTTCAATTTATAGGAGTTAAAGTTTTAATACTTTTAAATTTTTTCAATTATCCAACGAATGCCGATATGGGTCGGATTTATATAGTGCAACTAATATGAAAATTTAATTTCTTATACCATATTACAAGAACCATTTTAAAATATATAGCTACTAGTCAAAAATTAAGTAGATTTTTTAATTTTAGGACAAAAAGCAAATTGTTGGCTTTTTTATTATTTATCACTAATACAACTAGTGACACTGGTCCTAAAAAGTAAAATTTCCCTCTAACCAGTAAATGTCAACTCAAGCAGAGTTATATTTTCCTTCAATTTAGAATAAGGGTCCATTTTTATACTATATTCGATACCATGATATATTTATTGTATGAATAAACAAATTGCCAGTATTATTATGATACATTGTTTCCTAAATATTAGAGCTGATATGAGAATGCTGACTTACTGCTGCTCTTCTTCTAGCCAATGTTTTGGCCATTTCATCCATCATAGATGCCATACTACCTCCTCCCCCTCTGCCTAATGTACCATAATTACTACTACCACCGCTACTTGTCGAAGATCCACTATTTTCAGTTGGAGGGGGTGTATTCTAAAAAATTAAAGAAAATATACTCCCTTAACAAAGGACTGATACTAATTTCTACATACAACCATCTTATGTTGAAATCCAATATTGTAATAACTCTCTACATTCATTTACTGTTATTTCAAACTGTTATCTATTAACAATTATAACCAGTATGTTGGCCTTTACTTTGTGTTAGTTTACTTAATGACTTAAAGATCTTCCGAATATATTATTGCATTTATATTAAGGTAGGTCTGCCCACTTTAAGTTTACATAGGTACTCCTGAAACCAGTATACGCTGCCATGGTTTGAATATGATCGGGCACCATTTAAACGAAAGCACCTACCCCTACACAACTCTGTGAAAATGTCGCTAAGGTTTATGATGAACTAGACATATGGTGTCAGCGTAATCAGTTGATAATGAACAACAAGAAAACTGTTTATATAAATTTTCATATAAGAAAAGAGCTTACTCCTGACTTCTTATCTAATAATAATGTTGAAGTAGCGCAAAGTGTAAAATTTTTAGGAACACACCTAGATAGTAGGCTCTCTTGGGATGAACACATAGATTTTGTTTGCAAGAAATTAAATTCTGGTTATTTTGCCATATTACAAATGAAAAGTGTTTTAGATACCAACGGATTATTAAATATATATTATGCCTTGGTCTATAGTCATTTGTCTTTGAATATACTTGCTTGGGGGAGTCGGTAGGAACATAAACAGGGTTTTAATTTCCCAAAAAGAATAATAAGGCTAATTTTTAATTTGAAACCACTAGATAGCTGCAGAAATGTTTTTAAAAAGAATAAAATTTTAACTGTAATATCTATTTTTATTTTAAAATGTGTGTGCTTTACATATAGATATAAACATAATTTTGACAGATTGGGAGGTACACATTCTTACAATATACGACATAATAATACGTTGAGTATTCCAACTCACACCTCTACTTTTTACAAACAGTCACCAAACTATAATTGCATTGTTTTGTTTAATAAGCTACCGAATGATCTGAAAAATATAAACTGTTTTAAAAATTTAAAATGTGTGTCAAACTTTATTTACTAGAAATGTCTTTATATAGTGTTCAGGAATTTTTTATGTGAATTATTGTTAACTGTATATGTATGTGTTTTATATTTTTATATATTTATTTATTGACGTTTATACTCTTGAAAAATTTTTATTTATATTTATATACACCTTTTTTTTTATTTTGTTTACTTGACTTACCATATGTACAGTTTTTGTATTTCAACATGGTCAATAAATTATTATTATTATTATTATTATTATAACCCGCTGAAAAATTTGTCGATATCTTCCTACTATATGTAGCTAAATAATACTGATCCGATACGGGGTCAGTTGACCACAGATCTGTGTAATGAGTTGCCAAGTGGCCTAAAATAGTCATTTTTTATGCTTTGTGATATTTTGTAATAGTTTTTGGCTTAAAAATGACGTTCGAAAACAACTGAAAGAATGACTAATAGACAACATATTATACACAAAGATTTCACTAGAGAGCACAGGCTGATTGATAACTGGACACGAAAATTTTTTTTGTACTGATCCTAATGATACAGCCCATATATTTACATATGGTACAGCTGCCGCAACATAAAGGTTTCCAGGTCATTTGTGATTTGAAACAGAACATGTATCCTTTCTTTCTTCTGTAACAAATAAAATCTCAAGATAGGCAATAAATTACTTCCCTCCGCATAACATTCATACAAGTAAACATATAGTCCAGCTGTGAAAAAAATTATTTAACATTTTAGATTGGAAACCTTTATGTTGCGGCAGCTGTACATGTTGCAATTAACAGAGAAAACAGAAATTGTCGGTTCAGTGCTTACACGTTAAGTTGAGATAAAGGGATCCCGGGTTTAAATCCTGCCTAGGGCAGGGATGTATGTATAGTGGCGTTTTCAAAATATCAATACGGTAGCACAGTTGGCTAGTTGTTTTGTGGCAGAACACGACTAGCCACTGTCTATCTCTCCTCAGTTTGAGTTTCAGCTGTTGTATCAGGCAAATGTTGCATGGAATGGTCGTTGTTTGTCTGTCCTAGTTAATGTTAATATAAATAAGTCGTTAAAGAAAAAATCTGCTAACTGGTTTGATCATCAGCAAAGAACTAATTCATGAAGTAGGTTAGACTATAGTGTAATACACCACAGTTACACAAAAAAAATACATATTTTTTGTTTATTCTGTAACACCAAAAAAATTCAGTTGAAGTTAAACTAAATAAATAAAGTATATCTAGTACAGAAACTCCAATAGTAATAGACAGCAATAGTAAAATTGACTAGTGGCAAATTATTATTTAAGGAACGTACTCTTTGAAAGTTCTGAAGGCTCAATCGGTTTTTTTTAGGACTTTCAGTGAGCCCTGCTGTTGAAAAACAGTTTCTGCAAATACATGGATATATGGTAAATACTTGATGACCAATTTTTTTAAACTTGGAAACGTAATAAAGAACTGCCGAGGGGTATAAAAGCCACAACAAGTAATTGTTAAATAATCTGTGATTATGATTAATCTGAAAAACCTTGATAACTGCATGCTGCAATTATTAATCTGAATCGTAATTATTTCATCACCAAAATAATCTTTAATATTATAAAAGTTAATAAAGATATTAGTGTAAATTTTCTTTTTTATTTTTACTTTTAGTAATGATGTTCCATATTTTTAGTCTATTCACATAAGCTTTGCAACGTTAGCCAGGATAGGGGAACAAAATGCGCGCAGAGTTTCGATAGCGGTTAATTAAATTTTTATTGTATAAATACATTTTGTGAATTTATAATGCACCGCGCGCCTGTGCTAGAAAACTACGCAAGACTGAAGGTCGACAAAGGGCGCTCTGCGAGCCCAGGTAAACAGTTTGTACTCATATGAATAAACGGAGTATAATATAGTGTATATTTTAATCACTTTTTTACACCGGTCAGTAGTACTAAATGCTCAAAATGCAGCATATCGCTTTATATTAAAATAGCGAGAAACATTAACATTGTTTAAAGCAGAAATATGAAAATTGTGCAGCAAAAAGTTGGCCGGCTTTAAAACAGGTAGAATTTAAAATTGTTTTATTTTCTGACATTATTTCTTATGGGTACACAAAATAAAAAGTAATGGAAATTTTTAAGACGCCTGGCTTTCTTATAGTTAAATTGAAATTTTTTATTAAATCAGGATGTTTTTATTTCGGCGTAACCAGTCATTTTAGTTTCTTATTCAAAACTTTAAACAAAATATGTCAATTTTATTTTTGTTATTTTGTTTTTTTCCACTGCTAAGCAATAAAAGGTATTTCTTGTTATGTAAATAAATTACGTATGTACACTCTGTTGAAATATTTTTCCACTGATTCAATAAACCTAAAAGGCATTTATCTTAATTCTAATGCATTGAAATATTTTTATGCCTGGTAATAAATAAGTAACCCACAATGATATATTTATTATGCCTGGAAATAAGCAATTTACAATACACTCGCTATTTTGCCCATTGTAAATCGGGCTCACTATGTCCAACCCACCACTGCAAAGTTTAAGTGAATAGACTAACTAAATTTATAAAAACAAAATTTACCTTATTATTTCTTTTGAGCCTTGCATTCTGCAATTGTGCAGCTAACGAATTAACTTCTCCACCATCACTACTCTGCGACCTTGACATATTCATAGGTGGTGGTGGTGGAGGAGGAGGTGCACCAATTCCAGGCCCTGCTGGTGGCCCAGGCGGAGGTGGTGGCGCGGGAGGAGCACTAACGGTACGTTGATGTCCAGCTTGATTTCCTGGAGCTCCTTGAGGAGGTGATACTGGACTAGGAGCTCCAACGGGCATTGCTGGTGGTACAGGCACATTATTTTGTTGTGGAGTCATTGGGGAGGTAGGTTGAGGTGACATTATGTTGGATGATATCCGCCTTTCTTGAAGGATTGCAACATCCTCTCGGGTCATCGTGACGGTAACCCATGTCCTCATCATATTGGTTCTGTTGCGGCATTTGTGGCGGTTGAGGAGGTTGTTGTTGCATTTGAATTTGTGGAGGTTGTTGAGAAATCTGTTGTATTTGTTGCATTTGCTGCATTGGAGGAGCATATTGTGGTGGGGGTGGTTGCCTAACTACGTTGCTAAGTACCTGCAAAAGAACCTTATAATAAGTATACAGTGCCATTTTCACACCGCCTGCGAGGTCCGGGCCTTGGACGCCCGACTTTGGGGGTCGATTGTCTATAGACAAATTAGAAATGTAGATTAAAATCAGCAAAATGAACAAAATAAATAAGATAAAGGAGATAAGCGAAATAAATGAAATAAAACGAAATAAAATATAATTTATATTTCATTCATTTCAAATTGGATATGATGAGGAAGTATTGCCGAGACCGACTTTATTGTTTAATTGAACGAAATTAATTTAAAACTATCTTTTTTCTCAGAACGATTAATCTTAAGAGAACTTTTCAAGAGTTCTTTTCGGCATATTTTGTTATTTTGAACAACTTTTATTTGAAACATTTTTGATTTGACGCAAACAAATTTTTGCCTCCTTGAGACGTGCCTTCCATAGTGCACCAATTTCACTGATAATTAATCAATAGGGTTCGTCCTTGCATGTCACAGATATTATATATAAAATTTCAGATTTCCACGTTGAGACGTGTTTGAGAAAATGAGGACACAACAAATGACCAGCGACACAAACAGACGGCATGCCAATTCAAATAAATTTTCTATTTTCCGGTCTCAAGTTCGGTTATTATAATCTGAATTTGGTTTTTGCACGATGCCAATACTTTCTCTTATCAGTAAAGATAGATGAGAAAGAAAAAACGATATAAACCAATATGCTTGGCTTGAGAAAAAAATTACATAATTTTGTAATTTACATATGATATAAATGTTAAATTGTTGAGATGGCAATGTAAATACATACCAAAGTTTATAGATTATTTATTCTGTAAACTTTGTACATACTAACAGTAATTTCTACTTTCAATGTTACAAACGATTTATTGTCCAAAGTTTTTAGCAATTTGGACAAACGTAGAATTTAGTAGTGAACTTTTTTTGAAACATTTTCCACAAGGATTCTAAATATCTCAAACTCTGATATAACCATAGTGACGAATTCAATTTGCAGCTGAACTTTACAAAAGTGGTGGAGAAAGTGTGTTATAAAGTGTGATAAGGATTAATGAATGGTGTGTCCCAGTTTCTTTATTCATTCAAAGTATGAGAGTAGTGATGGTTAGAGTTCGGATATCGGCGAGCCATGACGTCAAAAACGGGGTCGACGCAGGGGAACATTGGTTATTAAATTATATGTATACCAATTACCAATTAAAACCAAACATTTTTTAAACTATTACTGCGAACTAATATATTTCAGTGGCTTACCTTGTAGTGTAGAGAGTTGTAAAAATAACAAGCGAAGGTAGTAAAGTGAAAGTATATTAGCACTAGCAGTTTACATAAATAATTTATTTCTTCACTGCACTGCACACTTACTTATCACAGTTGCGGTATTATTCCTAACAAGCGAAGTATATTATTAAAAATTGCTCCATATGTTCTGCTGCTAATATCCGTCACCTCTCTGCAAAAATCCATTTATATGTTGAAAACGGACGTTCTATCTCGACAGATGTTATTGGCGCATATTTAAAATAGGTAAACATTCGTAATAACGCCATATTTATTTGATGCCCCGAACAATCCACTTCTTTGCCATGTAGTAGGTCCATTATTCAATGAACTGTGACAAATCGAGGATTGTTGTGTAAAACACTTTCTAATTTTTTGTTTGCGTGTTCAGCCGCCTTCAGACAATTGATACATATATTGTCGAACATCAAACGCTATATTCATCGCATAGATTATGGTAAATTTTCCTGTTTTTGGGCGACGTTCAAGTTGTTCTATAGCGAGAGGGATTCGTGAATAGTTTGAGTGTATAAATTCTAAATTTTCTTGGACACTGAAATAGACAATAGTTTCCTGAGTATTTGCAGTACATGGCAACTGCTCCTTTAGCATCCAATTGTATATAGTACGACACTTTTTATATTTTCAAAGTTGCTGTAGTAATTCAATGCTGCGTTCAGTGAAGTACTCCATCTTGTCAATGTGTTGTGGAGATAGTGGCGAATTCGGTAGAAGTTAATTCAAAAAATCACATACATATGTACGCAGCCAACACTGTGGGGGGGGGGTTTCGAAAAACATTTGGCTGCGAAAATTGTGCTAATTTACAGTGCAAGGTATTTTTTGCAAGTATGCAACTACATTTCTTATGGCTACCGAAAATGTTTTAGATAAATGAGGTTTTTTAAATTACATGATTAATGAAAGTTACATCGAATTAATTTTTATACAGTTATACGAAAATTTATAAAATGTAAAATTCAGAATCAAGTTCCGAGACAGTACTGGAATCACTCGCCGATATCAGAAATCTAGTGATGACGTATTTAGTGATTTTGTTTTATTTGTATGTAACAATGAAATTCCAGGAAGAAGCACTACATGACAATAATATAAGTTCTGTGAAAATGTTATCTACAATATTTATTATGGTTTAATTGAAATTTTAACACTGAAGTAGTTACACAAATTCTAAAACGTGTTTCGTCAATAAAGTTGTATCATCTGGCGATATTTAAAACTTTTTAAGTTTCAATTATGTTTATGGAAATGTTTTTTGTGAATTTAACTGAATATCTTGGCCCGGATTAGAGATAAATACAAGCACATAATACAAACAATATCATAATAATTCTCTTAAATTTTTAAAAATTTAATATTTTAATTTTCATATACTATTGATACTATTATTGGAAATAAATTCAGAATTTATTAACCGAAAAAGGAACAGAAACATAAACAAATTTACCGGCATTTTAATGTTCAGCCTTTTGTCAGCTCACTATTATTATAAAAACCATAAATGGAAACAAGTTTTCTCGTTTCATTCTAGTGCGCATTAAAACAGACAATGCCTTCCCAACAATTAAAAAAATAATTACTGTCTTACTTACTTCTAATGAATGAAACATGGCTCTAGCAAAACAATCTGCATCTTCTTTGGAACTAAAATTTAACCCGTAAACTTGCTTATTGTCTCTCCACTGATGAAATGTAGCTGTGGCTTGATTGTATTTCAGTCCTTTTAGAATGGCACAGTTGATGACGACCTGCAGATAACAAAACATAAAATTATACTTATTACTAATGGACTTCACTGGAAAAATACAAATATCTTGTGGTTTCAGTTTTTTCTTCTTATCAATACAATCCAGTTATACTAATGATTACACTGGACAATAATGCTGTTGGTCTATGCACTGTTAACATCCTGAATATTTTAAAAGCAATTACAAACATTTGTTTTAGATAAAGTAGAAACATGGATACATGTTAAACAAAAATCAAGGAAAAAATAAAAAATGTTGTTTTACGGCTGATAAGGAAAAAGGGAAATACATTAAAGTACAACCATTTCTCGATATTTATGGGGGTATTGTTTAAAATTTATATTAATTTGGTGTCCAGCCAAGCGATACTAATGACATAAAATTGTTATTATTTAAACAAATTTGCCCTGGGGAAGTGCTAAGAGGATACCGAAGGTTATTTTTATATAAATATACAGCGTGTTTCTGAAAGGTCCATAGAAAAGGCTACGAAATATTCCCGATAGGAAAATAAAATAAGTTGCCATCTTCAATACAACGCTCTTTTACACATTAGAATCAAAAAGTAATGTTGGTAGTGTAATTGAGGTGTGTTCAAACCGACGACGAGGGTTGGAAAATCAACCATATAAGATTCGAGTAAAAGAAATTGTGGGAGGTATGAGGTTACTGAAACCATTTTCAGGGAAGAAAGATTATAATTATAGATATTGACAACACAAATGCCATCAGGAGAAAAAGTTCATTTGTTCACAGAGAAATACTCATGTTTAATGATGTAAAATGCTTGAGCATTTATTTTTGGGGAACATTCTTTGAGCATGAACGAGCATAAACGAGCATTAACGAAAATTTCCCGGAAATTGAGCATCAGCGCATCCGAACAAATCATTAGCTTATTTTCTTTTTTATTTATTCTCAAAATGCTTTGGTGCTCAAAATACTCCGAGCGCAACTGAGCATACATAAAAAACATCAGAAATTGATTATCAAGGTAACTTGAATTTTAAAATTTCCTAACTGTTAAACAAACACAATTTTTTATTCATTTATTATAAACATAACTTTGTTATAAAAACAAAACACGGTATTGAACCCTAACATTAAAAACACAACAAAATAGTAAAATAAGCGGTTGAATCAAACATAAAAAATAAAAATAATACTCTCAATCTCAGTCTTCAGTAAGTCAGTGGAACGACTTCATGATAATGGATATGCGATAATTACGAGAGTTCTGCATTAAAAAACGTTTTGATTGAACAAGCACATCTCTACAACAATGTGCGCATGCTTCTGACAGTTTCAAACGGTTGGAAACTGCTCTACGAAAAAACCTTCTATCATATGATCTTTTCTTGTTTTTGTTTACTTCACTCGTGCCAGTATCAGACATCTTTATATTATTGTCCTCAATGGCCCCTTGACATTGCCATTCCTTACGGTTATCCCTAGGGAATGTTCCTTACCCCTGAAGAACGTTCGTGCACGACCAATAACGTTACCCGGTTACGAATGGGAATGTTCCCTCCTTCACATCACTACTCACATTGAACAGAATTCTAAGTGCACTTGAAGATGAAGATGGTCCTCAAATAAGTACAGTACCATCAGGAAAAGGCTATCGATTAATTATAACTCAGGGTTGAAACTACTTATGTAATAAAATTCATTGCGATGAGTAAATAACTGCTTTTTGTCAAATGCCAATTTTTCTCCACCACCTTACAAGTTATGATGCCATCAAACATTTTTTTGTAGTAACCCTATTTTTTTCACGAATAATGGATAATACTGCTTTTTCTGACTAGGTATTCCATACTAGGGTAAAGAAAAATCAATGACGTAAATACTCAAAATTTTCACCATTTTAGATTACGGCGCTTGTCATTACAAATCCATTTGTAGGTTGAATACGACCGTTCCACGTCTACAACTGAAGCATATTTAAATTACTGCAAGTTTTTACAGCATTTGTAATAAAGTTATGTGCCATTAAACTGTAGTTCCGGTTCCAGGTTGTTTTGCTGCCACCAGTCCACTGTATTTCGCGAAGGACGTAGAGACATTTTTGACAACAACGCAATAAAACGCTCAAGATTCTATCTATTGAAATACAATTGCAAACTGCTGATCGTCGGAGTTGCCAAGGGAACACGTGTCTTCAATTGCGATTTAAGAAGGTGGTGGGGGTTCTGTCTTACACGTATGTCTGCTTGTTTATTTATTTGAACTGCGACATATTATAGGCGTTTTCAATTTATAGCACCTTTTACAATTGTACAAAACCTACATTTAATTTAGTACTATGTTATTTAGTTTTAGGTAATTCATATGGGTTTAATTAAGGAACATTTATTTTCGACTTCTTCAATAAATAAGTACTAATCTTCTACATTCAAAAGATGACAATACAGCTTATATTTGTACGATGATGGCATCCACATTTAAAACATAACTTTTTGTTTCTTCACTTAAAATGTTTTTTTAACCGCCTCTCAAGTAACCAAAGTAACTCCTAGGATTAGGTTTTTGTGTTGAGTAAAGAGAGACGAGGCCCTACAGTTTATTGTAGATTTTGAACCACATCTAGGGCATCGATAGTTCTCTCCCATCTTAATCCGAAATAAATTACAAATAAAATTTCCAACTTGCTCCGAGGTGGATTCGAACCATCAATATTCGGTAGTGAGTAAATAGCTATAAGCGCTTTACCCACTCGGCTACCATGCACCACTGTTTTAATTAATTACGGGAGTGCATAAATGTGTTGTACGTTGCAAGGAGGTTATTAATTAAATCCTAAAAAAATCGTACCATTGCTTCTCATAACATTTATTCTCATTTTATTAGTTGTATGAGAGTGTACGTAAGCCCGTAACTGGAATGATTACCTGAGATGCGGTCTGTAATTTCATTCGTTCATTAGTAGCGGATGAATGTTCTACAATTTTTTTAAAAGACGAAACACGGTGGCATGAATTTTTATATGTGTATATTACAAAAAAGTTTTTTTATTCGATTGTATTGAAAAATGATGGACGAAAAGATCTTTTTATAACAGGTATTATTTTTTATTGTGGTTACTAGGCGACTGCTTTTCCCGACAGAAAAGTACTCTTTACGTCCTAGGACGAAACAGTTATTTTCCTAACAAGTGCGGAAATACAGTTTCCGCATGTGTTAGGAACAATATTTTTTCTACAAGAGTGATGAAAATGAAAAATAAATAACATGAAGATTTATTCTAATGAAAAAGAATGATATATTATCTAATATTATTTGTTAATAATGTTTATATGAAATTTTTTACACCTTTTTCTTGACACTAGTTCGTAAACACCGCGCGCTCCTGCTCATATCTGTGTCTAGATTTGGCAGGCAATAAACCCAAATTTGCCATCTTTGCTTCCTACTAAAATATATTCTGGTAGGTCCTCCTCAGAATTATCCATTTGATTACGTTTTTTTAAATAAAAAAATATATGCTTTACTTTAAAAAAGATGCTACTGTTTGACGTTTGTTAATTGTTATGTGACTAAGACACGTCAAAATCAGACGATCATGTAATCAATAAGAAAGGTAAAATGTTTGACAGTCATGGATATATAATTGTTTGGTTTTTAAAGTTACAGGGTTACTTC
The DNA here is from genome assembly GCA_029963845.1 of Rhamnusium bicolor. Classification (NCBI taxonomy): domain Eukaryota; kingdom Metazoa; phylum Arthropoda; class Insecta; order Coleoptera; family Cerambycidae; genus Rhamnusium; species Rhamnusium bicolor. The sequence continues at coordinate 178,038 of JANEYF010000672.1, read as the reverse complement.
AAAAGGGTTGTGTACATAAAAAAAAATGGCATTAATTACACTAAATTTGTAAAAAAATAGGAAAATATACAAGAAAAAGTTTGGCATATTAACTAACACGTCTTCAAATTGTATTTATAACATGCCCCAAAATGCAAAAAAAATTATAATTATTTTTCCGCACTAGTCAGGAAAAATTTACTTTTCTGCAAAGTGCGGAAAAGCGCAACTTTCGAAATTATAATGGGTGGGGAAAAGTAAATTTACTTTTCGGTCGGTAAACAAATATGCACAAAATACCATAAACAAATGGAACAAACTGTTATGATATTTTTATTAGATTGTGTCAAAGTGACGTGAGGTCAATTGCGATCAGATTTTTCAAATAAAATAAATGTAAGAAATAAAAATTTATTATTTTCTTCTTACAATCGAAAATAGTGTATGACACACGGACGAAAATGTTTACGGTTGCAATTTTCTGTAATCGTACAAAAAAACTGCATTTTTCGTCCTTGTGTCATAAATAACTATATTGTATTGAAAAGTGACGAAAGATCACCTTTTTATAACAAGTATTATTTTTTTGTTGTGGTTCCTAGACTACTTTTTTCCCAAACGAAAAGTAATTTTCGGACTGTAAACAATTAAGAACAAAATAATGGATACCATAAACAAACGAAACAAACCATCATGATATTCTTATTAGATTGCGTCAAAGTACGTGAAATTGATTATGATCAAATTTTTCAATTAAAATAAATACATATATTCAATAAAAATTTATTATTTTCTTCTTATAACCTAATAAAAAATAGTGTATGACACACGGACGCAGATGTTTTTCTACTCATACGGTTGCCGAACTCGGCATCACCTCATCCAGCAATTTTCCGTAATCGTGCGAAAAACTGCATTTTTCATCCTTGTGTTATAAATAACTTAATTTTTTTTTTTCATTTAATTTTTCATTTAAAAATATTTTTATAATCATATATTCTCATTTTTGTGTTTATTATTATTTTATCAAAAATTCTCAATCCTACGCCTATTTCAACCTTTTACATGCCAGATCGCTCGTATCCAGCAAACATTTTGGTTTACTTTGACGTCGAGACTACCTAAATTATGTATAATAAATTTAGTCGCAAAATTGGAATTAACCATATTTAAGTAAAATTTACGTTGACGCGACGTGGAATCGACATAAGTAGAGAATAAAGGTACATTTACAACCAATTCGGTAGGGGCACACTGCTGGCCGATTACAATTTGGGTTTTAAGCATATTTGGTTGAATGTATTTGTTTACAATAAAATTTTAAGTCGGCACGACCTTGAATTGCACTTCAGGTTTGAATTGGATGCTTGCAAATCGCAAATATTCACTTCAACGTACGAATTTCAAATTGCGCATGCTTAGTATGACAGAAATTTATTGTTTATGTTTAAAGTCGGTTTGTGATTTGAAATTTGAAGGTTCGTTCTTTCGTTATTCGAAAATATGATGTTTTTAGAAGTTATGTTAAATAATTGTAACTATTTAATCAAACAAAATTTGCACGCATGTAATAATGAAAAACCTCAACAGATGGCAGGTTGTAACTCATTATAAAGGACCTACATTTTATCTGGGCACAATTCACAATCCGTTAGTAAATTGTGCCTGTAGTGAATTGGTGGTAAATGTACCTTAAGACGACGTCGAAATTTAGTTAAATTGACTAAGATACGTAAAATTACATACTATAAATCTTCCTTGTAGTTGCACAGCATGTTTGGTTACTAATACGTATTTAGGTACATTTGACTTCATTTCGACGTCAATTGGACATCGAGTTGACTAGTTTTAGGTAAAATTTAGGAATTTATGTGCAAATGACTGCTCTAGTAAAAAATATCTGATGTGGCCATAACAATTTCGGGGAAAAAATTAAAAAAATTTATTGCCTTCCTGGACGAATCTCGACGAATTACAATGAAAAAACATAACTTTATGGAAAAAAATCTGTCTGCATGTCTGTGGTATTGTGATAGCAACCACAGTTTTTGAGATAAAGCTTTCAAATTTGGTACACTTGTTAAAGGCCAAACACAATGAAAAATTCGGTGATAAGCAAAATTGGCCAGCTAGTCCACTGGACCCAAAATTTTTGTATTTGACTTTACAAAAAAAAAATATTCTTGAAGGATTATAAATCATGTCTACTATATCAAGCGAATAAAATATATTGTACAAGTCCTTAAAGCTGACGTAAACTGAAATTTTGTACGCATTTGACCTCTTAAAACGGGATTAGGATAAATCTGTCAGTTTGACATTTAAAATATCTAATTTAGTTACAAAAATGTCAATGTCAATAAGAAATTATTAAAATATATGACAAGGATTATTATTGAGAGTATCGAAGGACGCTGATAATTACTAAAAATTTTAATGAAACATTTCAAGGTAAGCTATTAAAATTTAATTGAGGTAAGTGAAGAATTAAATAGAATGATTTTTTTAGATCAGGATGATATATAGTGGTATAAGAAATTTATGTGCTGGTCACATTAGATATTTTCTTCTTTCATTCATTATCTCTTCTGATGGTACCACATTCACCAAATTTAATGTGTCACCTAAAATAATATTGTTGAAAATCTTAACTGCCAAATTTGGGAAGTCTCCTATTAGTATTTTTTGAGTTATCGCGGATACACACACAAATACACATCCACACACATGCACCGACAGATATCATTCGGAAAATAGTCAGAATGGATTCATGAGGGTTCAAAACGTATATATCAATCGAAATCTCGAGATGGAAAAAATCACGATTACTATACTTCCTTATTTATATTAGGTATAAGAAAGTAAAAAAAGAAGAATTTTTACTTATTTGGTATTTTTTCTACAAGTAGTAGCAACATTGTTGACGGTCATCTACAAAATTGAAAAGACACCTAATTCATAGTAAGATAGAAAATAAATGAATGTCGCTGTTAAAAATAAATCCAATTTAACTAAATCCAATTTAACTGCGTAGTATCAGAAGTTCCCGGTTGTTGAAATTAATGCGCCGAAAATTTCTCCGTGCATATTTGCACCTGTACCTCGAAAAATAATCATACGCGTCCAAAATATTCTTTAATATGAAAATTTCTATTATCAAGTAAAAAAATTAGTGTACTTCTTGATCTGTGGGGATAGCAAATTTCATTGGTTTGGAAGGTCAACCAATTCAAATTTGTCTGATTACCATGAACAGGACACTCGAGGTGTTGACTGAAAGTATGTCATTAACATAAAACTTGGGGATGTACTATTAGCGGCCAATATTTTCTATTTCAATTTTTATGATATTTTAAGTTAACCTACTATTTTGCCAAAACGATTTTGGAGTTATCGGTCCGTACACATCTAAAATTAATAAAAATATATTTCGAAAACCGGAGTAAAAATTGGGCTTTGACGAAAAAAAAAAAAAACCAAAAATAGTGTCGCGTGGCTTAGCGTTGACACGATAAAAATTTACAATTGACCTTCACGTGTAATCTACATGTTACTTTTGATAGCTGATAACAATTTGTGCATAACCTCTAAAATTTTCGAGAAATTAGGCGTGGGAGTCTAATTTGGATCACCTTGTACATGTTAATCTTTTTTTATAATAATAAGGAACATCCTATAGCTAGTTGCCAAATCATGATTCCTTCTCTCATTTTCCTAAAATACATATTTACAAACCTCATGATCCTGAAGTTTCCTTCCAACAACTCGAAACGTCTGTTGTATAGTGTGTTGGTAAATGTGCACTTTGGAAAGGCCCGATGACGTGCCCGATGGTACCCACTTCTTGTTGACATCATCATATATCATCACACTTGCCCGGGCACTGGCTATGGATTGCTCACTACGAAAAGGAGAAAAAATTGAAAGTAGGTGTTTTTGAGATTTATCTAATTCGAGGGTACAACAACACTGACACGTCTCCCAAATAAAATTCTTTATGGTCCATATCTTATTTACATTTGACTATAATTAAAATTTAATCTTACAAATTCAATAAATTTAAGGGCACATTTTATCGAGTATTAATATTTGAAGGGAATAATTTTAGTCGAAAAGTAAGTAGTAGGTATACAAGTTTTATGGTCAACTAATAAAACTGAAGACATTGCTAACTAATATGATAATTTATACATGGAGATGTACCTACAGGACTATAAATACTTTTAGAAAATGTTTAACGTAGCCCTATTAAAACACTAAACCTTAATACAGCAATAAGAGATACATTATTTTTTAAGATAAAATTCAACATAATAAAATATAAGGCTTTGTTCTATATTTGCAGAGCTGGGTAAAGCATTTTAAGTACAAAACACTAAAGTACTGATCAAAGGAATTTCAATAATCAAGCATTAAAAAAAGCAATTGGCAACATGAATTCCCAATTATCAAGCCCATTTTCATAAGTGCTTGAATCACTGCACAAAATATTGAAGAACTATGAGAACACTTGGAGCATTTTGAAAGTACCCAAGCATTTTGAAATTGCTTGAAGTTCCAAGAAAATATTTTACATAATAAGACTCCGGGAGAATTAAAATATACAGGGTGGGGCAATAGTGCATCGGACTTCGATATCTCGAATTCTGTTGTGAACGAGGAAAATGAGTTTTCTGTGGTGCTAGCAACGGTTGAGAATCCCCATATTAGTCAGGGAGAAGTGAGCTCATTAGTAGGAATAAGTAGACGGTCCGTTGATCAAATCTTAAAAACTAAACAAGTTTCATGCATGTCACATTCAAATTCACCAGGAACTATCCAATGACGATTTTCAAAGGCGTCTACGGTTTTGTAATGGGGCCAGAAATAAAATGCAAGATGTCACCTTCTTCAGTAATGTTTTATTCACTGATGAGGCAACTTTTCATAAAAATGGATTTGTTAATAGACACAATTTCCATTATTATGTTTCGGAAAATCCTCACTTTTTTAGGCAAGTTGATAACCAGCACAGATAGTCTATAAACGTTTGGGGAGGAATTGTTCCAGAACATGTAATAGGGCCACATATCTTTGATTGACTGGGGGTTATTTATCTTCATTTTCTGGAAAACCATTTGCCACAACCATTGGTGAATCTTTCTGAAAGGATTCGAAATAGGATGTGCTCCACCACATTATTTAAATGCAGTTAAAGACCATTTAAATAATACCTACCTACAATGGATTGGAAGAAATGGACCTACTAAATGGCCTGCTAGATCCCCAGATCTTACAAAAATGGATTTCTTTTTATGGGGATACGTGAAGGAAATTGTTTATAAAGACACACTAACAACAGTACAACATATAAAGAAAACGATAATAATTGCTTTTAGATCTCTCACATTTTAGGAACAGTAGAAACCTCATTTCAAAAGCGCATAGAGACGTGTGTCCATCAAAATGGGCAACATGTGGAGCACTTATTATAATTTTTTCTAATGAATTATTTAAAGAAATCTCTATTTTTTTAAGTTTATTCTTGAATTTTATACTTAGTGCTCAATAAAACGAAAATGGTTGCAATTAGCCATAGGGAAGTACTTATGTTCATTTTTCATTTCTAGATCACATCGTTGAAAAAAATTGAAAAAATTCAATTTAAAAAGTTCCTAATTGAAAAATAATTTTTGGCCACCCTGTACATTTTTTTGAAGTAAAAAATGATTCAAAAACATTAATTAGATGTCTTGTAACTAGTATTCACATAAGTTTTTCTTAAAAACCATAATTGTGTCTGGCGATTTTTTCAATCTGCAGACGCCATTTTTAACAAAAAAATTCATTACTTCCAAGTGGTTGGGGATAGTCGATAATAATATAGGAAGAGGCTTCAAAAATGTACTGATATACATAGAATTCCAGTAAAAAAAAAAGACACTTAATCCTGTAATTTCGTCTTGGCTCGCCCTGTATATTCGAAAATAATTTCCGGTTATACACTTTTTTTATTTAGTTTACTTGCATTTTTTTTTAAATTTCGTTTACCCCACCCTGTATATTAAATTGAGCTTTCTCAAAAAATAAAAGAAATCGTTGACTTGTCAATTAGTTACGACTTAATTTTTAGAAGGTGAGGTATGGGTATCTGTTTAAAGGAAGTATACAACAAAAAATTTAAATATCTTTGTAAATGGTACAAAGAAAAAGAACCTTACTCAAAATCTCAAATCATGAAAGGAGATCAATTAGAAATGTACATTTTCGATTAAGAATTTGAATTCTGTTTAATAATTTTCTAACTGAAAGAAGATTTCAAAAAACTGGAAGAGACAAAAAGCAAATCAGGGAGCCTAAAATAATGTCAAATACCAATGATGTAGGTACTATAAAAGTTAGGGAGTGGAAAAGGGTATGATCCCAAAAATATGAGCCTGTATATAATTTTCAATAAAACTACATAGCATAGTTGGTCTCACCAGAAGATATGTGTACGGAATTTTAGATTAATATGTTCAAAAACAAGAACTTTTCTTCCATGAAATCACTTGAAGGATCATGTTATTTCTCAAATATTCTACATTAATTAGAAGACACTCTTTATTTCAATAATTTCTATATTTCAGTGGTATTTGCTGAAAGGGTTGAAGTACTTTTAAATGACTCGTAGTACTACAAATGTGCTTGAAATTCTTTATAAAGGCTCAAGCCTTAATAAATGACCAATTACCAAACATTGAATAATTACAAATCACCAATTATTAACTTTCGAGTGTGCTTGAAGGAAGACCTTTTAAAAGAACTTTTTTCTGAAAGAACTGTCCAAGTGTCCAGCTCGTTAAAATTACTTTAACCTATGCTTAGTAGCAATCTTGTAAAGAAATACTCACGATATGAACCACTACAATTTTATATTTAGGATTAACAAAAAAAAGGAAAAACATTTAAAAATGAATCATGCTTCTACCAAATATAATGAAAATAGTTTAATTATACTGGAAAATGTCAAGAATAAACTAATATAAATATGCAAATTTTGTTTTAAAATAGATTGTCATGCTATTGAATTTCCCAGTCATGCTAACTTGACACTATATACCATTTCCAAAAAATAGAATGGAGCAGCAAGCACTGACCAACATTAATCTATTACATACGAGGATGTTAAAAAACTTCCTACATGCGATCGTACCTTTTTTTACTAACTTTCTCTTAATGTACTACAATTAACTCTTAATGTACTACAATTAACTCTTAATGTACTACAATTAACTCTTAATGTATCCAATTAACTCACAATAATCAAGTTAGACTGCTATTTGGTGTTTAAAAAATTATTGATAATTTGATAAAGGTTGTTACAAAAGTTACTATAAATGCATAATGTTTTTGGAACGTAAAATTTAGGATAACTAACATTACTATGTACCGGGTGTACTAATTAAGATGTAAGCCCAAATAAATACTTTGTTTTCTAAGATACAGAAAAAGTTTTATACGAAGGTTCTGGTATATCAGTCGTATTACAAACTGATATTTTCAAAATTTATACAGGATGCTTCAATTTTCCGTGGTCAAATAAAGTTGTATTTATTTAAACGGAACACTCTATATTATTATATTTTTAGAATCCTTTAGAAAAATGCTTTTCAAAAATATCAACATACATGAACATATACTCAATATCTCATGAAATACACAGTCCTCAACATTCCAAATCTACCCTTCAGATGCCATAGTCAAAACAACAGATTATTTCTCTTATTGAAGATAGAGGAAAAAAAATCAAACAGACTTTGTTGTATATCGATTGGAGTACAAATCGCGATATTTAAATACAATGGAGTCGGGTTATATATAGCAACCTCATTTTTAACGAACTCTCGTTTATAACGTACTACCTTTGAAGAAACGAAATTTTTTCCTTAAGATCGTTTTTTTTATGGTTATAACGAACTCCAGATATAACAAATCATTTTTGTTACATTTTTCAGGTTAGTTATAACCGGGCTTTATGCATACAGTATAATCTGTTACTTTGGCGATTGCATATGAAGGGTAGATTTGAGCACTCTGCATTTCATAAGACATTGAAATTACAACCTCAACATGTTTATATTTCCGTAAAGCATTTTTTTCGGAGATTTCAAAAAATAATGTGTTCCATTTAAAAAAATAAAATTTTATTTGACCAGGGAAAATTTGAACATCCTGTATAAGTTTTGAATACATTAGCTTAAGTCGATTGACATACAACATTAGTATCAGACTTTTTTCTGTATCTAAGATAGTACGGTTTTTATTTGAATTTACATCTTAAGTGGGACACCCGATACATATGTACCTATGTTTTTTGACAATGCTTTTACCTTCTTATACTTTTTATAGTTTTGTTGAAAGCAGGCACAGAATTATCTTTGCTTGAACGTTTATAACAATAAAATTCGTACAGCTGCTTGGCCATATTAATCAAACAGCATGAACATTTATCGTTTTTTGACTTACAAAAACCAACAATTTAATCTGAAATTCCAAGAAGTTACTGTTTAGATACATAAGTATGACACATTTAATGAAAAACGGTAAATATGCACATGACTGATACTTCATAAAATAAATAGAAAATGTTGATAAAAACACATAAATAAAGAAAAATCAGGTAAATGTAGATAAAAAAAAGGATTGTTAACAGTGACCATGACTGCACCGGAGAGTGTGGCTGAATCACATAGTGCACCGTAAAACGGGGAAAAAGTAGCTTCCTTCTTGAAAAATTTTTTTTAAGGTACAACCACTTGGGACCTTCACAGCATGATAGCCTAGGTCCTTGGCCATCTGTAATGGCCAATTACAACATTTTTTTTGGAGGTCAAACTTTTTTTATTACGAAGAATGTCATAAATTTGTCAAAATTAATTTTTCTTACTTTCTCACACATCCCTCATGATATCTCCGGAACCAATCGAGATAATTATAGGTATTTTTTTTTAATTGATAAAGGAAATGTGGGCGAAGGTCACTGCTTTAATTTCGTTTTTATGGAAAATTTAATTTTTTTGTAAAACTAGGTAAAACTGGAACGTTTACTTTCCTTGCTGCATTTTTTTCGGTAAGCGAAAAACTTTTTTATTTTAAGGAATTTTGTCATACCATATGCGTATGAAATAAAGCTTACACTTCAAGGAAGTTTTTAAAAAAAAGTCAGTTCTCTACGACTTATAGTTTTCGAGATTTTGTTTTTTAAAGTTATGAGTTTTTCGATCCTAGATGCGCCTCACTGCGGCGCCACTCAAGTGTGTAGAGTGTAGACTATTGAATACAAGTAATCTTATATTATACATACATTGTCAATTAGAAACAAACTTTTTTTTGTGTAATGTGAATGCGAATGAATATTGTTTTTATTGAGTTTTTACATATTATTTAATGCTTAACAATGGAATGTTTATTTTATGTTATCAGAATTAAAATCAGGTAATACAATTCTGGTAAAATCTGTTGATACTGATGTCCTGATTTTGTTTTTACATTATTACTGTGAAACACCAGATATGTCCCAAAGGAATATATTTATACAATTAGGACATAGTAAGAATATACATTTTTTGTCAATTAACAATATTGTGGCAAATTTAGGAGAGGAAATTTGCAAGAAAGTATTAACGATTCATTGCCTAACTGGTTGTGATACAACTAATACCATGTATAAAATAGGGAAGAAAACGGCATTCGATGTTTTATATAAAAATTTAAATAATTTAAAAGATTTAGAAAACCTTCCTTTTCTGTCAGAGGATAAAGCGATGGAATTAGGGGGTAAAATATACGCTTTATTTATATAAGAATAAAAACAAAAATATAAAATCCCTAAATGAACTGCGATGGGACTTAGCAAGTACAAATCGGCCAGCTTCTGAGCTGCCTCCTACTGACCATGCTTTTAGACAACATTTAAAAAGGTAATAATTATTTTTCTAGATCGCCCATACCTATTAAAAAAAGAAACAAAACACCTACATGTAATTATTTTCTTTTTAGGTTTAATAATATAATAATAATAACACCACATGAAATTACAACCCTCTTTATCCCACACAAGGTCATTCCAGACGGAATGACCTTGTGTGGGAGAGGGCTACACATTTAGAGACAATGGACACACACCCAATGTCCGAGTATACTACGATTAATCTCTCTCACAGAAAAATCCCAGTTCCTCGATCGGGAATCGAACCCGGGACCCCGAAGTTTTAAGGCAAGTACATTACCTCTAGACCACGGAGCCAGGTGTCTATATCAATTAAAAATTTAGTACAATGGCCATATACAATACATGCAGATGGAAGATCCAACTCGATACGGTTGGACATTTGAAGAAAATGTTTGGAAGGCAACTTTTTCTAGTCAAGAATCTGTGCTCGATATTGTAAGGCAAAGTTTGTCAATAAGATGTTCCGACAGGGTCTGTAACAACAGATGTACCTGTTATGCTCAAGGTTTGAAATGCTGCAGTGAGTGCAAATATGCAAACTGCTGCAACCAAGGAACTGTCTAGATATTTTTAGATACCGACGTTGACGATTTTTAAAATATTTCGTATTTTTTTTTAATTCAATTTTAGGTTTTAATGTATAAATATAATGGTAAAACCTAAGTGCTTATGAAAATAAAATTTATATTAAAGATATGTCAAAAATAATACTTTATAATATGCACCCACAACACGCATAGCACACTGATTAAAGCACAGTAGAACCGGGGGAAATATTCTGCCCGCAGAAACTTAATTTCAAATAACAATAACTTGAAACGTATAAGTCGTAGAGTATTGCGTTTTTTTTAAAAAACTTCCTTGATGTGTTAATTTTATTCCGTATGCATATACTGTGGCAAAATTCCTTAAGACAAAAAAAGTTTTACGCTTACTGAAAAAAATACTGCAAGAAAAATAAATTTTAAAGTATTACCTAATTTTATAAAAAACTAGGTTTTCCATAAAGACTAAATTAATTCAGTCACCTCCGCTCACGTTTCCTCTATCGACTAAAAAAAAAAACTTGATTTATCTCAACTGGTTCCGGAGATATCGTGAGGGTTGTGTGAAAAAGTACGAAAAATTAATTTTGACAGATTTATGACATTTTTCATAATAAAAAAAAGTTGGACCTCCCAAAAATTTTGTAATTGGCCATTTTAGATGGCCAAGGGCCTAATCTATTATTCTGTGAAGGTCCCATGTGGTTGTACTTCAAAAAAATTTTTTGAAACGTTTTTGTCGGTTTTTCAGTGTACTAACAGGTATGAGTAATTCGGAGAAAGTAAGATAGGTAATATAATAATAAATCAATTTTATAATTTGCCTTGGTTTTGTATTTTCGTTAAAAGGACATATAGGGCGAGTCATTAAAGTGTGGACGGTCAATATCTCCGGTACTCGATTGAGATTCAAGAAAATGATTCAAACAAGTTGTAGGGGTTCGAAAAGGACATGTTCTGATATTCTATAGGGTGCTCTATAGAATAATGGCAAACCAAAGGTGTACTTTTACATAGAAAACCCTGCATTTTTACAAATTCTTATTTGCCTATTAATTTGTTTTAATTTACATTTGCTGCCATCAATAAAATCTGCACGATTCGTATTTCTATTTTTTAATTTCCAAAGTTAGTTAAAAACTTATACTAATTTTCTTTCAAACCTAAACCCAAGTCTATAGAGTTCTTCACAATGGTAGTCAGTTCTCATTTTCGAACCGCCAGAATTAATTTTCTTTTTCAAATGGACTACACTGTATATTTTCATTAAAAATCATCAGTTCCGTTATCTACATATTGATACCTCATGTTAAATAATTCTGTATTGTGATTTTCTTGATTACTTAAAAAAAAAAAAAATAATAAAAAAACGAAAACAACAGATTTATCCTGTTATCGTTTATATAGAGAATAATACAGGAATGAAATAAATTAAATTATTTAAAAAATCACATTGCAAATGTACAGGGTGATCATTTTAAGTGCCTCACTCAATTTCATTGGATACAAGTATGTATTAAGCAGCGCAGTCCGACTTAACCTTATCTTCGCGCCGACGACGCCGCATTTGGGAGAGTATTTTTATCAAAAAGTGGACAGTTTAGTAGATAAACAAGTTAAATTGAATATGGGAGTGATTTTCGCAAATTTAAGGGATGATACAGCCACAGTAGGGATGGGAACTTTTTTATCGTGATTCTGGTATCATTCCTAATGTATCTGACAAGTTTCCAATGTTTCACAATTTCAGTGTTTCTTCCGAGACGCCACAGATAGTAAAACACTAAAATTATGAAAAATACCAGAACAGCACACAATCAAATATTGATTTTTTTTTAAACAAAAAGTAATTCTAAAAGCATATATTAATATTCTTATAAATAATAAAGAAAAATAATACCAACTCTAAAAAAATAAAGTAATAAGTAAATAAACAAATAATTCAAATTAGATGCTCAAAAAGACCTCCACTTTGAGAAAACCAATATCCTAACCTACTGTAAAAGCACCTTCTGACATTCGCGCTGGCAATAGGAGGGCGACTGTAAAGTGTAAACTGTGCATACCGCTAGTCGTCTAAAGTTTATTTCAAACTTATTTGTAATATAAAAAACGTCGGTTTCTTTAATCTTTTTTACCGCCAAAGAAGCCGATGTTTGCAAATAAGTTTGTAATAAACTTTATCTAGTGGGTTGGCTCGATCTATATGTAAAGGTTCCCTAGTTATTGTAAAAAATACATTTTGATTGTTTTTTTCGTCAATGAACGAGTCAGACTAGGCCCGGTATATCCATCTTCTGATAGAGTGGCTGACGGTTGTCAGTTACCAGATTTATATTCATTTTTACGTTTCTACTTTTGCAACAAACTGATCACAGCAAAGTATATTCTCATATGGAATTACTGTTCTACACAAATAAATAAATAGTAACTATTATTTTACTGTATTAACAATTTTATTCTTAAATTTATCTGTTCGGTAACTTTACCAGGATGTGGACATATCGGCCCTTAATACTGTTCTGACAATCCTATGTGTAAATAAGTTTTTCTATAATGATATTATAAGATGGTTTAATGAGAAACCAAAGTTGTTTAAATTTATATTTATGAAAACTGTTGTGACAATACTACTTACCATTCCAGAATGAAATTAAAATTCTTATGAAAAGAAAATTACTTAGATCACAGAACATGTGTTAGTAACACGCTGTGTAATTAATTATTACAAAATTATAATTTACGATTTACTAGAAGTGAATATTATTAATACATAATTTGGAGTAGTTTTAAATTAAAATGGCCTTGATACCATTGTCAGTGAATAGTTGGGCTACCGAAAATAAGTATAAATAGTATTTGGTAATAGTTACAACTTTTTATGGAAAAGCTAAAATTGTTCTTTAAATGTGTGAGTAAATATTAAACCATTGTAACTAAGGGCAGTTCGTATTATCAAAGTTTACTAAGTAAATAATATACAGGGTAAGTTATAAACAATGGGACAGAGTAACTGGAGATTCTTTGGTTTAAAATATTAAGATTTAATCAAACATGTCAGTAAAATGTCCCTAGTTAATGATATACAAGGTGTTAATTAACATCGACGTACGGTATAAAAGGAGGTTTTGTAATGATTTTTTTTATAATTTCAAACAGTGAATAAATTATGATAAAAAATATATTTTATAAAAACATGTTATTCATTGCTGTAGTATGAAAATCAAATTTGAATTTGCCGCCTAACTACCTTTTAGTTCCGTTTGTATGTAAGGTTGGCAATGGACGGATGGCGTGAAAAGGAGAAGGGGGAAAGGCGCGAAACAGTTAGTAAGTTGACGCCGAAGTAGAAGCACGCACATTATGTTGTCTTACGTTTTAAGTTACGGATGTGTTGTAAAATCTTATGGAGTAAAATATTAATATTTCAAATAGTGATAATTATTTATATATTTATCAACCTGACACCCAACCCTACATTGCAAAATATTTTATGTTAAAAACATTACTTATTTAAACAGACATGTTTTTTCTTTAACACCGTATTTAACTTGTAACAAGCTTTAATTCCGGATGGATTGAGATAAACAAAAACAGCAAAAGCGATATGGACTGCCTCAATAAAATACTTTTTAGTAGGTTTGATGTCGACTTCCAAAAAAATGACGTCACAAAGTCACCTGGAAAATTTTAATGGCATGGTTATAGTATCTTTCACCCTCTTGACTAAGGTGTGTTGTTCCTAAAATTCACCTTGATCATTTCTTGCTAATCCTTTTAATATTTATTTATTTTTTAATTTAAACTGTAAAACGTGGGGGATAAAACTCAAACAAGAAAAGTTTCAGATACCAGGAAGTCTGTTTTAATTTAGTTGCTCGGTGTTTAGTGTTATCATTGTAATACAAACTGCACTCGACGCGCGTTTCGCCAACCAAGTTCGCATCATCTGGAGATGATTAAAACTAACCTTATGATTACAATGTATCCTATTTATACCTAAACCATTATCACGGTTCGTGACACACTAACCAATAGAGCGGGATATTTTAAATTGGCCCTCTAGCATTTGTTGCATTCCCAAACGCATGTTGGGCAACACTAGACTTATCTTTTGCAGTGTTTGATACAAAAGTCGCTGATATTGTCGTTTCCCGTCAGTTAAATTCACACATGAAATTGAAAACTCTGGACAATTACCATTTTAATTTTCTAGTTCATCGCCTACTAAGCTTCCCCCTCAAAAAGGAGAGGTTTGAAAAGAAGAGGTATTAAGAATATAGCTGCGAGTAATGGATATTCTGTAAGTTTAATTGATAAAATAAGTAGGAAACGTAAATTTACACATACTTCGAAATTCCTCGACCTTTCAAAATGAAAGAAAAAACCGAAATTTGCATCGATTGCATTCGATCCTCGATTCACCCGTGGTATTGGTAAAAATTTTAAAGATATAGGTATGACAGTGATTCACTCATCGGGAAATAAACTACAACAACTTTTAGGTAATCCAAAAGACAAAACGAAAAATCAGTGATTTATGAAATTAGCTGTAAAGTCTGTAATCAAAAGTATGTAGGACAAACTACATGATCAATTCAAACTGGATTCAAAGAGCATATGGCTCATCTCAAATATGGTAGACAGATATGTCTAGTGTTGCCCAACATGCGTTTAAGAACAACCATAAAATAGACATTAGCAATTTAAGATTAAGCATGAATGTAACAAATGCTAGATGGCTGGATGCATGAAAGCTTGTAAATCACAAAGTATAAAAATAGTATGAATACTGGGCCAATCCCAAATAGCCCGCTTTATTGGCTAGTGGGTCACGGTTCACCGAACCGTGACAATAGTAAAGGTATAACTAGGATGCATTGTTAGCATAAGATTAGTTTTAATCATCTTCAGATGATGCCAACTTGGTTGGCGAAACGAGCGTCGAGTGCAGTATATGGTGTTTTGGTGTTTCGTGGAAAGTCACGTCAGTGTTAAGTGTGATTCGATAATCTCTCCATAGTCCTGCGGGTTCGATTCCCGGCACTGGCAATGTCGGTGGGAATGGTTGTGTGTCCACGTTTTTTCATAAGGGTAACCCTCGTCCGTGCAGCTTCAGCTTTGGATTCGGGGTTGTCTAATTTCTGTGGTGTATTTTTATATTTATATAAAATGGTAAGTAACTACCACGAGACAGAGTATTTAACAAAAATTATTCCGAATCTTATCTGTCAAAACATATTTGCGAGGATTGGTGGTAAAATTCACTACTGGAATTGCAATGGACGATAAACGTTCTGTCTTCCACACAAATTCGTGTTACTTTTGAAATTCAAGTGAATCCCGTATTAAGACTAACAAGAAACGCCTTAGATTTGCGATGTACATTGTACAGTACCGGAGGACGTTGATATCTATGTGTTACCTGGGGTGATGTAGGACTAAGTTTATTATTGAACCAGGATAACTCAATGGTATTAAAATGATATATTACATTAATACTACTGCTAAAGTCTTTTTCAATAAGCGCCCTCCGGTCATTTAAAAGCGACAAAGCTGTACATCATTGGACCGTTCATAAAATCTAGAAACAAATAAACTCTATTCTTATAAATGACTAATCAATTAACTGAGGATCACAAACCGAATTGAAGATTTCATTATTATAGTATATTGTTTGAAAGAATGGGTAACAAACCATATTTTATATAAAACTTTTGTTTTTATGATCAAAGGGGCTTTTCAATCGTTAAAAGGTTCAATATTAGTCTGATGACAAAATTTACCCTTTATTTCATAATATACTACAAAATGTACCCTTTATTTCATAATATACGACGAAATTTAACCTTTATTTCATGATATGACAGACTCGTCGAACCAAAACTGTCACTGTAAAGATGTAACATCAAATCAAAAATGTCACCCTCTATAATGTTTTACAGAAAATCAATCAAAATGTTTTATAAGCTTGCAACACGGCTCCGTTCACGTTTGTTTTTCAGTATGTATGCGGCTGCTTTCACCCAGTTGATTTAAGCGAGAATTTCCCATTTTCCACCAGCTAGTGAAAAGTAACTACAGTAAACAAATACATAATTCATAAAAAAAGTAACTTATTAATTTAACTAAAAAGTAATCCTGTACCGAGTGGCCTGTTTATACACTCAAATAAATTTGATCTTGCAGAATTTGGTGTTAAATTCCCGAAGCTTGAATAAGTCCCACATAATTTCATAGCCTCGGGTTCTTATTACGTAGTTAATTTAATGAAATTTCAGTGTACTTCACAGACAAAGTAATATTACACTGAATGAATGAATTTTAAATACTTATTACTTATTAGCCGAGTTATTAGCAGAAAATGAAAGTTTAGACATTTACCTTTATTATACTTTAGTTTGGTTTACTAAAATATTACCAAAAGCAGATTTTTTGTGAAACTTTATCTCGACAAATAAATGGTGTAAATAGTAAAGAGATTATTGAGTGCATGAAAATATATAGGCAAAATTAAGTTACCTTTATGTTTCAAAAGAAGTAGAGTTATTCTCGGATCGAAATACTATTATAATTATTATAAATACATGTATTTAGTTATATTTTTCTAGTGCTTGTATGGATTGCATGTTCATTTATTTTAAAACACTAGGTATGTATAAACAATAAGACAGAATATACCTTAGTTCATAGGTGCCTATAAAGTCGGCAGCTTTCGGGGGTTGCTCCCCTATTTATAATAAAAATCTGATTAATATTGTTTGCCACGTGTATTTCTAAATAAAATTTGCTGGAAACACTATGAGAAACTCGGAGCGTGGCTTCAATTGCTCGAACAAAAGCTACCATTGGAGTAATGCAAAATGAATTACCCGTAAAGCCTAATTAAAAATATCTGCGATATATGAAACATATTGATTAGGATTAAACTCTCAATTAAACCACCCCTTAATATTTCTAATTAATCGATAGAGAACCATGATTCACCCTCAGATGAGTGAGAATATATAAATTACCACCAATTTATATAATATAGCAACATTAGCAAAAAAATAATATGCATATTTAAAAAAATAAGATATGCATATCATGAAACAATGCAAAAATAAGTTTTTAATTTAATTTATATAATTCGTGAAAAACGCGCTCAACAGGTCGTCCGAATCCAGAGCATTATTGATCATGTAATTTTATTTAAAATAGTATTCATATTTAAATCATATCATAACAAATAGTGATGCATTTGATGTCCAACACAAACACTTAAAATCATATAAAATATAGATATATACCATAATCGTTCTGAAGATCAAATACAGAACTTATTTATGGAAAAGTTTTTGAACGCTCCTTGAATGATAAAGAAAAAGCAACCTTGCATGCCATAATTTTTTAAGTCTATTTAGAGATTCAAGTGATATACTTTTATAGCTCCCACATTTTCAAAATTGTTTAAATAGTCCTGTTTTTAACTTAACAGGAAATTGTTGAGAAATACTGGTTGAAAAGTTCAAAGAAAGATTTGGCCAAATTGAATAAAACGTCTTGTACTTAGTAACGAAGGAGGGACTTATTAATAATGGATAATTATTTATTCCATTGAAATAATCAGATTTTTTTACATTTTCATATGAGTAATTATTCTACTTTTTGTCCGTTGGCAAAAAACCCAAAAAATTTTTTTAAAAGCCAAAAAAGTTAAATGATTATTTATTCCATTGAAATAGATTTTTTACATTTTCATATGAATTATAAAGCCATACACGCCACAGTTAAATGATTATATAAATATGAAATTTGGAATATCTCTATTATATCATATAGAAGCAGACTGCACTTCTGCTGTTATTTCGTCACTTCCAGTTTTACCGGAAATGAGGGCAACTTGTTTATTAAATGGAACACCTTATACATTATTAGAATATCGGAAGAAGCACTAAATTCTGATTCTGGTCATGATTTAAACATTATTTTTGAGATCACCTCAGTAAGTTGTAATTAAAACCATTTTGCATCTGTTTACTGTTCAAGTCATGACCAACTTTCAATTTTTTTAATTTTTACATCACATGATATGGTGCTATTTAATTCCCTGTATCTCTTTAGATATTTAAAGCAGACCCCAAATATGTTACATTAATTTAATCAAAATTTAACGGTTTTTCCAACACTACATACTTAAAAAAATATATTTGGTGCAACAAAAATTTGTTTGACAGTGAATGATTGATAAGTGTATCCTTCTCGTGGTCAGTGCTACTATCCCGGCAGACATCATTAATGCCTTAGTGACTGATAGCGATCTGCAAAGCAGGTACCAAGAGCTGTGACCTCTAACCCTGGTGGGCTAAACTATATACTGAATAAGACTTACAGGAAACAACTACTCAGCGGAAAAAAGCCCCGACCTGAATTGAATTAAACCTGCAAGTCTAGTAGCTAAAACCATTTGTCAATTCCTCACTAGACACAGATCGGTTTCGAACTTATTATGTTCTCGTCAGTATGCCATAAATAATGGAAAAGACAAATAATAAGAGCAAACTACTCCAGCCTAAAGCAGACTAAGCAAGACTGACATATTGAGCGATAAGTGTATCCCTCTGGTGGTCAGTGCTACCACCCGTCAGATATCATTGATGTTTAGTGACTGATAGCGACCTGCAAAGCAGGTACCTCTAACTATATACTGAATAAGACTTACAGGAAACAACTACTCAGCGGACAAAATCCCCGACCTGCATTGAATTAAACCTACAAGGCAGTCACTAAGACATCAATGATGTCTGACGGGTAGTAGCAGAGGGATACACTTATCACTGACTATGTCTGTCTTGCTTAGTCTGCTTTAGGCGGGCCTGGCTTGCTATTATTATTTGCCTTTTCCATTACTTATGACAAACTGAACATAACAAGTTCGAAACCGTTCTATGTCTAGTGAGGAATTGACAAATGGTTTTAGCTACCCAACTAGACTTGCAGGTTTAATTCAATGCAGGTCAGGGCTTTTGTCCGCTGAGTAGTTGTTTCCTGTACGTCTTATTCAAAAATTTGTTTGTATACACGCAACTAATTTTTTGTTTGTATAGAGTATTTAAGTCTTGCTATATCCTACTTGATTTAAATTAATTTTAATTATATTTGAGTTGAAACAAATTATATTTCGACCGAAAGTAATTATTTCAACCAAACAAATTTACGCATGAGAAATAATTTTCTTGAATCAAAACATTTTTAAGTGTGAAGACTTGAATTCTCTTTATACAAAAAAAAATTTAGTTGCGTATATACAAAGAAATTTTTGTTGTTCCAAATATATTTTTTTAAGTGTGTGCAATACAGGGTCAGCAAACTAGTCCGGAGTCCAAAACCGACAGTACTACTGCCTCATATGGTTGACAGAAGGACAAACGTAGACAAATAAAACCAAAAGAAGTATAAAATGAATAATGATACCTAATGTATTATTCAGAATGACTGATGTCTGTCAACGCATTAGCATACATGATCATGTCAAAACTAATATTCGTTCTGCATTCATGGCTGTTAAATTTGAGCGATTTAGTCTCTAAATAATATGTTTGTACAAGGACAATGAACGTTCCACATCTACCAAAATGGTGCAAATTGGAAATAGTTCACATAAGTAGGCACTTACTGCACAGACATGTTCACGAACCTTACACATTATTTTGTATCCCAGGTTCCTGTGTAAAACATTTTTTTAGTTTATTGTTTACAACCCGATTTTTGCTCTTTTGATAGAGTTAAAGCCTTTTGAACACTCAAAATTCTTAGTATAACATTAACAACCTTATTACACCGAAAGTCAGTTTCATCCAATGTCACCCACAAAATTTATATCGTACGTCCTCTATAATATTGCCCAAAACAATTTTATACACATTTGGTAGATATGTTCTATGCAATGTATGGATACGAGGTAAAGGAAAACTACATGCACAGAACATGACACACACATCATAAATAATTCCTCTTGCAACTGTACCGGCAATATTTTGTCGAATTTAAATGTCTTTCACAATCACGGCGTGTATGAAATACGTAACGTCGATTGCATGGAGTACATAGAATATGTGAACCATCTATTGTTAACTTGTCGTTTTGTAGTTTATGCACAAACGGTAGTAACTGCGTCATTGTTAAGAGCGTTTTATGCGAGAACCAAATCAAACACCATCACGAACCACACGCTTTTATACTGCTAACTGAACTGGGATAACACCGGATAAACTGTCAAGCTATCTATAAGTTTACACATGCGAGTCCCGGTATCCCGCCGAGTCCTTGCACCTTTCTACCTCTATACTACTGGTTGCATATATTACAGGTATATAAATACACACCACATGAATTATGTGGTGTGTTTAATCATATTTATATTGTTTTTGTAAGAGCCGGCTCTGAAAATATGAGCCGGCCCCTGGTAATAACATACAAGATGTTCCATTTAAAATAAGAAAGTTTCCCTCATTTCTGGTTAAACTGGAAGTGAGGTTCACGTAGTAACAAGGCAGTCTAGGTCATTATATTATAATACTGATATTCCTAATTTCATATTTATATCTGCAGTAGTTTAACTGTTACAGCTTGTAGAAATATAAAGGAATCACCCTGCATACTTTAGCATTCTTTTGAAATACAGGATCAATTTGTTATTCAAAAACACACTATTATCATTATTAAATATAAATATTGTAGGTAGGAGTTAGTGTTCTTAAAAAATTCGATATATTTTCTCAATTTTGTTTATATTTATATACTTCTTTTTCTTTAATTAATACAGTGGTCGAAACTGAAAACCACTTCCTATCTGTGTTAGGTTTCTAACGATATCGGACAGGAACCGATTGGCATTGGAACGAAACATTATCATGTTTCAACCAAGACAATTTAGATAAATAATAAGAACAAGAGAAAGAGAGAGAATATATCCCTATACTTAAACCTACAATAGTTATATACAGCATGGAAGCTAATTGTGCGCCCTGCCCGAGTGAGGATGGAATGATGAGATGGATATACGACGCAACATATTTTCTGTGGTAATAAAATTTAACCTACTCTTCGAAACTTCTGATGAAATCACACAACGCTCATTGCTGCCGTTCAGGCAAGTGTTGTTGAAGACCCAAATTTATCAAGCTGGCACTGTCTGCAACATCAATCTGGCGTATTTTACGGAGGGATTTGGGTTTATATCCTTACAAGAACTGCAGCCTTTGGATCATCGCAAACGCCGTGAATTCACTGATTTGGAACTACTTGAAAATGATGCTGATTTTTTTAAGAACGTCATTTTCTCAAATGAAGCTCATTTTCTTCTCAGTGGATCGGTAAATAAACAAAATTGTTGTTAATGGTATAAAGCAAATCTACAAATTATACACGAGACCTTCTCATTCCATAAAAGTAACCGTTTGTTATAGTTTTTGACATGGTGGCATCATTGGTCCTTATTTCTTTGAAAATGAGAACGGAGATGCCATTATTGTCAACAGGTCGATGATAATGAACTTTTTATGACTTGAATTGAATGTTATTGATTTAACCAACATCTAGTTTCAACAAGACGGCGTTATGTGCCACACAGCTCATGACACAATCAATTTATTGCGTGAAAAGTTCAGTGAGGCGATAATTTCGAAAAATGCTAATGTCAATTTTCCCCCACAAGAAGTTGTGATTTAACTCTTTTGGACTACTTTTTGTGGGGTTATTTGAAGTCGTTGGTTTATGCCAATAAACAAGACAACATTTCATGCATTAAAATTGAATACTGAATCCTGTATTCGTGACATAATTTATTGAATAAAGTGCTTGAAAATTGGGTTTATTGGATTCAGTCCTCTAAGAGGAGTAGAAGCGGCCATTTGAATGGTGTTATTTTCAAAACATAATTGCATCTATTGTACTTTAAAATAAAATAAAAATTTTTGCTCTGCCTCAATTCCTTGTTTTATTAAAAAAAAAAAACATATTCATTGAAAAACCCCTTACTAATAGAATAAGGACCGGTTTTTCACTTCTAGGTAAGTTACTGACTAAAATGTATCATCAGGCATTGGAGGTTTGATAGTGAGAACAGGAAAAAAAATTTTCACCTATTTTCCAACATATGTGGAATAATAATAATTATTTACATATGATACAAGGGTGAAAAATGTAGTTTTTCGTACGATTACGGAAAATTGCCGGACGAGGCGAGGCCTAGTTCGAAAACCGTATGAGTACGAAAAATATTTTCGACCGTGTCGATTGTAAGAAGTAAATAATAAAATTTATTTATTATATTTATTTTACTAATCCCAGCATTATCAACATTTTAAAGGAACTTTTAGCTTAAAGGGAGTGTTAGTGACAAGAAAATGTATTTTCAGCAATTCCAGCAAAATATAAATCGAGACATATGAATGCCATTAAACCTAATTTTTTATTTAAATTATAGGATTGCTATCTGATATTTATATTTTGTTTGTTTTCTGGTTACTAAAACTCCCTTTAAATGAAACGTTCCTTAAACAATACCGAGGGTTAATTGAAAAAATCTGATCGTAATCGACTTCACGTCACTTCGATACAGTCTAATAAGAATATAACAGTTTGTTTCATGTGTTTATACATATATTGATCATTATTTTGTTTATAACTGTTTACCGCCCGAAATAGTTATTTACGTAACAAGACCGGAAAGTGATGGGGAGCTGGTAGTTTCGAAAGCAAAATTTTTCCTGCAACTGTTTTTGTTATTCTCAAAACACTTATTAACTTGAAATTTTTTGAAAACAAAATTCATAAAATTCAACTCGGATGTCAGACACTGTTGTCTAGAGTGCTTCATTAGGTACAAACATATTGTTGTCAACCAAAAATGACAAGGGATCGGTAAGGACTTTACCGGTCATTTATGTCACATTACCGAGCTAGACCGGTAATGTGACACTAAAAAATTGACCAAAAACAGTTAATTTACTAGATGGCTGCAGAAAAAGTACTTTTCGGCCTGCAAATGAAGCCGCCCAGCAACCACAACAAGAAGTAATATCTGTTATAAAAAGGTGATCTTTTCGTCCAAATATTAGAACCAAAAACGTCACTTTTCAATACAATTGAATAAAATAGCTTGAAATGCTGGTATAAAGAGTAGACGTTATAGATCATTACGAGGAAATGTCAATAAAATATTGCACACGAATTAAAAGAGAACTTAAAAAAACATAAATCGAATTATAGATAATTTTCTTGATATACTTATCCCTTAAAATTGGGTCTTGGATTTTTTTTATTCTGTTTTTAATAAAAAGAACTAACAAAATGGTTGTCTTATCAGATACAATTTTAAATGCCACTCACGATGAAACAGACACTAGACTTTTACTACAAATTGTGGAGGCAAACCTTGAGTGATACTCAAGATGTATAGTTGATTGCAAATACATATACAAATATACTAATATTGCTTGCGCACTTCCAAGGGGAATTGACTAAAGAAAGTCGGGTAAAAACTAGAGCAAAAGACAATATACGTTTAATAGCAGTGAATGAAATATACAGATAGACGCAAACTTGTTAACGACCAATGAATTTTGAAGTCCCAAAGGGCCAAAACTAGTTTCATTTATGTGAAAAAACTTGTGGCAAATAAATCAGAATTCAGGCCCCCTCCCTCCCCCTGTCGCCAGTCTTAGATGACCATTATCACTTTCTTGATTCTACACTTTATAAGGAGCAAAATACCATCATACTAACAAAAACTTGCAAACGGGATAAAAAAATTCATAATTTGAAAACCCACTACCTATATTGCGCACTGATTATTATAATGTAAAGAAAAATAATTGTAGAAAAACAAAACAAAAAAAATTGAAGATAGATATATCAATTTCTAGTGTAAGCAGGTCCTGGTAATTGTAAAAATGTTTCACTATAATATGTGTAGTATTGAGTATATCTGTCCCTCGCAGACCACCCAGTGTGTTATGGTGTTTAATCCGGTATTTAAACAAAGCAAACACTGGAAGATAACCACATTAATATTAAAAAAATTCCAACAAAAACAATTAGTATCAACAAATAAAATAAAACAGAATATTATGGTAATGGTATTCTGAAACGAGTTCAGAAACGATATTGCTTGAAATGGTGCATGAAAAAATAAATATTTTAAAGAAATGCTTTGGCATCAAATCGTCCATAAAATATGTAGAAAATGATGTCTTCTTTTTAAACTGAAAGACATTGGTGTTTGTGTTTGTATGATGGGGCATTTTCATTGAACTGAGATAAAAGTGGAAATGTTTATATTTTGAAAATATAATTTTTTTTAGTACTTTTGGTGCCGAAAAATAGTTATTTATGAC
Source organism: Rhamnusium bicolor (assembly GCA_029963845.1). Lineage (NCBI taxonomy): Eukaryota > Metazoa > Arthropoda > Insecta > Coleoptera > Cerambycidae > Rhamnusium > Rhamnusium bicolor. The sequence continues at coordinate 153,160 of JANEYF010000672.1, read as the reverse complement.
ATAAAGACGAAAATGCAGTTTTTCATACGATTACGGAAAATTGCAACCGTGTGAGTACAAAAAAACATTTTTGTCCGTGTGTCATATACTATTATTTATTCGTTTGTAAGAAGAAATAATAATTTTTTATTTATTATACTTATTTTACCTGAAAAATTTGATCGTTATCGACTTCACGTCATTTTGCCACAATCTAATGAGGGCTACCGTTTTTAGACTCACCAGTTGGCGTCACTGGCGAGTAAGGTCGCTGTCAAAAGTTATTGTTAAGCGCGGAACAAGTTTATAGGGCTTTATTATAATTATTTCGTACACCAGTAAATAAGAAAACTTAATAATTATGCCTTAGTGTTGTGCAGTTCCATTTTGTTCGGAAACAAAAGGCGGACATATGCTTCCGAGAGACAAAACTCGCCTAAAACAGTGGTTGGTAGCGATTCGCAGGGATAACTTTACCCCTTCGAAACATTCGTGTGTTTGTAAGGAACATTTTAATCCTGACGATTATGCGTTACCAAAGGAGTCTACTACAGAAAATCGTAAGTAATAATCATGCACATTCGTTGTTTTCATCATGCTCATGCTGGATATAACCTAACTTTGATGACATAAGACACCTCTGATAGGTACAATAATTTCCCTACTGAGCAAGTAAATTACTACTTTCCCCTTCTGCCATCATTGTGTTAAATGTTTTTCAGCTAATTTTTATAAAAATTACTAAAAACTAACGTTAAAAAGCCATAGTAAACATTAACGTTCAGTGACATGGATCTTACCCTACACTAACGCCTCTCGTGGTAAATTCAAGCGCGTTAGCCCTCATTAGAATATGAGACAGTTTGTTTCATTTGTTTACAGTATCCATTATTCTGTTCATAATTGTTCACGTCCGAAAGTAGTCACCAGCAGCCACAATAAAAAATAATGCCTGTCATAAAACGGTGATCTTTTCGCTCAGACATTCGAACCAAAAAATATCACTTTTCAATACAATCAAATAAAAAATATATTTCATAGCACTATAAAATAGTTATTTCAATTTAGAGTTACATTTTTCATAATTACATCACTAGGCGAAAACTAGGGAAATCACCAAAATTTGACACGAGTAAATGGTACTTCTATTATTCTGTTGTGTATTTGTTTTAAAACATTTTAAAAGCACACAAATATGGAAAAAACTATGTTGAAGGTAGATCAGATAATCTGCTGTAGTTTAACAATAATAAACAAAATGAGGTTACTGTCAAATGTCAAATCTGGTACAATACCATAGAACTGCAGTTTCAAAAAATCTGACATATTATTGTTTCGTATTTATGCATTTCTAGAAAAAAAAAATTATTGGGTATTACAAAAGCATTATTTCAAACCTAACATGATAATAATAATAAATACCTATAGTTTTTTATATTTTATACTGTCATTCTTGTTTGAATGTGCTAGTATAAAAGTTTTAGACTGAGTAGTTGTTTTAATAGTTTCTATGATAAAATGTATTGGAAGTGTTGTTTTTTGATTCATTATAAGTCTAAAACTTTTATACTATTGAGATAAGAATGACAGTATAAAATATAAAGGTCTATTGGTATTATTATTATTATGTTAGGTTTAAGAGAATGCTTTTGTAATACCCAACAATTTTTTTTCTAGAAATATATAACTGCAGATTATGAAATACTAATTAAATTTGGCGCCCTATTTGAATTTGTGTTTAGTGACGTCAAGAAAGTTTGACCTGCATTTTTTAAAGTTTAAATGAGAAGAAAAATAAAGAAAGGACACGTGTCTCTTATTTTTATATCTATTTAGTTATCGATTTTCAAGTAAAAAGAATAACATGGGAAAATTCCCCATTCGACGTATGGTTTCGAATTATATGGCATCGGAGTTTTCTGTGGTCCACTCTGTATATACAAACTATGCAAAGAGCATTAAAGTCAAATTATCAATAATTATTGACGACATTACCAGAGACAATAAGTGTCTAAGGCCATGTCTCTGATATATGTATATCGCTAATGTGCATATACCTAAATACTTAGACGATATGGATATTTATATCAAGCACAAATATAAATTAATACTGATTCTGTGTATCAAGTGAATTACATTTTTGTTTCCTTAGCCGGTTTCCTGGAAACGCATGTACAGGGTGTTTGGTGTAAGACTTTTCCTCCCGTTTTATTTACTTATTATTACACCAATGATTTTCAACATTTTTATATAATTTTATGTGCTAACTAAACAAGAATTTATTGTTTAACATTTATTTCCGCTTCCAGTTTAACTGGAAATTATATTAACTTCATAATTTTAATATTAACGCATATTTTCACATTTTTATATGGGTAATTTTCTTCTCATATCAACACATCCATATACTCGTATATCCACTATACAGTGCGTTCACAATGAAAGGAATAAATTCAATATAATCTGACAAACGTAGTTTTGCCAAAAACGCTCTGATATGTCGATTTGCAATTTTGAATTGGTACATTTTCAGTCATAAGGCAAGTCTGTGTCATTTCCGGTTTTTCCGGAAGTGACATCAACATTGTTATTTTAAATGTAACAGCCTGTAGTTTTGTACGGATTTGTATGGACGATAAAAAGACGTTTCCAAAGACGTAGTAACACGTCTTTATTAAGAATACTTTTTGTATTATTTACAAACTTACTGCACTAACTGTCTAAAAAATGTTCCTAAGTTAATACATGTTCAATGTGTTGCCCATTTGCTTCAATGCATTTTTGAATTCGAATAATTATTTCTCGTTGGACATTGTGAATCATTTCTGGTGAGATTAGTAGGATTTCCTGGCGTATTCTTTATTTTAATGGTGAGGGGTAGACTTTGGATTTTAAATAACCCCATAAGAAAAAATCTAAAGAGGTTAGATCAGGTGACCTCGGCGGCCACTCAATAGGTCCCTTTCTACCTATCCATCTATTGGGGAAGGTTGCATCTAGAAATTGGGGAACAACGATCGCATAGTGGGGAGGTGCCCCGTCTTGTTGAAACCAAATTATATCATTTGGTACGTCAGGGTCCTGTAGGTTGAGAAACAGAACAGCTAAAGCAGGAATAAGTTCGAATTGAAGAAACTCTAAATAACGTTCTCCGTTTAGTATTCCTCAAAGAAATAACGCCCAATAATTCGATTGCCGACAATTCCTGTCCAAACATTAATTTTCTGAGGATATTGTGTGTGAACCTCTTGCATCCAATGAGGATTTTCTGTCGCCCAGTATCTGCAATTTTGTCTATTTACATGACCACTTAAACAGAAAGTGGCCTCATCAGAAAAAAGAATGTGTTCTATTATTTAAATTTTCATTGTGCATTCCATATATATGGAATGCTCGCAGAATTGCATTCTTCGATCAAAGTCGTCTTCAGACAATTCATGCACCAGGATGGTACTTAACTGCTCGATGAATTTTTGATACTGATCCCGTTGCCAAATCATAGTTTCTTGAGAGTTCTCTACTAACCGTCACATGGGGATTCTCTTGAATGTGTAACTGGACATGTATCTTAACATCTTCAGGTACCTTTTTTGGTCGGCCTTTAGGTAAATCTCTAACGTGACCAAACTCTCCAATTTTTTTTCAACTTTGCTCACACTAGATTGACTAATCGGTGGACGGTCAGGATGATTTTCATTAAATAGGTTACATACCTGCTGTTGAGTATGAACTCTATCACCAAAACCAATCATAAGTACCTCAATTCGATCTTTCTCCGTTAAATTAATTTTTTTCGGTAAATCAATATCACTTAAACTTACAGACACCTGATACTGGAAACTTCAATTACTTTTTGACAATTTAAAAATCTATTGAATGCTTACTAGCTAGTGCAGTAAATATCTCCAAGTTTTTTGTAAATAATACAAAAAGTATTCATAATAAAAACGTGTTTACTACATCTTTGGAAGCGTCTTTTTATCGTCTATACAAATCCGTACAAAAATACAGGGTGTTACGTTTTAAAATAACACAGTTGATGTCACTTCCGGAAAAACCGGAATCGACACTGACTGCCGTAAAAATTTGCCAATTCAAAATTGCAAATCGAAGTGTCCGAGCGTTTTTCGCAAAATCATGTTGTTCAGATTATATTGAATTTATTACTTTCATTGTGAACGCACTCTATAATTGTTTCTTATTCATTAGGTCAGAGATATTTGGAGTTAAAGAATAATAAATTATGAGTTTTTAATCTAGTTGCTAGGAAAAATCTGCAACAATTATTTATTGTGATTCAGCTTTATTGACAGTTGTGGAGTAAGAAGGTGTTTTAATAGGTTTGTTCCAATAGCAGCCTTGGGCTAGTTTGAAACCGTCAGAAATATTCGCCCAGTTAAGTATTAATGTGACTTGAAGTTTTAGGGGCAGTAATATTTTTTAAGCTTCTTTTGTTTTATAAAATTTTGCCTTTGTACTGACTTCAGTAGCGTCGTCACGGGGCGTGGGAGAAACTATGTAACGCCACTGCTTAGTAGCGAAATTGTCGAATTTTTATTCAATTTGGAAGAAAAGAGGTATCTTTGAATTTTTTCTTACAACACATACTTTTCTAGTAAAATAGTAAAAAGAATTACTATGACAAAACTTTATTGCAAGTTTATCATTTATGTAGATACAGAAATGTGAAAAATGTTTAATAATAAATATGCTGATATTCACTTTATTTATGGGTTTTGTCATGGTCTAATACTTAAGCGACAGTTCGAGAATACATGAGGCAGCGTCCAAATTGGAGACAGCCAAATTTACCCCTCCATGCAATGCGTTATTGACATATTCTAAAAGTAGACATAGTTGTTTTAGTCGAAAAGTAAGAGTAGCAAGAAAAGAATCAGATTCCCTTTCCTTCAAATTGAATACATATTCGAACTATCTCAAAATCAACTGCACAAAGCAGTGGCGTTATGTAGTTTCGGCGAAAAATTTTACTCCGGCACCCCGTGACTACACCACTGAAGGCAATACAACGGCAAGATTTTGTAAACCAATAGAAGCTGAAAAAGTAAAACCGCCCCTAAAACTTCCAAGTCAATAACTTTCGTAGTTTCCGAGTAACAAAAAAAAAATCGAACTTCTGTTTATAACTCGAAAACAAAAGACGACAGCAAATTTTTGTTTTAGCCAGTGAATTTGTGTCAAAAAGAGAATGTGTCTTCCATTTTTTTTGTATATCTTACAGTTACCGAGTTATCCTATACAAACATTGAAAATTGCCCACCCTGTACCTAAAAATATTTAAATCTACAATATCTACATATGTATTTAAAGGAGTTGAATTAAGATTTGAACATACACCTCTCGGTCCTTTACTATACATCTATAACAAAGATTATTTATTTACACCAAATAAATACGATAAATCGACAACTGAAAAACGATTTGAGCAATTTATTAGCTCAACAGACCGCTATGCCAACAATAGTTAAATGCATCTCTATTAGGCAAACAAATTGCCCAAATATTGTATTTTTTTACTTTCGATATTTCGTGCTTATTAGCAAATGATTACTTTAATTGTCCCCGTTAAATTATGCCACTTAATTATGGGATACCCTGTATATGACTCTTCCTTTCTGTTTTCTATTGTAATAAAGGAATTAATTAAAAATTAAATATAATAATAAAATATAAGGCAGCACCGACAAACCTTCATCATTTAATTTAAATATTTGTTTAATTTAAAAGTTGCTCACGTAGCAACAAATTGTTTATTTTAAAACAATATTTATATTCACAATCAGTCATAATTAAGTACACGCACATAAAATTTAAATCACTAATAAAAATGCAAAAAATACGCCAATATATAATTATAAATATGCACTAACCATGCCCAATAATCTTCCCATTCTTTCTTTGGAGCACTGCCCACAGGCACACTATCTCTTCTTCTAAGAACTAATTTAAACTCTTCTTCGATGTCATGGTATATGTCCTCTAGGTCCTCTGTGCCAGGAAAATCCATTTTGTTTATGAATAATCGCAAGTTCTCACTTATGTATATAAAACGTCGACTGGAATAATTAGTTCAGTCGCGACACTATGCACTATTGTTTAATATTAATACTACAATCAAATACCACATCTGACGGTAGACAAATAAAAAATAAAACAACAAGCCACCGCTGAAATTAATATAAACCAGGAAGTGTTGTAGCAAAGTTCAGCATGGATATGGAGCAGACCGTCCAGACTATAAAATGAGTAAAATTTGCGTTAAACGTTGTTGAAAGAAAGTGATAACCTGACTGAAGACAAATACCAACTTGGAATATGTGTCACTGCACACCGAGTACGTCAAGGAAAATGACCATTGCTCATTTGAAATCAATATTGGGGGAAAGAATGTACCCTCACAAGTGAAACTGGTGCGTCTAAATTACGGTTCATACCTCATAGTAGGAGAAAAACATATTGCCTCTGGTGCAGTGGAATTAGCTCATTTACATTATTAAAATTGGAAATTATTATCTATAACGCGTGTTTTGTATAATAGAACGTTATTAGCGGACACAGTTTATACCTAAATTTCCAATAAAATTTATACAGGGTGTCCGGAAATTATGAGCAAAAAGTTAGGAGGTGATTCTCCTTTTAAAAACAATGGCATTTACAAGTTCATAAAATGTATTTTAAGACAAAATTCCGTTCGTATAGTTAAAAAAAAATCGTCCGTGGCCTCTATCCATCCTTGTCTATATTAAAGATTGCCTGTAACCGAAACCTCAAATATATCAGTTTTGGTTACAGACAATATTTAGTATAGACAAGGATGGATAGAGCTTCAGGCGATTTTTCTTAAACTATACGAATGGGATTCTTTCGCTCACTACTAACCTGTGTTTTTATGTGTGTTAGTTAAAGTTTAATAGAATCTAGGAAATTTCACAAAACTTTAAATGCGTTTTTCTCAAAAAACGGTTGATTTTACCGGCTTGAAACAATAGCACCTGTCTGTAAGTCTAAATAGCCGTTAATAATAAATTATTAATTTTTTGAAAAAATTGCAAATAAAAAAATTTGAATCAATTTTGTGGTCAACAAAGACAGAGTTAGTGCGTCCTCGTCGCCAAGATTGCCGACATAAAACTTTTGCTGTTAAATTTTTTTATTATGAAAACGAAAAATGAAAGGAAATAGTTCATCTTAAATACCATATGGATTTAATATATAAAATTACAGGCAATATGGATACGTATTTTTTTTTATTAATAAGAAATACAAATATTTTATTCGGTGTCATTTTATGAAACTAAATAATCGTATTTCCTATTAATAAAAAAATACGCATCAGTTGCCTGTAACTTTATATATTAAATCTATATGATACTTAGGATAAATTATTTGTTTTCGTTTTATGATATTATTAACAGAAAAATTGTAACAGCGATTTATAGATTTAAATTGGATATCTGTTGAAAACGCAGCCTTAAGCACTTTGGGGCGTTCCGACTTTTATGAAATTTTTTCTGTTGATGCAATTTTTTACGTATAATAACAAGTGCGCCAAATTTGAAAAAAATCGCATCACACAAATATAAACTTTAAGGTTATGTGATATAACTCCGCTAATATTAAGATTTAGAAATAGGGTTATACGAACGTGTATCATTATTTTTATGGGTATAATCAGAATTTTTTTTATGTCCAACCCCAGCAGCACAAAATATTGGTCCTATGTTCAAATCATACAATATATGAATATTGGGATTATATGATTGTGAACATTGATCTAATATTTTGTGCTGTTGGGACGTAACCATCTAGTTTAAATTTTGTATGCTCACTCCCTTAAGCAGCATTTAATCTAGAATCAATCTAACTTTGGAAGTTCTAGTACAACTGATACAGCAGATATGATCTTTTAAAAACACCACTGTTTTAAGTGTCCTGTAAATGGCTCTTAATTAGGAAACTATTTTAACAGTATAGTAAAACTATATACGTAGGTATATTTATGTAAATAGAATTTTCATAATTTTTAATTCGTTTATAAAATAAAACACCTGGAATTACAAATACTAGTCTTTAAGAGAAAATAAACTCGTGCTTTTTAATTTAGTACTACATGAACACTAACAATTTCTGAACTCACTTGAAGAGATAGTAATTTTTATAAAAAAACTATTCGTCCGAGTCAAAATTATGATTTATTTGTAGCTGTACTACCTTTTTTCTCATCTTTAATGAAGCTATTCAATCATTTTTTGTAATCCGATTTTCTTCCATTTATACATATTTAAAAAAGTGAAAGTGAACAGAAATCCTGCGCTATTAACAAAAGTATAAACTGGGACCAAGTAGTTGAAGTTACAAAGGCAGTGAGTGCCAAATAAACTAACTTATCGAAATATTCAAGAAAATTGTAATAAAAATACGTATGGTCCTTTTCCGATGGCTCCATATTCTAAGAAACATACAGTCTTGTATTGCATGTGGCACATAGCACCTTTGTCAGGATATGGAGTATGGCATTTAAAATCTTTCTATAATACTCAAAACTGAAAATATTAGCACTCACCGCCTTTGTAAGTAACTCTTCTAGTGACTTTTTGGATAATCCTAAATTCTAACCTCAATGGCTTTCTTAAGTGAAAATAAGAATACTGTTATTGTATATTAAACTCATTAACTAATGAGGCTGCGAGTATTAATTTTAGGGAAAAATGTTTCTGAAATTACAGCTAATTTTGTATTTAAATACACACTCTAAAGATATAAGGTAAATCCAAACCAGCCGTCTCTCAGACTAATAAATGGCTAATTTGTCTGCCAATTGAACTGATAATCAGCTAATTTGCTGACTTTTATGGCATCATGTTTCCTGATATTCTTGGCCACTAATTTATGCATTTTTGCATCGTTTGTGTCGTAATTTAGTGAAACTTGTCTGAGCTTCAAGTAATAATTTGTAATGCATTCATCAATGTCTACATCAAACTATAGGGCATCGGCGCCTGATATCACACTTTCAGTTTAGAGTATAAACAAAAGCAACATAACCTATAATGAGATGTCAGAACTTAAAGAAATGAATTTATTAGAAGTTTGCTGAATTAATTACATTATGCAGGATGGTTCAAATTATATTTTCGATAATTTGAGAATCGATAGAAAATGTGAAAATAATATGAGTTTTCTTAATAAACTTATGTCGAAAACTCGACCGTTTCAGAAGGTATATATATTTTTTAATTTTTTTTTTCTATCCTGAACTACCTCTACCTCCCATAGATTTAACACTTTATCATTTTGCCCCGATTATGGTAGAGCATTTACGATTTAAGAATCGTCCGATTTTGCTCAATTTTTTCGTTGGTTCTTGTCGATTTAACAATCTTCTGTTTTCGCTCACTTTTTTGTGATGCTTTACGTTCTTAGACATTTGTTTGGGTAACCTTTGTGAGCAAAAAACCAAGTCAACATCTCACTGGTCCTAAGAGATAAGAGGATTCCGTGACACAACATTTTACCCTTTTTCACCTCCCTAGGGGTCGTAATAATATCGACAGTGATGCACCCACTACTATATATAATCGCTTCCAGTTGAATCATCAATAAACTACAAAAAGAGGTAAGAATTTTTATAATTTCGTACTACACTCCCATGCCGCTCCCGACTTTTACGTCAATGGCATTCGAGATACGCGCTCTAATTTATCAGTCACAAACAAATCTAGTACAGATGATATTTGATTTTTCCTAGATGTCGACGAAATTTCGGGCCCTGAGTTGTTCCTCGAAATTAAAAATTAATTTGACTGGTATATAATTTATAGTAAAGAAATATAAGAAATATAATTAAACTAATAAAACATTTCTCCAGATCAGTCCGACACTGTGGCTTCAAATATAAATATTAATGATTAATTATTATTGTTTATACGTTTATATTAATATTTTTATCGACTCGGTGGAGTAGTTGGCTAGAGTGCGCGATGGCAAGTGTGATTACACAATCTCTCTATCGTAGTTGCGGATTCGAATCCCGCCACCGGCACTGGCAATGTCGTCGGTGAAAATGGTTGTGTATGTGTGTGTGTTTCATCAACGTAATTCTTGTCCGTGCAGCTTCCGTTTTGGATTCGGGGGTTGTCTAAATTCTGTGGTGTTTTTTTAAATATTTATTTATATAATTTTGATATTAAGTAAAAATAATGGACGTAATAAATGGACCGAAACCTATTCACCGTACGAAGGCTAGCGCGCTGACTAGACAATTCTGTCTTTTTTACAATCGGAGAAACTGCGGTCACACTAATCAATGTTCTAAATAAAAGATATGTTTGGAGACATTAGAATGGACTAAAACATTTCAATATCCGCAGTGAACCGTGAAACAATACAAATAAATAAAAATATAAAATAAAACTTTAGTAATATGGTAACATTTTAATGTTCAAGTTGTAAGCAAAATTAAAAATAAACTTAAAAGCTAATAAAACTGAACTATGTAAATAAACTATGATTCATAAAAATGGACAATAAATATTAAAGGGTGAGGTATTTTCCATGGTTTTCAGTTGCTATTAAAGTTTGCTTGCATTTTTTTTTTCGTCGTGAAATATAAATTTTGAGATAAATAAAAATTATATTTCTTTTACATTTCAACTGAAGGGCTCCGGGTTGAGAGCAAGGGCCATATGATATACACACTCTAATCAGAAACTCAAAAGTAGTTTTTTTTTATAAAATTCCCATACCCAGGCCGTGTATTTTAAATTTTTTTAAACGATTTCGATTGTGTGTAATCATCAAAAATAAAATTATTTTCCTTAAGAACGAATCGATAGAAGTTTAAAAAAATACACAGTTATGTAAAGAATTGATAGACCTTTCAAAAGATGTATCACTCGACCCCCTTTGCCACTTGAATTTTTTGAGGGGGTGGCCGTGTAGGGTAGAGGGATGATGATAGGTATACAAGTATTACATTAAAATATGTCCCCCTTGGAAACAAGGTCGTCGTGTTTCACCAATTTTTCAAAAAAATTTTATCTCCAAAGTTATTTAGGGTGCCAGTACACTCAGTTAATCTTTTGCTAGCTCGTAACAGTTGAAATGTTGGTTTTAGATGGTCCAGTATACGTACTATAATATTTAGAACAGAATTTTTTTTACAATCTGTCAACTCGTCAGCACAACCACAGCCGTGTATTTTTTAGTACACATTTAATCTTATTTACAATGTATTCGCTTACAGTTCGTACATATGTAGTTACGCAACGTTGTGCGGAGTTGGTAACGTCACCTTGGGATTGTATTTATTCCAGAACTCCTGAAATGGTTGTTTATCGAGTATGTGCAGCTGAACATCACAGACAATCAGCATTAAGAGTAAATCGAACATAAACTATGTTGTCAAAAGCACGCCATTTTTTTATAGTTTTATGTTGCACAGAATTTACGTGACGTTTACAATCACGTTTGTCCCAGCACATCAGGTCTGTCTCGCACACCTTACAAATTATAGCACCATTGTAGAATAAATCCGGGAATTTAAGCTTTACAATGCGTAGACACGTCTTCCCTACTCCAAACCCCACCGCGGACGTAAAGTCAATTTTTTATTTTCAAAATAAAAAAAATATTATTTTGTACAGAAAAATTTTTCCCGTGTACATACAATCACCCACATGTTCTCTGTAACTGATTGCTTTAATTATTAAATTTTTTTATGTTTTATGAATTATAATGCATTGTGTGCATGAAAATGCCTCCATGCAGAATGGTAAAAGGTGAAAAAGACATGAACTTCCACAATACCGGCAACCAGGAGGGCCCAACGATACCTGGACGGTATTCTCATCCTGGCTGGCTGGATACCATTTTTTGTCAACTTTGTCCCTCGTGTTATATTGTTTGTTTTTATATATTTATATATGAAATAAATAAAATAAAAAGTAGCATTAATTAGAAATGTATATAAAATAGGAAATAAAGCTGATTAAATTGGAATTGGGAATTCACTGATAAATTTATTCACTTTGTCAGCGTGTGGCCGTTTTTAACCTTGGACAGGTTTGACATACTTTATTATTAAATTAATATCAAGAATAAAATACAACAAATAAAATTATCAACAATACAACGGAGAGAAATAAATTACGTTGTACACACCACGTGGCATAATAATAGACTAAAATCAAATGTTAGTCTTTGCTAAAATAGTAAATAAGTCTCGCTTACGTATTTGGGTATTTCTCCATCTGGCACCGCTTATGACTTGCGGACTGATTTGCCAACTCTAATTATGTCTCCTCGGGTGGCACCACATTCACCAAATTTAATGTGCCAACCAAAATGTTGTTGACAATCTTAACTGCCAAATTTGGGAAGTCTCCTATAAGTATTTTTTGTTATCGCGGATACACACATACACCCACACACATCCACATACACACACACGCACCGACAGACGTCATTCGGAAAATAGTCAGAATGGATTCAGGAGGGTTCAAAACGTATATATCAATCAAAATTTCGAGGTCGAAAAAAATCACGATACCATACTTCCTTATATTTGGTCTAAGAAAGTAAAAAACTGAATTTATCATTTTTCTGAGTTAGAATTTCAGGAGGAGGTTTAGACCTTTGTGGTAATAACTCATACGCTGCGCTGGATGAATATGGCTTATTCAGATTTAGATTAGTGACAAACGAATTTGATAAAAAAAAAACAATACCTATTGTACGTTGCTCCATACTTGAGATATCGTGCCCACAAAATTTTGGTCACATACACACACACACACAAACAAATAGACGTAAATTAAAAAAAAACCGCAAACGCTTACTAGGCCTTTAAAACATTTTGATATGTCGCAAATTCAATTTTTTTTTGGGGCGATTATATTATCTTCTCTATAAATGTAGCTCTTTAAGCGGTAAGCTAAAAGGTCATCTACTTATTGTACTAAAATAACAAAAGAGAACAAACTGATAAATACTTATCATCACCTTGTTTTTTTCCAGAACACCAGGGCAATGTACCTCATTCCGTTATACTTATACGATTATTTTTAACCCACCTCAGATAATAAAATAAATTTACAAGGTTAATCAATGTTTAACGAATTTCAGTCACTTCTTGTATCATTTGCATCTCAGTATTCTATTTTTAATTCATTTTGTATTAGTATGTACCCATCTCTATAGGACAAGACATCGTTTTATGAAATGTCCCATCCCTAAAAAATCCAACAAAATGAATATTGATTTGAAAATGGTGATTCACTGCATCGGTGAAAAATTTCACCTACTGTTTCCCGATGATATTTGATGAAAGAAGGTTCATATAGATATGTGTCCATGTGTCTTTTGTGTATTTATTAATGTAAACATTTATTTGCTTATCGTTTCCTGAAAAACTCTTAAGATGAAGTCAATTTGAAGAATTGGTTATTCCCATCCACCAGTATATTATGATTTCATATAAAAAAAATTACAAAACATGTAATTCATTTAGTTCCTTACAGGATATTAAATCTGCATATCACATTTCGAATTTAACAATAAATAATTGAAGAGGCGGATAGATAAAGGTGTTAACGAACACTGTCTTAAAAACTGGAGTATCCTATTCGATAAAGGCGTTATGATATTACAACTTACTTATATCACTGTTATCAGTATCACCAATGTTTCGTTACGTGTCTAGACTAGATGCTTAGATACCGAATACTGAATAGATAAAGAAGGTAAGAAACGACATAACTTCGTGTCTGGCATCCACTTTTAACTGGAAAGGTATCCAACAAGTCCTAATACGTACCATTTTTGTGTGAACACAATAAACACTATTATATTGCCAGGTAAAAAATATTATGATTGGTCGGCAATGTTAGAAGAGCAAAGTAAGGTGGGACATTTTCAGTATCAGTCTTGTTTTGACCTTCCAAGTGCCCAATTGTGTCTATTAGAAAATGTTTTCGTTTGTCTACTACGCCGAAGTTACAAAACATCGCCTGACAAATTTTGTTATATTTGTGGAGAATTCACAAGCGAGGCCATTGTCTGAAAATGTGAAAAATGCGTATTTTCTACATTTTAGAGTTTTAGTCGAAGATCAAGACAAGCAATGGGCTCCACACGTTTATTGTGTAAGTTGTAGCGTGTCACTTATGCAGTGGATGAAAGGGAAAAGAAAAAGCATGCTTTTTTGTGGTTCCAATGGTATGGCGAGAATCCATCAATCATTTCGATGATTACTATTTTTGTATAACAAGAACTGAGGGATATTTCAAAAAAAATCAAATATCTGAATTTGCCTTCAGCCATAAGACCTGTTCCTCACAATGAATCAGACTTACCAGCGCCAACTGCGCCTTTAGATTGGCAAAATATTATTTTGGGAGGTAATGGAAATAGTAACGACTCTTCAGATAGCCCAGACCAGTGTGCTGAAAGTTTTAGTGACCCTCACTTAATTGCTCAAAATAAATTAAATGATTTGGTACGTAACTAGGGGCTGTTAAAACACCAAACAGAACTTCTTGGTTCCCGACTTAAGGAGTGGAACTTACTGGCTAAAGAAATAAATTATTGATGGTTTAATGCAGAAACTTAATATCGAGCATTTCCCTTTTGAGTGGCGCTTATTCATAGATTACTCCAAATACAGTTTAAAAGCTGTATTACTACATAACCGAAATTTAAAACCATCTATACCAATTGCCCATTCAGTAGCAATGAAAGAGGTTTATGACAGCACGAGCACCATTTTAAATAAAATTAATTACAACAAATACAAATGGCAAATATGTGGGACCATTTTAGTAGGGCTTCAAGGAGGCTTTACAAAATATTGCTGTTTTCTTTGTTTGTGGGTAAGTCGTTCAGTAAATGAACATTCCATGAAAATAATTTGGCCATAAAGGAAAACAATTTGAACCAGAACCTAGTAATGTTAAATATGTGCCCCTTGTCGGCCCTAAAAATGTTCTGCCATCTCTTCATATTAAATGTGATCAAATAAAAAATTTTGCCAAGACTATCAATAAAGAGGGTGACGGATTTAAATACTTACGAGAACTTTTCCCCCAATTAAGTGACGCCATACTTAAAGAAGGCATTTTTATTGGTCCTCAAATTAGAAAATGCTTAACGATGCAGATTTTAAAGGAACACTCAACAGACAGGAACTCAAAGCTTGAAACTCATTTGTAAGCGTGGTCAGGGGATTTTTAGGGAACAAAAAGGATGAGAACTACACGCCACTTTTAGATTCCTACCAAACGCTTAGTTGCCGTATGTCTTTAAAAATTCACTTTCTGCATTCTCATTTAAATTTTTTTTTTAAAATTTGGTTGCGGTAAACGACGAGCAAGGAGAAAGATTTCATCAAGATATCAGGACAATGGAAATTCGTTATCAATGACAATAGGATCCAGCCATGATGGGTGATTACTGTTCGTTCTTAAAGCGAGACGATTTGACCCTCCATAAAAGAAAAAAATTAACTGAGCATACGTTTTTCAAAAATTAATCTCCATCTTTCTAGATATATCTACGCAAGCCTAATATATGTCATATGTATCATTGATATATCGCAATAAATAGATTAGTAAAATTAACAATAATGTTAGACCTGCTCATAATGTTTTATTAATGTAACAAGAAAATGTTACGCATTACGACTTTTTGCTTGTCATTTCTGGCTTTATCCCAGTGGAATAGGCTATTCAGGTACATGTTACAAAAACAATATATTTTTTTGTCCGCCATTATTGATCAATGATCAATTTGCGAATTAACATTTTGATGAACTATGGCTATTCAGGTACGTTACAAAAACAATATATTTTTTTGTCCGCCATTATTGATCAATTTGCGAATTAACATTTTGATGAACTATTTGGTCATAAATCACGTAATTTAGTATTTTTGACGGGATTTCGATTTTTCTAGCATTACACGGGTCATTTTGAATAAATCAGAACCGTCATGGCACAGTTAGGTAAATGGAAAACTAAAAATTATATTATAAAAAATATTGATGTTTGAAATGTCACTTATTTGGTATCGTTGTATTCAGAAAATTATGCAGAATTCAAAAAATGCAATAATATACAGGGTGTTCCATTTAAAAATCGAAAGTTAGTGTCACTTCCGACGAAACCGGAAGTGAAAAAAAAAAATCACTTGTATGTCAAAAAGTGCCGCTAATTATGTATATAGAATATCTCAAACTTTAACCAATTATCTTCATAACTAAAGGAGAAAAGGAGGGTGTACCATGATCCTGTTACACCCGGTATATGCATAGAACAAGAACACACAAAAATCAGCAAACACAGAGTAGAAATATGACAAGCAATGTAAATAGATTAGCAAGAAACATAAATTTTTATATGTAAATTAGTATAACTACACTTGGCGCGAGTTTCACTAACCAAGTTGGTATCATCTTGAGGTGATTAAAAGTGATTCTCAAATTGTGTAATTAAAATGAAAATACAGTCCCCTAATTGAATTACTAACCGCAATATTTAATTATTTCTATTATTAATCAGAATACGTCTTACTAAACCACTAAATATTTTGCGAAAATATGAAATGCCTGTTCTAAGCTCTAGTTCCAAAGGTAGTAGAACTTGTGGTTTTTACATATCATTGCCGTAGTATCTTACTAGTTATACTGGTATGAAACAAGTATTCGAGCTATTTAACTTTATACATAATAAACTTTATGTACGACCGGTCTTAATTGGTTCCTTTATATGCTTGATTTGAGGGCTTAAAGTATTATTTTAGAGCCCGCCTTGGGCTTTTGCTTTATTTTTCATACAACATTTTCGACTTTTGAAGCAACATGTCCAACGTCGCAGCCTCTGCTGCTTCTGTAATTTTTGGTGGGGTACAGGAAAATATATTTTATCCTTTTCCATTTCCAGTTCAATTAAAAAACACAAAACACTTCGATAAAAGGATTGTAAAATGATTCTGGTCATAAAATTACAATACAGTCACCTTTATTTACGTTGTTGCTTAGTGAGAGAATTTGCAAGATAGTCGATATGTATTTATATAATGTATTATATATTAATGAAGACTGGTCGTACATAAAATGTTGTATACACCTCGGGCACAACAGCGTTCATGGCCCTTATCGTGTTAATTTTAATGCCGCGGGCCATAAACACCTCTTTATGCCCTTGGTGCATAAATAACTATTATACATTTCATAACAAAAAACTACACAGAGCATAAATTATTTTGAATATTTAATTTCTTATGAATAAATATGTTAAGCAGATATTTTTTTTTGTTAATATTTTGAGGATCGCCCACTTCATGTAGGCTCTGGCCAAACATATATCTTTATATAACTACTTAGATTGGATTCTGACTTTTTTTTGTCGTAGTCCGTATTCACCAGGTGGAGTTCATTAAATGAAATTAGAAAAATTGTATGTATTATGGTTTTTAAAATATATTATAAAATTATGGACGTATTTTAGAAGGCGACTTTATAGAGGGGTGGGGGAGATTTATGATCAGCTAGTAATAGCTACAAAACTACAAAATCAGTCATTTTCACGGGAAGAACAGTAAAGAAACAAAAACTATATTCTAAATGTGGGTGCCGTCATGTAGGAAATTTAAGCTGTATTGTCATATTTTAAATGTAGTAGATTAGTACTTAATGATTGAAAATATCTAAAGTAAATTTCCTTAATTAAACACATATGCAAATGAAGTATTTAAAACTAAATAACAAAGCACTAAATTAAATGCAAATCGTAAAAGGTCTGTTATAAATTGAAAACGCCTATAACATGTCGCAGTTCAAATAAATAAACAAAGCAGACATACGTGTAAGACAGAACCCCCACCACCTACATACATCGCAATTGAAGACGTGTGTCAGCTTGCTGCCCCAACGATCAGCAGTTTGTAATTGCATTTCGATAGATAGAGTCTTGGGCGTTTTATTGTGGTATTGTGAAAAAAATGTCTCGACTAGTTCCTTCGCGAAATACCGTGAAGCGGTGGATACAAAACAACCCAGAACTAAAGTTTAATGGCACAGAACTTTATTGCAAATGATGTAAAATAAATATAGTTTAAAAAAACTAAAAAAACACGCTTTTAAAGCACATCAAACTAAAAAGTGAAAAATAATTATTAATATAAACTGAAAATAATAATGAACGAAAAATACTAGTATTATTGTGAAAAAAGCGTGGGGTGCTCGATATACGAAAAATATTGCACAAAGCACCCCACGCTTTTTTCACAATAATACTAGTATTTTTCGTTCATTATTATTTTCAGTTTATATTAATAATTATTTTTCACTTTTTAGTTTGATGTGCTTTAAAAGCGTGTTTTTTAGTTTTTTTAAACTATATTTATTTTTAACTTTTTAGTTTGATGTGCTATGAAAGCGTGTTTTTTAGTTGTTTTAAACTATATTTATATTGCTTATTGATGCTGATATTATAACATATTACGATCCAACAGATATTTCTGAAAAAAAAAAAATTTTTTTTATTTCAGCCGTGAGGTTCGAACTCACGCCGGAGGAGTCTGTCGTTTCGCGTCGACTGCCTTAACCCACTCGACCACCGGGCTAATTAACAATTATGGAATCTACTGACATATTAAGCCTTTGCTTTCACGCAGGGATACGTGAGGAAAGGATTGGCGATCCTGATCGGGATAATGATATAAACTTATCAAATTATTGTATTGTTACCGGTTCTTCGTAAGTGTACAAAGTTTCAATTAAATCTGTCCGTTTAAAGTGGGTTAAAATCGAGTCCAAAGAGTCGGTTACAAACAAACAAGCAAACATACAAACAAACAAGCAAACATACAAGTGAAGCTAATAAAAGCGTGTTAAAAAGTTATCTTGTGTACATGAAAATCGAATGTTTCAATACTTTCAGTATTTTAAATACGTTTCAGTTACGTCTGTAGATGTGGAATGATCGTTTTCAAACTACAACTGGATTTTTAATGACAGGCGCCGGAATCTAACTTCAAATCATTTTGAACAATTATTAATAATATACTTTTATTCTAGTGTCAAAAAATAATTAATTGTTATAATGCAATAATGTTTCTTGCTAAATGGTCAGCATTTATCTAATTTTGGACATTACAAAAATCACCCTCAAAAGCATAAGGTCAGGTATTGTCTATTTTGTACTGTATATCATTTTTCCATATGAAAATACTGATGTGTTCACACACGAGCTGATTCCGCCACTGATATTTGCGAAATGACTACCTGAGATTCATTTTATGAGTTTTCTGTTACCTCTGCATCACCGAGATAATATACATTTACCTTACAACTGATAGGTCCAAGTAACGTTCTTTGTGAAACTTCCTGTGGTACGATTCCCATATAACTATTATCAATATATACATAATTGAATCTAATGTCAGCGCCGAAAAGTCGAGAAAGTTTGAGACAAAAAAATATGACACTCTTTGACAACCTCCCCTCGGTTCGCACGATCTGTTTTGATAAAACTATTAGATATCTCATGAAAAATGTATACCTTGTATTAAATTTCAAATAGTTTTTGAAATAAAAAATGTAAACCAAATTTTTGGGTGCCATCTTCAAACTGTAGTAGTCCTTCAAGAAGCATTTTCGGACACCTGTTGAGGTGGACTTTTATTGTTATTACTGAGTGAGGAATCCACCCTACAAACTTTTGATGTTATTCTCAGCCACCCTGTATAATACCTGGGAGGGTCAAATATTCCAAATAAAAATTGTTGAGGTAAATTTCCACAACACCAAAAGTAACACATCAAAATACAAAATTTATTTTAATGGTTACCATAGATCTGTGGTTACATTCATTTACCACTTTTACTTTTTTTATTATCTAAATTCTTGCTCTATCATACTTTTAAATGTTCATTGCACGACATTATGTCGCCTACTTAACTAAACATTGGGCTGATAATAAATCTCAAGGTAGGTGAGTAGAATGGTTCTTTTATGCAGGAGTTGAATGCACCCGTGCATGTTATATTGCTAAACATTTGTGATTATAATTATGTCAATAAACTAAAAATCAGACTGACAATGTATGGAATGTATGCAGTTCCTGTGTAGATGAGACTAGAAATGAAATGAATTCTTCAAGTTAAATGCTGCGAAAATTATGCATAAATTTGTACGAGAATGTTAAGAACATTGTAAAATAAGTTTTAAAAAATGTACTATGTGAATATCAGACAAAGATATATTTTGCAACAGAAGACCGGTTCATTTCTTTGTATTGAACTTGTCATGAGAAGTTATTATATGAAAGTACGGCTACAATAATTTTATTTATAAGAATTTTTAAAAATAGTTGCGCAAAAAACCACTTAGTCGTTGCTAACAATCAATTTGCAATCAATGGCTTCAGGAAAATAATTTCGACAGAAAATGCGTCGACCAAATTCTTTCAAATCAACATATTCCTTCAATATCATTTTACCATGATTTGTCCAGAGTATTTAATCGCCGGATAGAAAATTTTTCTCGACTAAACTAAATTCGTTATATAGAAAAATATTAAATTGTTAATGCATTTCCACATAGTTAATAAAGTGAACTTGATATTCCACGGGGCAGAGTCCTGGGATCTCTCATTACTAACACATATAGCAAGAATTTGGCTAAGTTTCATCAAATACATAATTTTTCAATATAACAATGTTGAACATTTACATAATATGAAGTTAACATTTAGCAAAAACGTTACTTTTTCCACTGACGATGAAATTATATGAAATTGTGACTATAAATTGGGACTATAAACATAAAACACCACATAAATTAGATAACTCCCAAATCCAAAGCCGGAGCTGTACGGACGGGCATTAACTGTTGAAAACGCGAGCACCCCTTTTGAGTATGTTAGGGTCGAAGCCTGAATTTGAACTCGGGAGTCGGCAGGCAGTAAAACCAGATACATTTACCACTTACCGCTGCCAGGATCGGTACCAATGATTACAATTAATTTGACTATATGTATATGGAATATTTAGCATGTAAACTAAATAAATTATGTAGTATCTTGTTACTCTGCCTACAAAATTTACACAATCGACATTTTATTACTGATTTATTATGGACTTTTTTTTACACTCACCTTACATCGTATAGGACCCATCATCCTTAACCATTAATATTTAATTTAAAAGTTATATTTAAAATTATGATATAAAAATGAGTTAACCCGTTAACGCCCAGTGTCCCAGATATAGATCTGCAAAGAAAACCTCATGTTAAAGAAGTATCTTTTTCTCAATAGATTTTACTTTCTGTTTGTGGGATTTGATCAGAATGTTTTACAGTTTCTTGAATACTAGTGACACGCGTCTGTATTGTGAATCTATGTTTACATCTTTTTTATTCATATATGAATCAATTTTAATAAATTATTTTATAAATGGTGTCATTTTAAATGGTATTAGTTATTTTTCCAATTTTTGATAATTAATGGGTTTTTTAACTGAGTGTTTTTGATATTAGTTCATTCTCTTTCAGTGCTATCATTAGTAATTTTAAACAACCTGATTTTCAAAATTAAATGATATTATACATTTGATTTTGCTGCCACACTTATGCCGTTTCTGAAACTGAAATTTGTCAATACACATCGAGAGTAGTTATTGCGGTGCTGTTTAAATCTGGTAAGCCTGCGGGCAATGAAAAAGAAATCTAACTCGTTTTTAACACGCTTTTATTAGCTTCACCTGTATGTTTGTTTGTTTGTTTGTTTGTTTGTAACCGACTCTTTGGACTCGATTTTGACCCACTTTAAACGTATCCTCTGCGTGAGAGCAAGAGGCTTAATATTGTAGTATATTCCGTGATTCTCAGTTCGGTCGTTGGCCGAGCGGGCAAGTCTTAGTCGACGCGAAACGACGGACTCCTCGGGCGTGAGTTCAAATCCCATGGCTGAAATAAATGAATTTTTTTTTTCAGAAATATCTGTTGGATCGTAATATGTATATAATATCAGCATCAATAAGCAATATAAATATAGTCTAAAAAAACTAAAAAACACGCTTTCATAGCACATCAAACTAAAAAGTGAAAAATAAATATAGTTTAAAAAAACTAAAAAACACGCTTTTAAAGCACATCAAACTAAAAAGTGAAAAATAATTATTAATATAAACTGAAAACAATAATGAACGAAAAATACTAGTATTATTGTGAAAAAAGCGTGGGGCGCTTTGTGCCATATTTTTCGTATATCGAACAACCCACGCTTTTTTCATAATAATACTAGTATTTTTCATTCATTATTGTTTTCAGTTTATATTAATAATTATTTTTCACTTTTTAGTTTGATGTGCTTTAAAAGCGTGTTTTTTAGTTTTTTTTAAACTATATTTATTAGTTTGACATTTCTTCAGTAACTCCTAAATATCGATAAGTGTTATTATTATATTAAATTGTCCCTTTTTGTTAAACTCACTGACATCTACAATTTGGAAAAAGCCATACCAGTTCTCGAATGAACACTACGATTATATAATTTAAGGCTTATACAGACTGTAAAGCTACAAGTGTTACATTTTAAATAGTTTAATAGACGGCTTACATATCTTTGTACTTGTATTTAGGATCATATTTGCTTGTGCCACGTGTAGCATACTCATTCTGAGATAACAGCTACATGTACATTTTCGTGCATTAATAGACAGAGCTCGCAGAAGAAAAGAAGATCGGTAACGGGGGAAACAAAAAAAGAAGAAGAATATAATAATAATAATAATAAAATATAGTAGATACATAAGAATTTATAACTAATTGAGTTTTTAATTATGTGGAACTCCACATCACCTTTAAATATAGGTATTGGTCATATAGACGTGATTACAACGTTCGCCAATAAATAGCATGCATGAACTGCCGATACAAGGTAACAGTTGGAACTTTACAATCTGTATAAAGTTCATGGGTAATGGTAATGATTCAAATGGTAGAACTGCTGTGAGATAATATCAAAGACGTTCTTCAAGGAGAAGGGTATCAAATCACCAAAACCAAACATTTGGAACATATTTTTCCCATCAAAATTTTTACGTTTTTTTACGATGTTTCGTTTCTTATGTCCATAAATTATGATACTTAATGGTCCTGCGTATACATACGTTTAACAAATTTCTATTTTTGTTGAAATTATGGCGAGTCTTATCTTCTATTAAAATATTGCATTGAATAAATGTTATAACTTCTCTCGGTGTGTATGGACAAATTTCAAGCTATAGTTTATTTCAAACTTATTTACAACATAAAAAACGTCGTCTTCTTTAAAGGCGTTAAAGGGATCAAAGAAGCCGATATTTTTTGTGTTGTAATTAAGTTTGATATAAACTGCAAGTTTTCCGGAACGACATAAGTGTGGCAACAAAATAAAATGGCCTTTACCAATCCATTTTTAAAGGAAATTTCGAATTTGATATCAAAAGTTTTAAAAAAATTATCCAGGGTAAGGTTTCACCCTAGTGATTAAGATTGTATAATTTATTTATTATTTTATTTTTTCAGTTAAACAATTAAAACAATGATTGACTGAATTTTTGGCCTTTCATTATTATTTCCACACCCCTCAAAGTGAGGAAGTTATATATTCGTGATAAAAATTTTGAAAATTTTTATTGCATTTCTGGACGAATTATGACGATACACAAAATTTCAGACAGAAAAAATGTTCTGTCTGTGTGGTTCGCGATAGCAGCTACAGTTTTTGAGATAAACCTTTCAAATTTGGTACACACAGTCTAGAGGTCAAGGAAGAGATTGAGTTCGTTGATGAGCAAAATCGGTCCCAATTTTTGAAACGTCAAAAAATGTGACTTTTTTGAAACGTCAAAAATTACTTTTATAATTTATTATTATAAACTCCACCACATGTCGAGTTTTACTAGGGTGAGGAAGTTCTGATCCCCAAGTAATTGACAGCGGTTTTTTATAGGTACACACAATATAGTCAAGATTTGACTTCTAACCAGTATTTTTGTTTTTTTCTTGTAAACGCTGCGTCCTATCGAGTTCTGACGTTCTTTTCTAGATAATGTTGATTGATCTTTCATACTTTTTGGAAATATTTGTAAAATTTTAATTCAGCGATACTTTTTTCGTAAAAAGATTCAGACACATCCTTCTATCTTCGCCACTGGAAATAATAGGCGATAATTTTCAGCATCAAATTATTTACTATGAAATACTCTTTCAAGGCAATATCATGAATTTAATCAAGCAGTTATTTTGTAATTAAAGAAAAAATATTTTGTAAATTTTTAAATTATAGAAACTTTTATTTTTATATTGAGGCCTACTAACGAAAAATGAAGTCCAGCTAATAAAAAGTGGGACGTATATGTGATGTTGCACCTTCTTACTTAGTTTTTTTAGAATATGAGAAACGTGTAAAAATTGTTAACAAAATTATTTTCCACCTCTTCTGTTATCAAGTGGTGTTAAAAATTATCAATTAAACAATGATGACAGATAACATTCCTTTAAAATCATAGCAAAATGTTATCTAATTTACCTCATGACCGTTAAAATCTTGATTTTGATTATTTAGAGGTTTACATTGTTTTTATCAATGTGAGAAAAAGTAAACAAATTAGATAAAGTGCTTTGGCAAAAATGTAATAGTTTAAAACATTTTGAAATTTGATTGTCATGTTTTCAAAACAAACCAATTTGACTAATAAATATGCCTTTATTCGATTGTATTGACAAATGACGTTTTTTGGTTTTAATATTCGGACGAAAAGATCATCTTTATATAACAGATAACTTTTAGTTGTGATTGTGATGAAATAGTTATTTATGTAACAAGACCGGACACTGATTCTTTACTGGGCGAACTGACAATTTCCAGGGCGAGCTGGCAATTTCCAGAGCGAGCCCTAGAGAGCCCTGAAAAAAGAACGAGCCAAGTAAAGACATTTTCCAGTGTGTTGCGTACAATATTTTTTCTATAACCGTTCTTGCTAGTCTCAAAAAACTTTTAACTTTAACAAAATTCATAAAATCAACTGACAGATGTCCGACGCTCACTTTTAAAGTTGTTGTCAAATACTGTTTTGTCAACCAGAAGTGACATAAGGGATTGGTAGACTTTACTTATCCCTTATGTCACTTTACAGGGCTAGACTAGTAAATATGTATTTTCCACTCAAAATATTGACCTAAAACAGTTAATTTTTTAGACGGTTGCAGAAAAAGTACTTTTTCTGAATATATATTAGTCAGTAAATAAATACACACAGACAAACCAACTCACATTAAAAATGCATTTTTTTTTTTGTAAAAAATAGAACTTTAAATTTAAAGTCACATTTTATGCAGATACTACTAACTCTGGTGACGTCCCAAACACCTGGACATCATCACTGTCCGGATTTCAATGCTTGTTGGCCTCGGCTTAACACCTGGGTCAACAATTTACATCGTCGCCCGGGAATGTATTGTTCTTACTGCTAGGTACACAATGTACTATTTTCTACGAGCGTGACATTTCCGCACGCATCATAATTTCGAAAGTTGCGCTTTTCCGCGGAAAAGTAATTATATTTTTATTTGCATTATCGGGCAAGTTAAAATTACATTTTGAAACCATGTTAGTTAATATGGCAGTTTTTTTTATATTTTCCTATTTTATACAAATTTAGTGAAATTAAAGCAATTTTTATTGACACTAACCCTTTTGAAGTAACCTCTATAACTTTAAAAATCAAAGTATCCTCAAGCAATCAGTTAGCATCTGCTATTCATTTGCAAAGTGCCTCTAGGTGTACATTTAATATAAACATTATTAACAACAAATAATATTAGAAGATATATGTTTCTTTTTCATTAGAATAAATGTTCAGACTATTTATTTTTTATTTTCATTACGCTCGTAGAAAAAACGTTCCTACCACATGCGGAAATTGTCTTTTCTGCACTCAACGACAGTTGGGATGTGATATGTACAGGTTTATCCAATGACAATTTGGAATTTAGCGTCTGCTACGACGAGCCAAATTGCTGAGCGTAAAAAAGCTCGCCTTGAAACAATACTGAGATGGGGAGCGGGAATGTCTAGTCGCTTATTTTTACGTAGAAAAACATTTGTGTATATGATAATGTTCCGCAATTTACTAATGGTTCTCATAAATTTGGAAATAAAATTCACAACTTTTATTTGAAAAAATTAATTTAACTCGAAAATAAACAAAACATAGGGATAACCCTGTACATTACTTTTTCTGCAATCTATATTTAATGAAACTAAAAACTGATATACTTTGAAATTAGAATATTTTCCAAATCACTTTCACCACTTCTTTTCATTTACAATTATTTATCTGAAAGTTTTAAACGTCTTTATTTTATGTTACCATAGCAACACGATTGTGCAACGTTTAGTAGATATATTATGTAGTATGTGATTAATGTGAATTCTATTGAAATATAAATTTTGATTGTTAGATTATGTCATTTTCGTTACCAGTCCCGAAATTGTCTATTTTTGGGACTGATACAAGAAAAGGCTACTTTCGGTGCAAAAAATTAACAAAACCCATTATCGGAACGATTGCAGAACTATTTTTTAAAACATTCCCTACTTTTTCTATTCAATAATCATAGGGACATGAAAATATAAAAATCTCGAAATACTTCGTTATTGTTATAGCGTTAACCATAATATTGATTTCCATACACATTTCTCAATGTTTAAAGATTATACGTGTTGCACAGAGTATTTGTTCTAGATTGTTCCTCCGCCTTCAAGGGACAATCTAAATAAATATTTATATTTACAATGTTGTTTATCTTTGCTGCTATTTTTCTATTATGGTTTGTCCCTTGATAAGAAAAACTGAACCAATTAATCTCAATTGCCAATAACCTGGTTATAAAGTGATTATTGATTAAAGGTCAGTTTATCGATGCTCAGTTAACGCGAATTACAAGATAACTCAAATTCCTTATTTATTACATTATGCAAATTAAATCAATAAAACATAAATAATTACACACATCTTTTAGTAATGAAAGAAAAATCATATCCAAGTAAACAAGTGTAGTAAACGATTATTTCTTTGGTTGTTATCCTCTAATATACCATTCAAATATATTGCATTTAACTGAACACTTTAACAGTGAATATCTTAAGAATGATGGCACATTTCTGTAAATAGTTACGAATATTTTGGACAAAAAAATATTACATAGGATAAAAAACTCGATAAAAAATATATTCTGTCATATCACTAAAAAACTGTACATAAAACTAATAAGTGGTTTCCGAAGAGTTACTTAAAGTTTTGTATGGCGAGAGTACTGTTACAAAATATATACTTTTTAAATTTACCCTGAGGCGTCCATTTTCGGTTTCATGTCAGCACTAGCCGTTATGTAAAATACTGATTTACAAATAAAAAATGAGCATTACCAAGAAAATTTTAAAACCTAAAAACAAATTAAGTAAAATAAAACATTTAATATTAGATTGTTTTATTTTTTAATATTAGATTAATATCAACAAATTAAATAGAATATATTAACAGTCATTTATGTATAGTCCATGACAATTGTTCGAAGTTGTCCTCCATTGACACGTATATACTCCTGCAAACGATTCTCAAGAGAAAACATTGTTCTACGCAAATTTGGTTGATTTGGTAATTGATCAAAAATATTTTCTACCCTGAGTCTCAACTCCTCTACACTATCTACCTAGGTTGCGTAAACCTTGGCTTTATTTTGTTTCGAGACAGTAAAATCTAAAGAACTTCAATCAGCAGACCGCAATGAAAAGGGGCATCAATTCTACTACCAATCCACCGATTTGGTAAAAGGTCACTCACCAAGCACTGCCTAAGTTGTCCGCCATAATGCAGAGGGGCGCCGTCGTACATGAACCACAGTCTATACCTAATCTAAGAGGAATACGTTGTAAGAATAAAAAAATATTTGTTTCGGACTAAAATGGGAGAGGGATTTGTCGATGTCCAAGATGTAGTTCGGACTTCAAGCTTTTATCACAAATGAATTTAAAGCTTTTAAACAAAAACAGCAACGATATGTCACTTAACACAATATTGTGTAAATTTCAAAGGCACCTTTATAATTTTATTAAATCAATCAAATTTCTTTGTAGTCGAAATTAGATGGGAAATTATTAGAATACAATCCTTGTGCAAAATTAACAAGTGATTAATCGTAAATCTGTTATCGTGGTACTTTTATTGAATTATTTAATCTAACAAGTATTAACCTATTATTTTCATAAATTGTCCGATGGACTTGATACCGAAAAAAATAAAACAAGGTATAGTACTGAAATATTGGTCATGGTTGAATGTCGGTACAACTTAAACAAACTATTTAATCGAAATAGAGGATTTTTAATTAAAAAATATCCATTCTACGCTTGGCGACAGTCACTAGATGTGTTTATTTGTGGTCAGTATTTCATATAACGACTGGTTATGCGACATGGAATCGAAAATATCTCGAAAACAGACGCCGCGCGCCGCCGCGCCGCTGGAAAAATTAAAAAAGATATCTTTTTTGCATCATTTAAGTTAACAATCCAAAAATATATACTGGACATCCCATCCAAAAGTATCACGTTTCGTGGTTTACTAACACGAAAATTAAAAAAAGATATCATGTTGCGGTTTAGACAGAATTATTTTTTTTTTGGCAGCGTTAAATTCAAATTTATTAAAATATTTCTTTGCAAAAATGCCCCTTTTTGGAATAAAATTACTCGCCTGTTTTAAATAAAACATCCTGCACATTTTGTCTGTCTGAAAGCGTGGTTATTCTACTTTACAAAAATGTATAAATTGTTGCTAGTATCTTTACAGTTGGGACCACAAAAATAAATTTAGTGGTACTTTTATTCGAATTTGTTACAAATCTGGTCTTCATTTTCTGAGTAACCATGGAAAACAATTATATAAATTGTAACGAAGTGATTATTTTATAGAATTAAATTGGGTAACTAGGTGCTATTTGTCTGTTTCGAGAGATATTTTAAACATTGTAGTACTGCGCCCTTAATAGTGGTATTGTCAGTTGCTCATTAATAATAGTTTAATTGTTAATTATAGATAGGTATTGATCTGTTTGTATAAACATTCCAAATATGCCGAGTGGCAGGCAGTACGTGAATCGCGAAACGCGAAGCGCGCATATTGCCCCCGGCACTCCTGTGCCCGTCCTACCGTAAAGGACTCCAAGACTGGAAACAATCAAATCAGTTCCCGTCTGACCGCCAACCGAAGAACCACGCCGACCAGCACAGTAAGTAATCTTGTGAGTATAGAGGTACATAGGTATACAAATTTAATTGCGAATTAAGTCGGTAAAAGGTGACGTAGTTGCAATATTTCGCGCATGACTACCGCGCCCTCCTACTTCTGCTTTTGGCAGAGTTTAGTAGATTGAGGATTTTTCGAACAAGTCAGTGACCGTTTAGCTGCTGACTGAAGAACCACGCCAACCAGCATAGTAAGTAATCTTGTTGTGAGTATAAAGGTATAGGTTTGTTTTAAATTGAATTCGGGTGACGTATTGCTATATTCCGCGCATGACTACCGCGTCTCATCCTACTTCTGCTTTTGGCAGAGTTTAGTAGCTTGAGGATTTTTCAGAGCATCCAGGTTGCTGTCGCCCGTACCGACCGGACGTGCCGACACCGACCGCTCCAGAGAGGAAGCAGCCCAGGATACTGAAGTAGGTATTAAGGTTTGGTAAATAAAGGTATAGTAAATAAAAGCCTTAGTAAGTCATAGTGTGCTTGTATTGGCGCTTGCTTCCCCTCCTGGTATCCGTCCGCCGTCTGCTTACGGCCGTTTAATTATTGCTGGTTACCTTTTTCACCGCTTAAGGGGTTTATGAAAATTGGAGCGGTGTATACCGGTATGTGATGATATCTTAGTCATTAAAGTGAGATATGTGAGAGACAGAATGAGTACCGGTATATACCGCTCCAATTATCGTAAACCCCTATAATCTCCGTATTACCGTGTCGCACCGCTTGTACGCCCGCTTACTGTCCCCACTCGCCCGTAGTTAAGACCGTTTGTAGTATAAGTTGTAGTTACTAAGGTGTATATAAAGTGTAAATAATAATT
Source organism: Rhamnusium bicolor (assembly GCA_029963845.1). Classification (NCBI taxonomy): domain Eukaryota; kingdom Metazoa; phylum Arthropoda; class Insecta; order Coleoptera; family Cerambycidae; genus Rhamnusium; species Rhamnusium bicolor. The sequence continues at coordinate 122,989 of JANEYF010000672.1, read as the reverse complement.
AGTGTGTAGAATAAATGTAAATATATTGAATGAGAGTCGTTTCATTAACTGTAGTGTGTAAGTTACCTTTTCTCGACCCCTGGCTTATCCGTTTCTTCACTGTAGTTGCCCGGCCTCTATCGTACCGCAGATAGAGTAAAGTGGTGTTTCTGCACTCTAAACAGAAACTGGCGCCCGAGATATCCGTACCGTGAGCACCGCCGTAGTGTTGGGCGTCAAAGTGACACTTCTGATCTTGTGTAGAGCAGAGAAGTACGTCACAAAATTATTATCTGTAATCTCCATCTGTCAAAAAACGTTTTGTAATTTATCAGTAAAAATATTCACTTTCCAGGAAAAACTACATTTAATAAAATGAAACCACTTTAAAAAAAAAACCACCTTCAAAAAAAGGGGTATATTATCATGGGATCATCATGTTAAAAATGGTTATTTCCCTCATCATAAACATAACCAATAAGAAACATGAAATTTGTACCACGTGACTTGTTTAAATAAATGATTATTTTGCAAAAATAATCGTTTTTTTTTTCACCTAGCTATTTATTTTTGACATGTAAACTAAGCTTTGGCCTGTCGTTGCTATGCGATACGCACCGACTTAACAATTTTGATAGTTTGAATTGTCAGTGTCATTTATACTTACCTACACCGTCAAATGGAAGTAAATAAAATACTCGTTTCGGAAACGAAGCGTTCCTATTAACAACGAAAACGCACAATTCGGTATGGGGCCAATTTATTGATTTTTGTAATGAAACAGGAAATGAATTTGAAGCCACTACAACCATAGATTATATTGCGACTGGGCTTTCAATATGAGACGGAGAGATGGTAAGGATTATAAGGAAAATGTGATAAAAACCATGTGGAACATAACTGCAAAAATGCTTCAGGAAATGTATTTTTTTAAAATACGTCATTTTCGATCCACTTAAGGATATTCAATTTAAGTGCGCTAGGGATGCTCGTAATGCTAAAAGATATATATATAGAAAAATATCACAAAAAGAAAAGTCTCTTCAGTTGCGTTAGATTCAGAAGATCAAAAAAAAAAGATAATGCTTTGGAATGAAAAAACTCTTGAAGGACTGCAAAAAAAAACTTTTCCATATTATCGTAGTTGAGCTCGCTTGGAGAGGCGGAGAAGCCGCAAATCGCGTAACAAATCACTTTAAAGAAGTAATTGATATCAGAGGACAGACAACAGGTAAAAACGGCTAACTTTTTATTTGCGAATGTTTAACTAAGTCTTTTTTGCCATTTTAGGACGATTAGAATATAACTCTGTGATCAGTAAGACCACACAAGGAGGTGACAAGAAGTGCAGCGATATTAAACGGTTAACGCCTAATGAAATTGATGCCGATCTATGTCCTGTAAGGCTATATAAATAACTATTATCCAAGAGGAGTTCCAATATTACAACAAATCGTTTATTTCTGACATACAATAGGTACTCGAATAAATCAAAAATCAAAATAAGCGGCCATGGAAGTGCAAATTCCATAAAACCGTATTTGCAAATAGATGCCCTACATCATTTAAACGTGATAAATAAATTAAGATGTAATCCAAATGAAATACAAAATCAACCAAGCACATCTAAGGCAACATCAGAACATGCTACTATTCAGAACATTAATGAAGAAAAACAAGTTCAAATTGTATATCAAAAATGTATTTTTTTTAATCAATTCTAACGCAACGAAAAATAATTAATTTGAATTGTTTTTATTTAAAAAAAAATGTCATGTAATTTGTACTTTATAATTATGAAATAAATAAAAATTAAAAAAAAAAACTGTGCATTTTATTGTCTATAACAATTTCTATTCTGGAAATAATCTTTACATATATTCCTCGTGCATAAATTTTAATCACTTGAACAGTGTACGTCACACAATTTTTAAAATTTTGATTTTGAGCAAATGCTTTCGTGTTATAATTTTAAATAAATTCCCCCTCGACCTACGGTCTCGGGATTTTATTAAATTATTATACACAAGTCATTTGCTAAGCAAAATTTTTAAAATTATGTGACGTACACAGTTTAACCGATTAAACTTGATGCACTCGGGATATAACCCTTGATTAATACACTCTAAATACGTAGTATTTATAAAATGTCTATCTGAATAACAATTAGATACGTAAACAGTGCGAAATCAAAGACAACTGAGGTGCACTCTTTTAAAACGTCTCAATCAATTCCTTCAGAGGATGAAGTGAATTTGTGGATTAGTGATTTTCCGGAGCTGCAATAAAATAATATTAATTATATTGCACAAGCTGTAGAGAAATGCTTTCGTGAAACGTCAAAGTAATCATTAAGACACATTTCCTCAGACAGCCGTAAGTGTGTGAATAGTAGTGGTAGTATGACTGATAGTGACATGCAAACAAATTTTAACTTAGATTTAGTAGAAATGATGGTTGGGGTTGGGTATAATATACCGTGAACGAATCTAGATAATCCACTATTTAGACAATTGCTGAAGTGTATTGGTGGGCAGTGCAGCAATGTTCAGGTGACATCGGAAACGACACTAAGAAAAGAATATTTATCAGAGATGTGAGAGTATTAAACAAACAAAAAAAACTTCTAAATTGAATAACAAATACGTCTGGATTAGCATGGATGAAACCACCAATGCTTACGGCTAAAAAGTAGCAAATGTTTTAGTGACTTTTACTCTCGTGAGCTAGTTAAAAATACATGTGTGTGTCTGTGTATTAGTGTTATATTCACCAATACTTTCAGCCCTCTTCGTATTAACTTTGGATGTTACCGAACTCGTCAAAATAATCACAAGATAGTGTGTCATATACCGGGTGTAACAGGATCATGGTACACCCCCTTTTCTTCTCTAGTTTTGAAGATATTTAATGGAAATTTGGGATATCCTATAAACATAATAAGCGGCACTTTTTGTCATACAAGTGTTTTTTTTTCACTTCCGGTTTCGCCCGAAGTGACACTAACTTTCGATTTTAAAAATGGAACACCCATTGCATTTTTGATTTCTGCATAATTTTCTGAATCCAACGATACCAAATAAGTGACATTTCAAACGTCAATATTTTTTTATAATATAATTTTTAGTTTTCCATTTAAGTGTGCCATGACGGTTCCGATAGAAAACTCGAAATCCCGTCAAAAATACTAAATTAAGTGATTTATGAGCAAATAAAGTTCATCAAAGTGGTTTTTGGGAAAAAAACTAAATTTTTTCAAATGGAAACATATTGATACCGTGGCTCCATTTATTAGTACTATTAATAAGAAATTTATTCATATGTCGTATTAAAATGTGCGATAAATACAAACAAAATTACAGCTAAAAGAAAATAAATAAATACAATTTTGTTCTAATTACCTTATTATAGATAAGGTGGCATTGGAATACAAAAAACTGAACACAAAACATTACAATAGTTGTTCAAAATGCTGTCCATTAACGTCAATGCACTTCTGAACTCGCATAGCTGTTTCTCGAAGAACGTTTGCCAATTGCTGGGCCGTTATGCTATTAATTGCGCGTTACTCGTAGCTCCAGGTCTTCATGGGTTATAACGGCGGTTGCGTAGACAATATTTTTTAAATTACCCCAAACAAAGAAATCAAGGAGTGTTAAATCAGGTGACCTTGAAGGCCACCTCACAGGACCATTCGTCGAAATTACGTTTTCTCCGAATCTCCGGTGAAGGTAGTCAACTATTATCCTTGAATTATGGGGAGGAGCGCCATCTTGTTGGTAATACATTCCTTGTCGTAAACTGAAAGGTAATTCAGCTAAACTGTCCTCAATTTCATTTTGCAGAAATCCCAAGTATCTGGCACCAGTCAGGGGTCCTTCAAATATTATTGGATTCTACTACCGATTATACTTTGTATGTAGCCAAAATGCAAAAAAAAAACTTCCGATTATTCCAAGCCAAACATTGAAACCGAACCACACTTGAAAGTGAAAGAAATTGATTTTCAAGACGATTAAAATAATTTCTCGCTGGACATTGTCTATCAGTATATCGTTCAGCATAAAGGTGTCTAGCCGCAACGGGATTTTTTCCTACATTCCCCATAAATAATTAACATGTCCACTTTTTCATCTCTTGTATAAATTTGCGGCATTTTGAACACAATTAACAAGAATTTTAAGCAATTTTTAAAGACACAATAAAAACACCGGTAAACCAACAAATGTTTGACACGATAAATATTTCATTGTTTTCAAAGCCACCGTAGTTAGTTACTTCTAACATTTAATTAGAACAAAATTGTATTTTCTTTGAGCTGTAATTTTGTTTGTATTTATCGCACATTTTAATACGACATATGAATAAATTCCTTATTAATAGTACTAATAAAATATACCACGGTACCAATATGGTTCCATTTGAAAAAAATGAGTTTTTCCCCAAAAACCATTTTGATGAAGTTTATTTGCTCATAAATCACGTAATTTAGTATTTTTGAGGGGATTTCGATTTTTCTAGCATTACACGGGTCATTTAGAATAAATCGGAACCGTGATAGCACACTTAAATGAAAAACTAAAAATAATATTATAAAAAATATTGACGTTTTTAATGTCACTTATTTGGTATCGTCGGATTCAGAAAATTATGCAAGATTCAAAAATGCAATAATATACAGGGTGCTCCATTTAAAAATCGAAAGTTAGTGTCACTTCAGGCAAAACCGGAAGTGAACAAAAATCACTAGTATGTCAAAAAAAAGCCACTTATTATGTATATAGGATATTCCAAATTTCAATCAATTATCTTCAAAACTAAAGGAGAAAAGGGGGGTGTACCATGATCCTGTTACACCCGGTATACATGAATATGTTTACGCGGTAACACATCACCTAGCGTCAACCCTTGACGTCATTTATCGCTACCTCCCCATCTCTACGTGACTGATTACTGCTCTTTTTAAGTAATTATTGTATATAATAAATTAATTCCGTGCGTCGGTTTAGCTTCCTAAAAGATATACATATGTAAGTAAAAGTAATCCGCTAGTCGACCGTTTAACACCATGTATCTTGTTAAAAAAGAATTTTTGGAAAAAATGGATTAGGTGTTCGTATTATTTTGACTTTATTTACATACCCTTTAATTTATGGTACTCAATTTAAAAACACCTTGATATCTCATGCTCTTTAACAACAGAAATCTTTCCACGTTTGACCTGTCAAATTTCATCAGCAATTATGTTCAAGTAAAATTAATAGATCTGAAAACGGAAATTGAGTTTAAAACTGAATCTAAAAATGTTATTTACTAGTTTCACTTTCATGTGCGAGATATTTGGAGAGTGACAAAAGTATTTAACTAAAATGAATTTCAAGGTGTTCACGGTAGCATAAGTTTATTTAATAACATCTTTTTAACCATTTATGAAAACCTAAATAAAGTGAGGAAATGAAATACTTTTATAATACAGCGGTCTCATTATATGCTATGCTTACAACGTCAGAAAACTACACAACCAGAAAAATTACTTCTGATAATATGATCTGCACTAGGAGACATTTTAAAAACACAGTACTTCCCAAATTGATTTAATTTCTAAGAATACATATAAAACTTCACCCCACTTTTCTTACCCCAATATAAACGTATGACTAATCCCATAAAATATAATGGCAGGGGTAAAGGGCGAATATTATCATGAATTACTCTCAATTTAAAGGCCTCACGTTCCTGTCCAAGGTTACAGGAAACCCTGCAAATAAAAATAATGGGTACATAATATTAATGGAATACATTATTTAAATAGGTGTAAGGCAGCCACATAATATATTCGTTTGCTGGACCGAAAGATTTTTTAAGTAAAAGTTTAAAAGCTAAATGCTACTTTTACGGGTTATAATTTTGAACGCGATTATGTGGAAAAAAAGAGTTTTTCTTCAAGCGTAAAACAATACTTACATGATATATTACAACACTTCCTGGAGCCTATTTTTGTACTAATACAAATATTTTTCATTTTTTCCTAGGACAAAAATGAAACAATGTACACTGCTGTGCAAAAGTAAGTACGACGTGTCAGTAGTGGTGTAATATATATGTAATATAAATGTATCTGCTTTTCCACGCAGATAATTTACTAATTGCTGATCGTATTCAACCATCATTTATCCTCCGTCTCCCCGTCTTTTAATACTCCTTTCTTCTTATCTCGCTTTTTAACTCTTATAGGTACAGTAATAAGTGCTGCCCTACTTAGTTTTCCACAGCAGTGTACCTATCATACAACGAATTATAAATCCAAGTATCTATGACTTGGCAAAAATGTCTGAAGAAATGCAGTGCACACCACCTGAATTACTTGAAATTGCAAATTCATCAGTGACAACATTAATTCCCGCGAAATCCAAAAAAAGTTTACCATAATGCGTACGATAAATTTATAAAATGGGCCAAGGACAACAACGTACATATGTATTCGGAAAATGTGATTATAGCATATTTTACACATTTATCCTGAAAAGTTCAACTCTATGGGCGCAATATTCAATGGTAAAATCTAAATTAAACATCGAACACAATATACAAATTAACAACTATTCTAAATTAATTGTCTTTTTAAAGCGACAAGGCGAAAATTAGAAACCTAAAAAGTCAAAAGTTTTATCTAAAGAAGAGTTTGATGAATTCCTTAATAAAGCACCTAATGATAAATATTTAGCAACAAAGGTATGTACACATTTTAAAATTATATATTTAACCCTTTCATATCTGTAATATAAAATTTTGTTATAATTTGTGAAATTCCAGTCATTTTATATCTATCCGCTATGAAAATAATAGATAAAAGAATTGAATGCTTTGATTAAGTCCGGATATAGCTCAGTGGTCAGAGTGTTGGACTCGTAATTTGAAGGCCCGAGTTCGAATCCTGTACTTTTAACTTTTTTTTTTGCTCTCTCTAACTTTATTTTACTTTTATAAAATTAATATAGTATATTTTTTAGGTTGTACTAATATTTGAAGTCACAGGAGCTTGTAGATGCGATGAACTTGTTCATATAAAAGTTAATGATATAAAAGATTTGGGAGATTTAATCTTAGTAAATATTCCCAACACAAAAACTAAAAAACATCGCTCCTTTACTATAATTGGAGATTTTTATTTAAATTTATACAAAAAATATGCTACTACTCGGCCAAAAGACATAACTTTTGGTAGATTTTTTTATTAAATATCAAAATGATCATTGTCATCATGTTGTGGACATACATAAAATTTCAAACGTTTCAAAAGATGTTGTATCGTTTTTAAAGTTGCCAAATTCACATGAATATACGGGCCATAGCCTTAAAAGAACCTCGGCAACTACCTTAGTTGATAATGAGTGGAGATATAATAACCCTAAAGCGACATGGTGGATGGAAATCCATCAACGTTGCTGAAGGATACATTGAAGAATCTGTAAACAACAAAAAACAGATAGCGATGAAAATACTAAACCCATTAGAGTATAATGAGCCCAGTACTTCAAGTCAAACTGAAAACATTTTTACTGAAGAATTTTCTGCCAACAATGAAAGAATTTTGAACAATCAAACTGACAATCTTATTACAAGTAATGTATTCGACAGAACTATGAATCTAGAAACAAACACAGCCAGCAGTGCTTTAAACGTAAGCAACTGTACTATACAGAATTGCACATTTAATATTCATGTTAACAAATAATGGTTTTTTGGAAAGACCTATCCCATAAGTAATATAGATTTTGATGTTTAAGAACTAAAAATGTTATACTTAATTTTAATTCCAATTAAAAAAAAAATGTTACCCATGTTTAATTTATAAATAAAGTGGTTAGTATTACCAATATTTTATTTTTTTTGCCAAAATTGAACATATTTGATGTCATTTTTCAAAATTAGTCACAATTTTTTTATTTTGACAGAAGAAATAGTATGTCACTTGGAGTAGAAGGCACATTATATATTTCGCCCAGTTGGGCTCAACATGTAATGTTCGCCTTCTCCTCCTAGTAACATAATATACTATTTATGTTACAGAGAACCAAAAATCGGACACGAAACATTACAACATAAAATATAGTAACACATTTGTTTGCATTTTCATGTTAATACCTCTATCTATATTTCTATTATTTATGAAAGATTCTGCTTTCTATGAATGACACATAAAATCTTATTACTTTATTTTAGTATTATACAAAACATCTAAATTATGGTGAAAAAATTCCCCAGTACTAAAGATTAATCATCTCTGCCAGTAGGTAGAACTTGAGAAAATAATTAAGGTGTCTTATTGCTTATATAATATATATGCCTATTGATTCCAATATCTAAATCATAGGCGTCTCATTTGGGACAAGACAAAAATTGTTCAATTATTACTTGTTTATTATTCGATTATTTTCCAATTTTACTTCGAAATCATTTTTCATATTCATATTCATAAAACATTATATCGGAGATCCAGTAAACTTTTTTTACTACGGAATTTTAGAATGAACTACACTATTTTTATGAAATGACAGCTGATAATTATTATGCAAATCGTATTCTGGCAGCCGGTCATCAGAACGATGCGTTGGCGAATTTTTTAAATGCAAAAAAGAAATATCTGATGTGGCCAGCACATAACTTACTTATATCAGTATATATCATCGTGATCTAAAAAAAAAATCATTCTTCCCTCACCTGAATTAAATTTTAAAAACGTACCTTAAAATGTGTCATAAAATTTTTTTAAATATTATCAGCGTCCTTCGATACTGTCAATAATAATTCATGTCATATATTTTAATAATTTCTTCTTATTGACTGACAATTTTGAAACTAAATTAGATATATCAAATGTCAAACTGCCAGATTTATCCTAACCTCATTTTATGAGGTCAAATGCGTACAAAATTTCAGTTTACTTCAGCTTTATTTAAGTACTTGGAAAATATATTTTATTCGCTTAATATAGTAGACATGATTTATAATCTTTCATCAAGAATATATATTTTTGTAGTCAAATACAAAAAGTTTGGGTCCAGTGGTCAATTTTGCTCATCACCGAATTTTTTCATTGTCTTTGGCCTTTAGAACAAGTGTACCAAATTTGAAAGCGGTAATATAACAAGATATTGATAAATAGTCGTCTAATCATATTGTCATTAATTTTTCGAGAGTGCGATGTGTCAATTTTGACGACACCACATTTGGCGTTAATAATCTATGTGTAAATTATTTTGTTTTTAGTGGACATGAAAAACAGTTATATAAGCAATATGTTTATTTAATTGGTACATTTTGAAACTATTCAATTAACGTGATGTTTGAAAATATTTGTATGACAGCAGTACGCCTAACTGACATGACGTTTTAAATTAAATATCAGCGACTATTTGAGCCGGTGCGTGGTCAAATAGTCGCTGATATTTCCTATTATCACGTGGAATTCAAACAGCCACTGATATTTCTCGTTGCAACGGAATTTAAAATATAGCGATTGGTTAAAAATTACAAATTGACATGAAAGAAATAATTAATGTAATTAATTAATAAATAATGACTATTATTAACAATTTATAATGATACAAATTTTTAGTAATTAAAAATAAAGTAACTCTAGCGTCAATGTATTTTGTCATGCGCACCGGCCGAGATTTTGATCACGTCTGGCAAGGTATTAGATCTGCAACTTTCATCTAGCAATTGTATTTGGACATCTGTGATTACACAAATTTAAACTTTCTGTGTTTTACTGAAACATGGGAAAACTCAGATTCTATAGACACTTTACATATAGGTGGATATCTTTTAATTAGTCATTATTGCAGATCCTCTTTTAAGGGTGGAGGTGTTGCCATATGGGCAAAAGATAATCTACAGGTCAAAAAGATTGATATACAACAGTTTTGCACTGAAAAACATTTTGAAGCTTGTGCTGTTAGTTGGAAACAAAATATGACGACTACTATAATAGTTAATTGTTATAGATCTCCTTCAGGAGATCTAGACTTGTTCTCAAATAAAATAACTGATGTGTTAAACTGTTTGACTAAACCAAATATTAACTTGATTGTTTGTGGAGACTTAAACATTGATTCATATACTGTGTCAAAAGATTTTAAAACTCTGTGTAATGTTGTGTCATATTTTAATTTGCGTCCCATTGTGAAATGGCCAACCCGAGTGACAGATACCACCCTTAGCACAATAGATCACATTTTTATTAATTTTAAAAATGAAGAATTATGTTGTGTGTTAGACAATACTATTTCGGATCACAGAACTGTTCTTCTGGATATAAATTATGAGAATTCTGATATAAATACTAAAAATATATCATTCCTTAAAAGAAATTATAATGGAAATGCGATAAGTAATTTTGAAATAGCAATTAAAAACGAATCTTGGGAAAATCTCTATAATATTACGGATATTCATGAGGCATTTATTAATTTTAACAACATTTTTGTATACCATTTTAACTTATATTTTCCCCAACGAAAATGTTATGAAAGTAAATCATTAGATAAGAAATGGGTAAACGATGAAGTTCGAGTATCTAGTTCTAAATTAAAAGACCTTTTTTTAATGAAAAAAATATGTCCCAGCATGACTGAGGCTTACAATATGGCAAAAAAAGAATCATAATCGTCTAATAAAGGATACGAAAAAAATTATATTTTCAAAATAAAATAATGGATTCTGACAACCCTGTAAGGTCTGCATGGCGTGTCATAGCGGAATTATCAAACAAAAATAAAAATAATTCTAATGTTATCATAAATAAAGAGGGTACTATATATGATCAGCCTCAAATAGTCGCCTCACTTTTTAACGAGTTTTTTATAGAGGCACCGCATACTACTATCAAGCAAATACCGCAATTAAACGGCTATACTCATACACACAGTATAATTCAGCAAACACAAACACATTCATTATTTTTAAAACCGTTCACCGAAAAAGAAATGCTATATTTATTAACAAAAAACTTAAAGCTAAAAAATCGTCTGGTCCTGATGATATTCCCTGTTTTATAATTAAAAAAGTCATTTATTATATTATTAAACCACTTGTATATATTGTTAATCTATCTTTTGCAACAGGAATGTTTCCAAATGCCTTAAAGACCGGAAAAGTAATACCCATTTTTAAAAAAAAGGACACCCAACTATTGGAAAATTATAGGCCTGTAACTGTGCCCTATGGACTATCAAAAATTTTAGAATATTGTTATCTGGATAGATTGGTAAATTATTTGGAAACTTTTAAAATAATTACAAAGAACCAACATGGTTTTTCTAGTGGAATGTCGACCGGCACAGCGATGCATTCTTTTTTTAAATAGAGCATTGGAATTCATTGATGCGGGAGAGTGTCCTATCGGCATATTTTGCGATCTCAGCAGGGCATTCGACTGCATCAATCACAATTTGTTAATATCTAAATTATTTGATTATGGTATAAGGGGTGTATCATTAAATTGGATCACTACATTCCTGGAAGATCGGAGACAGTATGTGAGCTTAAAACATAAGAGCGAAAATACAGTATGCAGTGCTAATTCAGGGTATTTAAATGTAACTATGGGTGTTCCGCAGGGCTCTATTTTGGGCCCTGTACTTTTTCTTTTATTTATTAACGATATTGATTCTTTGTCATCAGCAGCACATTTTACAATGTATGCTGACGACATTTCTGTGATAATATCAAATCCATCTAGTAGTATTTTAGAACAAAATTGTAATGATATTTTAAATAATTTAAACCATTGGTTTTCCCATAATAACTTATATCTCAATACCGAGAAAACACAAGTTATTAGATTTCATGGCAGGCGAAAAAAATGCGATAATTTAAACATTAAAATAAACAATACCACTATCTCTAATACGGGGGACAATATTAAGTTCTTAGGGGTACATTTGGACGAATGCCTAAACTGGAAACGTCATTGTGAAACTTTAATATCCAAAATTTCATCTATAGTATATTTGTTTCGTAATATTAGGGGGATTTTATCAAAAGAACAGCTTGTCAACCTATACTATGCTCAAATCGATTCACGTTTAAGGTATGGTATCTGTTACTGGGGAAATTCCACCATGTCATCGAATGTTTTTGTAGTGCAAAAACGTATTTTACGATGTATTGCCGGCTTACCGAATACTCACACATGCAAGAATATCTTCAAAGAATATAATATTCTTACCTTACCTTGTATATATATATTCGAAATATGTACACACGTTTTTAAAAATCAAAATAATTTTGTACTAAATAGTGATTATCATAATGTCAATACAAGACAAAAAAATAAAATCCATGAGCCTTGCGCTAAATTAAAAATGATAAGTGAGTCACCAAGATTTATAGGGCCGAAACTATTTAACCGTTTACAGGACGACATAAAATGTATCGAAAGTGAGCATCTATTTAAAAAAAAAATTAAAATCACTTTTATCAGAGAAGTGCTACTATTCTGTGTCAGAATTTTTTGTACCTTAAGTCTAGTATAGTAAGTCTAACAACAAATATGAATTTATGTTTTATTTTATTTGTATGGTTGTATTGTGATCATATATTTTGTACTACAGTTGTTTGTCTAACATGTTTCATGTTATATTGTGTCAATGTAGCTTACTAAGTGACTTATTCTATCCAATATTTTGTAAGTTGGCATAAGGAATGAATAAAGAATCAATCAATCAATCAATTGTGTATTAGTGTCACGGGGTTTCCAAGTTAAAGTTTAAAAAAAAAGAACATTTCACAATCACGTAAATGATCCTAGCAAAAATGCAAGTTTAGACGCGCCCGGCACCCCCTAAGTTCCGAGGAAATTGTCTGGCATAATTTTTTTTGTAACTCATCATTATCCCAATAATCATCAGACCAAAAATCAGCTGTGCCAAGATAACGTAATTTCAGTTTTTTTTTGTTTGACATTTTTAAAAATTCGCCCAAGCATCGTTGTTCTGACGACCGGCTGCCAGAATACGATTTTCATGATTATCAGCTGATGTAATTTCATAAAAAAGTTTCGTTTATTTCAAAATCTCATAAGAAAAATGTTCACTGACTCTTAAACTAATACGTGACGTTTTTCTTCTTCTAAGCATACTTTTTGTGCAAACAAAGTATTTCAATTTACATCCACTCCCTCTCCCACATTTTCATTTATTGGGCGAAAAGTAGGGCTTTATATAATTTTTGCCACAGATTTTAATGGCAATTAAAAATTAGGCACCAAGACAAAAAGTAATGACCATAAACTATATTTTTTAACACCTCTAATTGTTATCTATACGTGTGTCTCATTTCAAATGAAACTGTCATAATTCTCATGTTGAAGATAGATAAAAATCTTTTTATCTTTGAGTATCATGTTTGCGCACTATCTGAAAACATAATGGATGATCTCATTGTCAGTCAAACTATTATGTACTCAGTACGAATAAACAATATGGTCGACATGGTTAGCGTTAAAAATACAGCAAAAAATTATTTGAAAAAGTTGCTTAAAATTAATCCTCATATACAATTGTTACAAAATATTTAAACATATTATTTTTAAATTAGAACATTTTCACATTGATTTGATTGGAAAGTGTCAAGCCGGAATGAAATATGATGTAGTTGTCATCCTAACCAACATGCTTTTCACAATCAGTCCCCCATCGATAATAATGGTGTGCCACCTCCCTTGAAAAAATGGCCTTCAAACACGTTCCCGTAATCGATTTTCAGAAAGTTTTCTCTTAAATTCTTGCTTGGAAAATTCACATAAAAGAAAATGAATATTTTGGAAACATGTCTCCGTTCAAAACAATGAATTTAAAATACTGGAAAACTGAAGTGATACAGTCTACATTATTGAAGGATGCAGATTACTTGATTGATTAATAAAGGAGGTTGCCAAATACGAATTTAAATAACATGTGTATAATACAGTGAATGTCAAATATATTTACTTAATTTAATTGTCTTAATTAAATTTCTAAATTATTGTTTCTATTTTCTTGTACTGTTTGAAGTAATTCTGGTATCTCTATGAGTAGTAATACTTTTACAATCCACAACTTCGTATCAAATACATTTCGATTGGAATTCGGTCATTGCCAGCCAGTACCTAATTAAAAATAAGTGATGTTAGATTTTCACTCCAATTTCAATTATGTCGTGTCACATGCATCGCGACTAGTTGGTAACAACCTTGGAGAGTACCTTTTCTGTAGTAAATGAATAATTATTTATGTGTACTTTTATCTAATGAGGGGTAACGTTTTCAGGCGCACCAGTTGGCGCCATTGGTCGAGTAAGGTCGTGTAAAAAGTTATTGTTAGGCGCGGGAAAAGTTTATAGTTGTTTATTATAATTATTTCGTACACCAGCAAATAAAAACCTTGGTAATTGTGCCTCAGTGTTGTGCAGTTCCATTTTGTTCGGAAACAAAAGGCGGACATATGCGTCCGAGAGACAAAACTCGCCTAAAACAGTGGTTGATAGAGATAACTTTACTCCTTCGAAACATTTGTGTGTTTGTAAGAAACATTTTAATCCTGACGATTATGCGTTACCAAAGGAGTCTACTACAGAAAATCGTGAGTAATAATCATGTACATTCGTTGTTTTCATCATACTTATCCTTGGTATAACCTAACTTTAATGACATAAGACACTTCTGATAAGTACAATAATTTCCCCTACTGAGCAAGTAAATTACTACTTTCCCCTTCTGCCATCATTGTGCTAAATGTTTTTCAGCTAATTTTTATAAAAATTACTAAAAACTAGCGTTAAAAAGCCATAGTAAACATTAACGTTCAGTGACATTGATCTTTCCGTACACTAGCACCTCTCGTGGTGAATTCAAGCGCGTTAACCCTCATTGTCAAAAAAAAAAACAACATAATGACACCATTTTTCTGACGCCCAGCCATAATTTTTTATTTGTTTAGATTTTTGCTTTTCCGCTTTCTTGTCATTCTTTTTGTTGTATTTTTATATTATATATTTTAAGTCGAATTATTTCTTGAATGGAAATAAGTCACGTTGGTCCTTCTGAACCACTAATTTTCGCAATATTCCTATTTTATCGTGGAGAGGAATTTTTTATACCCCATCTCCTTGGGTGATTGTTTAATGTTGTTTTTTAATAGCATTTTTGAAAGACATGCTTATTAAGCCCGGAGACATCGTGATACACAGGTGTATCGAATGGAAAGCTATTTACTGTATTTATTTTAAAAAGCGTGGCAGAATAGCTTTATGGAAAAACACGATTGAGGGATGAAATAAACTTTGTTGTTCTTGGCAGAACTTGGAATCACCGACATTCCCATTATCCGGTCTGAAGACCTGTGAGTTTTTAATATCATGAAATTTATGAATGTTTAAATATACAAAATGCCCTACTACAGATTATTATTTATGATGAGTTCCCATACAAATTTTAATTTTCGACACAATAAATGTCAAAGTACAGCTATAAAATTATGAAGAAATTCTAAAATTCAAAAATATATGTAACAGTTGATTTTTTTTCAGGAAACTTCGTATATGAGGATTAATTTTAAGCAACTTTTTCAAATAATTTTTTGCTGTATTTTTAACGCTAACCATGTCGACCATATTGTTTATTCGTACTGAGTACATAATAGTTTGACTGACAATGAGATCATCCATTATGTTTTCAGATAGTGCGCAAACATGATACTCAAAGATAAAAAGATTTTTATCTATCTTCAACATGAGAATTATGACAGTTTCATTTGAAATGAGACACACGTATAGATAACAATTAGAGGTGTTAAAAAATATAGTTTATGGTCATTACTTTTTGTCTTGGTGCCTAATTTTTAATTGCCATTAAAATCTGTGGCAAAAATTATATAAAGCCCTACTTTTCGCCCAATAAATGAAAATGTGGGAGAGGGAGTGGATGTAAATTGAAATACTTTGTTTGCACAAAAAGTATGCTTAGAAGAAGAAAAACGTCACGTATTAGTTTAAGAGTCAGTGAACATTTTTCTTATGAGATTTTGAAATAAACGAAACTTTTTTTATGAAATTACATCAGCTGATAATCATGAAAATCGTATTCTGGCAGCCGGTCGTCAGAACAACGATGCTTGGGCGAATTTTTAAAAATGTCAAACAAAAAAAAACTGAAATTACGTTATCTTGGCACAGCTGATTTTTGGTCTGATGATTATTGGGATAATGATGAGTTACAAAAAAAATTATGCCAGACAATTTCCTCGGAACTTAGGGGGTGCCGGGCGCGTCTAAACTTGCATTTTTGCTAGGATCATTTACGTGATTGTGAAATGTTCTTTTTTTTTTAAACTTTAACTTGGAAACCCCGTGACACTAATACACAATTGATTGATTGATTGATTCTTTATTCATTCCTTATGCCAACTTACAAAATATTGGATAGAATAAGTCACTTAGTAAGCTACATTGACACAATATAACATGAAACATGTTAGACAAACAACTGTAGTACAAAATATATGATCACAATACAACCATACAAATAAAATAAAACATAAATTCATATTTGTTGTTAGACTTACTATACTAGACTTAAGGTACAAAAAATTCTGACACAGAATAGTAGCACTTCTCTGATAAAAGTGATTTTAATTTTTTTTAAATAGATGCTCACTTTCGATACATTTTATGTCGTCCTGTAAACGGTTAAATAGTTTCGGCCCTATAAATCTTGGTGACTCACTTATCATTTTTAATTTAGCGCAAGGCTCATGGATTTTATTTTTTTGTCTTGTATTGACATTATGATAATCACTATTTAGTACAAAATTATTTTGATTTTTAAAAACGTGTGTACATATTTCGAATATATATATACAAGGTAAGGTAAGAATATTATATTCTTTGAAGATATTCTTGCATGTGTGAGTATTCGGTAAGCCGGCAATACATCGTAAAATACGTTTTTGCACTACAAAAACATTCGATGACATGGTGGAATTTCCCCAGTAACAGATACCATACCTTAAACGTGAATCGATTTGAGCATAGTATAGGTTGACAAGCTGTTCTTTTGATAAAATCCCCCTAATATTACGAAACAAATATACTATAGATGAAATTTTGGATATTAAAGTTTCACAATGACGTTTCCAGTTTAGGCATTCGTCCAAATGTACCCCTAAGAACTTAATATTGTCCCCCGTATTAGAGATAGTGGTATTGTTTATTTTAATGTTTAAATTATCGCATTTTTTTCGCCTGCCATGAAATCTAATAACTTGTGTTTTCTCGGTATTGAGATATAAGTTATTATGGGAAAACCAATGGTTTAAATTATTTAAAATATCATTACAATTTTGTTCTAAAATACTACTAGATGGATTTGATATTATCACAGAAATGTCGTCAGCATACATTGTAAAATGTGCTGCTGATGACAAAGAATCAATATCGTTAATAAATAAAAAGAAAAAGTACAGGGCCCAAAATAGAGCCCTGCGGAACACCCATAGTTACATTTAAATACCCTGAATTAGCACTGCATACTGTATTTTCGCTCTTATGTTTTAAGCTCACATACTGTCTCCGATCTTCCAGGAATGTAGTGATCCAATTTAATGATACACCCCTTATACCATAATCAAATAATTTAGATATTAACAAATTGTGATTGATGCAGTCGAATGCCCTGCTGAGATCGCAAAATCGACATAATGACGTCTTATAAATGACGTTAAAATGACGTGCTGCATATCACGTTATATAACACGTCATATTGTCGTCTTTTTTCGGTGCTATTATTATATATCAAAGTCATATACAATATGGAATGAAGCGGCATTTTCGCAAGTGACATATTGCCATCATTACAAGATTACCTGTATTTTTTTAACAGTTTCCAAAGAGAATAATCAAAGGCATGCAAAAATATTGTTTTTAGTTTGTTTTTGCGCAAAAGCAAAACATTTGCCTATATAATTTTTGCACAAATATTTTATTACTTCTAGAAACATTTTTAATATTTGCACGTCACAGCCATTCATCATATAATTTTTGTGATATAAATTTCGTACCCTGTATCCCATTGAATTCAAAAGTACCGCTATATAACCAGACATGAGCGCAACTACGTTCGAAGTTCTGAACAACGTGATTAATATTAACCAATCGGTGTAGGTACAGCTTATGCGCGCGCAGTCCATCTTACCACAGACCACTGTGAATTCCCAGGCGTTTACGACATTTTCTGTTCTGTGTTTACTCTGGCCTATTAGTGAAATATCTGGCAAATGTGTTGTTTTGACGTTTAACGAAAATTCTGTAGCAATACCTATTATTCACAGTTTAGTATATGATAGTAAGATTCAATATATGTATAAACTAAATACTAATAGTTTTATCTGTATTACTGAAAACCTGGGAGGGAGGTACCAAATATAACCTGAAGAAGACGTCAAAATAATGTCTAACTAATGACGTGAAATTAACGTCAAGTAATCAACGTCATCGGTCCAAGACATTAGGAGGACATTTTCACGTCATATTTACGTCATTCAACTAGTCATTTCTCGTCACTCGGTGACCATTTTTTCACGTCATTTTCACGTGCTCTTGCTACCTGGGATGTAAGAAAAACCTTATTATCTTAGATATAGAAAAAATCTTATACAAAAGTTGTATTTCAATTGGACTACAAATTAATGTATTCAAAACTTATACAGGATGTTCAAATTTTCCTTGGTAATGAAGTATTTTTTACTTTCTTATATAAAGAAGTATAGTAATCGTGGTTTTTTTCGACCTCGAGATTTTGATGGATATATACGTTTTGAACCCTCCTGGATCCATTCTGACTATTTTCCGAATGATGTGTGTCGGTGCATGCATGTGGATGTGTATGTATATGTGTATCCGGGATTACTCAAAAAATACTACTGGGAGAATTCCCAAATTTGATAATTAAGATTTTCAACAATATTTTAGGTGACACATTAAATTTGGTGAATGTGGTACCATCAGAAGAGACATAATGAATGAAAGAAGAAGAAAGGTACAATTTTGGAAGAAAAAAATAATAAGAAATTTTTATTGCATTTCTGGACGAATCTCGACGAATTATAATGAAAAAACATAACTTTATGGACACAAATCTGTCCGTATGTCTGTATTATCGCGATAGCAACCACAGTATTTGAGATAAAGCTTTCAAATTTGGTAAACTTGTCTAAAGGCCAAAGACAATGAAAAATTCGGTGATGAGCAAAATTGGCCAGCTTAAAGGAGGTCCACGGGACCCAAACTTTTTTACTTTCTTATACCTAATATAAGGAAGTATAGTAATCGTAATTTTTTTCGACTTTAAGATTTTGTTTGATTTATACGTTTTAAACCCTCCTGAATTCATTCTGACTATTTTCCGAATTATGTTTGTTGGTGCGTGTGTGGAAGTGTGTATCCGCGATAACTCAAAAAATACTAATGGGAGACTACCCAGTTAAGATTTTCAACAACATTTTAGGTGACACATTAAATTTGATGAATGTGGTACCACCAGAAGAGACATAATGAACGAAAGAAGAAAAAAGGTACAATTTTTATGGTACAAATTTTATTGCATTTATGGACGAATCTCGACGAATTATAAAAACATAACTTTATGGAAAAAATCTGTCGGCATGCCTGCAGTATCGCGATAGCAGCTATAGTTTTTGAGATAAAGCTTTCAAATTTGATACACATGTTCTAACGGACAAAAAAAAAGATAAATTCGGTGATGAGAAAAATTGGCCAGCTGAAAGGTATATGGAACCCAAACTTTTTTGTATTTGCCTTTACAAAAAAGCATATTCTTGATGAATGATTATAAATCATGTCCACTACATGAAGCGAATAAAATAAATTTTCCAAGTACTTAAATAAACTGAAATTTTGTACAAATTTGGCCTCATAAAATTAGGTTAGGATAAATTGAATATTGAACTGAATAAGTTTTAAATACAATAATTTGTAGTCCGATTGATATACAACAACTTTCGTATAAAACTTTTTTCTATATCTAAGATGATACAAGTTTTTATTTGGACTTACATACATCTTAAGGCGTAAACTCGGTACATTTTACAGTCTTAAATTTCACAATACACCATATCTATTCCGAGATCTATTCTTTTTTAAGAAATGAAAAATTGTTTGCTGGATTCTAGATTATCATCATCCATCACATATAATTTGTCAATAACAATCAAATTAATAATAATCAGTAGGAATGACAGGCACTGTCGTAAACAGCACAATCGAAAAACGTTAGATACTAATGGGTGATAAACGATACGAAAATTACAACTAATGTTCCGCTCTATACAAATTGCACAGAAACAAAATTACACTGATAAAAAAAGCTCTCTGTTTCCGTGTGATAACAACGTTTATCAACAGTAAAATACGAAAATAACATGGCAATAAAATGATATATTATTTATCAATATCATTAAGCTATAATTATTAATTAACAAAATAAAAATGAAAATTCTTTACTTGGTAAAAGTTTTATACAAGGTGTTTAAGATTTACAGCGATATAGTGTAATGAGAGAGTGCACGCTTAGCCGAGTTCAAAATCCCACAAACCTCCTCCTGAATGTTAAGTTTTTTTGATTTTTTTAGAAAAACTGTAGTTGGCTATATTTCCGGAACGGCTACAAATATTTGCATAAAATTAGGTACAAATATTATACTATATCAGTCCGATCAAAAGCATAATTTACTTTGGAAAAATTCCAGGACTAGACTCAATGTTTATAACATTGCTCTCAGTGCCGATAACATCACCTTATGTATCATTTCTTTGTAAATGTTAGTAAACGTTTAAAAAATCAATGAACTAGAGTTTAATGTCACGTTTAAGGTTATTCTCCAAATAAATTTTCAAAAATATTAATTGATCAAATTTTAAATTCTTAAATAAAGTAATCAACTAGCTATCGTCCCAATTTTATTAATTTAACTTAAATACGCTACACTAATAAAGCATATTTATTTTTTAGACAAAAATTATATTGACAAATCAATGGTTCATGCAGGTATGGAGTCGCTTAAAAGTCCACGTTTAAGTGCAATGTATTTAAAATTTTACTTTCTTATACCTAATATAAGGAAGTTTTCGGCCTCGAGATTTTGATTGATATATACGTTTTGAATCTTCCTGAATCCATTCTGACTATTTTCCGAATGTCTTTCAGTTCGTGTGTGTGCGTGCGTCCGTGTGTGTAGGTAGGTGGATGTGTGTATCAGCGTTAAACTCAAAAAATACTAATAGAAGAATTCCCAAATTTGGCAATTAAGATTTTTAACAACATTTTAGGTGACACATTAACTTTGGCGAATGTGGTATCACCAGAAGAGATATAATAAAAGAAAGAAGAAAAACAATTTCGGGAAAAAGAATGTTTTATTGCATTTCTGGACGAATCTCGACGAATTATAATGAAAAACATAACTTTATGGGAGAAAAATCTGTCGCGATAGCAGGCACAGTTTTTGAGATGAAGCTTTCAAATTTGGTACACATGGTCTAAAGGCCAAAGACAATGAAAAATTCGGTGATGAGTAAAATTGGCCAGCTGATGGAGGTCCACTAGACACAAACTTTTTTTTGTATTTGACTACAAAAAATATATTATAAATCATGTCTATTATATAAAGTCTATAAAATATATTTTGCAAGCACTTAAATAAAGCTGATGTAAACTGAAATCTTGTACACATTTAACCTCATAAATTTAGTTACAAAAATGTCAATGTTAATAAGAAGAAATTATTAAAATATATATAATTATTTAAATATTTTAATGAAACCTTTTAAGGTACGCTATTAAAATTTAATTGAGGGAAGTGAAGAATTAAATAGAATGATTTTTTTATATCAGGATGATATATACTGGTATAAGAAAGTTATGTGCTGGACACATCAGATATTTGTATGAGCGTTTACGTAAGTGTGGTATTATTATCTTCTGGACCCGCATCTGATATTGACGTCATGAAGCTCACGGATCCCAACAATGAAGCATTATATGTTTAAGAACAACTTATTTTTGAAACACATTTTTACGAAAGAGTATTTTTTTATTGATTTTCTTTTAGAAAAATTGTAAAAAATTCCACAAAACCAAATTTCATTTTTCTTTTTATGCTTAGTAATGAAGGTGGGGCACCCTGTACTATGTACAGAATTTTAATGTTTTTCTGAAAATGTTGGAACACGTAATAAATGGATATCAAATCTGATATGGAAGAGAAAATCATTGCTCCCAAAAGCCTTTAAAAATATATAGTTACAACTTAACATCTAATTCTATCAAGGACCCATCCACCGACACATGTTTTCAAGTAAATCTTCATAATTCTTGTAATGAAATTTACAACACAATTTCTAAGTATTAAACCGACACCTTGTATATTAAACGGTAATAGTTGTTATATAAATTATAAAAATTATATTGCTATTCGCACTTGAGGAACCTTCCGATCTCCCTCAAGTTGAGAGGATCGTTGACGAGTTGCATCCGCTTCTGGATGCAGCGGCTTAACCTGCGAAACAGTAATTAACATATACGCTGACAGTACTTATGGAAGATTATTTAAATAACGCTTAAGAAATTCAGGGCAAATATTATAGAAATCAGTACAGATTAGCCACTAAAGCCAAATAAATGTGACCACAATCAAACACATCTAACTTGTGAAATAAATACTGATATACATACTTGAATTGTTACTATCAAAATGTAAGGGGTATTCGCTTTAAATCCTCAGATCTATTTAATTCTACCGCCTCTGTCCATCAATACGACTTAATTGCACTTACGGAGACTTGGCTAAATGATAGTTTTTATAACTCCGAATTTTTTTATATTAATAGGTATGATGTATTTAGATCCGATCGTAATTTTAATGCCACTAATTCTGCAATTTGTAACGATTATAGGGCAATACAAGTTAATATTAGTCTCGGTGATAATAAATCTTGCGATATTAGTTTTATTGATATTTTAGTAATACAAATTAAATTCAATTTTCGCTCTCTATATGTGATTTTATATATATTCCTCCTCACGCGACTGCTGAGGATTATGAAAAACTAGTTGACATCCTAGTGTCTCTATAGTATTTATGGTTCTGACCTGCTGGTAATAGGAGACTTTAATCTTCCTGGTATGCGCACTATGAAAATGGTAGTTAACTACTACTTTCATCCGCGCTAGTAACAATTTTTCAAATTTTTTTGGGTTAGACCAGTATAAACATATTTTAAATACAGATGGAACACTTCTAGATCTTGTTTTTTGTAATAGGCGCTGCTCTGTAGGTAAAGCTTCTGAAATTCTCCTTAAAGAGGATAGGTATCACCCTGCATTAAGGCTGATATTCAAAATCCCAGACACGACAATTTTCCGCATAAAAATAAGTTGAGTTTAATGAGTTTAATTTCAAAAAAGGCTAATTTTGTAGAACTGTATAACCAACTTGGGCTCACAGATTGGACTTTTCTGGAAATAATCTAGATACAGCTGTGGATGCACTTTATTTAAATTATATTTTTGATACATATGCACCTAAAAAACAAATAAGTTGTGGGTCTTATCCCACATGGTTTAATAGACAGATAATTCATGATATTAAGCAGAAGGAAAAAAATATTAAACAAATATAAAAAATTTGGTAACACTGAATATTACAATACATTTAAAACATTGAGAGCAAAAATTAAATGTGACATCGATAATGCTTAAAAGTTATATTTAGACAATATTGAAAATAACATGCAAACCAATCCTAACAATTTTTGGAGTTTTATTTATTCAAGAAACAATACTTCATCCATTCCCTCATCGCTAATTTACGAGAATCAAATAACTGAAGACCCCCAAGTAATAGTTGATAGTTTTGCGTATTTTTTCTCTAGATCTTTTACGTCCCCTACACTCCGTAAATTTAACGACGTAAGTAGTCTGAATTCAAATACCTTAAACTTATCTGTCATCACTGAGGAGGAACTATGCCAATCTATAAAGAAAATTAAAGCCACAATGATCTTGGTCCCTGATATAATTCCGGCATTTCTAATTAAAGATTGTTCAACTGTATTCGCTAAAGCCCTTCTAATAATTTTCAATTTAATTCTCAGTACTTCGAGATTTCCTCAAAAATGGAAAACTTCACGCGTTGTCCAGTGTACAAAAACGGGAAAAATAGTGACATAACAAACTATAAGCCCAATACTATTATTTGTAACTTCGGGGAAATTTTTGAAATTTTTTCTTCACAGTTCTATGTACACTCACGTATCTGGCTTAATATCTACTGATTAGCATGGCTTTATGAAGAGTCGATCTACAGTAACGACCCTTGTGTGCAAAACGAAATTTCTTTGCGAAGGTCTTGATCGCGGAGATCAGGTAGATACTATCTACACAGATATTTCTAAGGCTTTTTGACAGGATTGACCACGGTGCTTTGATTTCTAAACTTGACAAATTTGGTGTCTGAAAATCGTTACTTCTTTTAATACAGTCATATCTAGAGAATCGACATCAATTTGTTCAGTACCGTGGTCATAAATTGAACAGCTTCTTGCAAAGATCTGGTGTGCCACAGGGTGCGCTACTAGGACCGCTCTTCTTTGTAATGTACATTAATGATATTTTTGAGAGCTTGGATACTAATGTTCATTTTCTCTTGTATGTAGACGACCTAAAAATGTACTGATTTATTGATAATGTTCATGATTGTCAAATTCTGCAAAAAACCTTGGATACCATCAATTCCTGGTGCATCAACAACTATATACCCCTCAATGCTAGCAAGTGTAATGTCATGTTATTTGGCCGGACGCATAATCTGTATGTGTACAATTATAATATCGATAATGTTGTTTTACAAAGACCTGATATTATTAAAGACCTTGGCGTGTATTTTGATCTTAAATTGCCATTCATTAAGCACGTCGAAATGGTAATTACTTCTGCTTTCTGGCTTTGTAATCAGGAACTGCAAAGATTTTAAAAATTTCAATACTCATCGTTTACTCTATGTAACATTTATTGGATCTCGCCTTGAATATGCTTCAGTTGTGTGGAACCCAATTTATAATGTCAATATATTACAATTAGAGAATATTCAGCGTAAGTTTTTAAAATCTGTAATGTACACTCTTGAGGGCACTTACCCACATATTGGATTTCCACAAAATATATTGTTAGAAAAATGTAACTTACCAAGACTTGCCAAACGAAGAATATCTCGATCAATAATCTTTCTTTATAAAATTGTTAATAATCGTCTGGATTGTATTAACTTATTAAATCAAATACATAAATTATAAAGTACCTAGAATTTCTGCTCGCCATAACAACTTATTTATTTCAAACATTCCAAGAACTAATATTCTCTTGGCCTCTCCAATACACCAAATGTATGTCAACTATGCTAAAATTGTGTTGATATATTTTTCTGCAATGGTAGTGTAATTAAAAATTCTGTTTTGCATCTAGATGATTTGTAATCTACTGTATTCTTTATTTATTTGTATATGTATGTGTATTTATATGTACAAGTGTATATTTATATGTGTATATACAATTCTATATGTTTTGTTCGTATTTAATTAAGAAATTTTTTGTAACACTCAAAATTGTTATTGTGTATTTATCTATACATAATTCAATGTATCTAATCCTGTAATTGGGCTCCTGCGTTGGATTATGTATTTAAATAAATAAAAAAATAAATAAATAACCTTTGTGTAGTCCAACATTAAGATACAAGATATAAGAAGCAAGAAACACCGAGCTATTATATTAAGTTACTCGTTGATGGGGAGACAGTTGATTTGCGATAGGTATATTACTTTTATCATGCACCAATCTCAGTTAACCCAAGTAGTTTTACGGTTACGGAGGCTACATCAAAAGAAGTTATGCTTTTATTTATGCAGTGTAATCGTAAAACAACTTAGATTAGCATAGATTGGTGGTAGAGGGAACACACTTATACCACAGCCTACCAAACAATTTGGTAGGTTATGCTTATACCTAACAAAGGCATCTTTAATGCACTATACTCAGGATCCGGGGGGTTGAGGATATATGGCCAACACAAATCAAATAAAAATTTTACTGACGCGACACATGTAAAGAATACGCTTGTAAGATGGGTAGTGGATACAACATGGTTTAATAGGCCCCATGCATAAAATATAATTATGGGCATTTTTGGAATAATTACTTAATAGAAAAAACAGTGTAAAGGATTTTTTTTTTTTTTTCTTTAACAAAAGTTATTGAACATTAAAGTAGGAATTGGTCAATTACGCGCGTAAACACTGCCGGCCAGGCAAATTGATACGACGTCAGAGGACCCTGTGCTAGTGCAGAAAGCAGGCTAAGCACGTTGTTAAATGTAAACAAGTGGTATTATTTGTGATTTGTGTTGTGAAATTTTAAGTGAAGTAATTATAATTCTTCTAAATTATCATCATATTACTGGTGCATCATACCAATATGTGAAAATACTTCAATAAAAACGCCAGAAAAAACATTTGTCCAAGTTCCAAGAAACGGAAAAAGTAGACAAATGTAGGTAAAGATGGTTAAACGGGATTCAAAGAAGTTTTCGAAGACAAGTTGCGTTTTTACGTTTTGATGCGGATAATTAAAAAAATAATATTAAAAATAAATATTCAAACGCAATAAAAAATAATATGTATATGGCACGGTAACAGAGATCCTGGATTTCGAACGATTTCTTTTTATTTTGGGGCACTAACGAAGATATTTTCCATCGTAGATTTGGTGCGAGTCTACTGGGTGTTACTGAAAATCATCGGACACAACGTTGTCAATTATCCGTTTTGGGTGAAACTTCTTTTTAGCAAATGTTATTATTTAAATAAATTTCAGACGCAAACTCACAGTTTTTACTTGAAAAAGATAAGAGGACGTCCAAAAAGATTTATTCTAAAAGTACATACACACAGTGTATATATAAAATTCTTACACGTATCTAACAAAGGTAATTTTTATATATACAGGGTGGGGCAATAGTGCGTCGGATCTCGATATCTCGAGTTCTATGATACCTAGAATTTAAAAAAAAATACAAGTAAACTAGATAAAAAAGTCTATAACCGGAAATTATTTTCGAATATACAGGGCGAGCCAAGATGAAATTCCAGGATCAAGTGTTTTTTTTTTTAACGGAATGCTATGTAATCAGTAAATTTTTTGAAGCCTTTTTCTAGACTCTAATCATTCCTATATTATTATTGACTATCTCCCAACCACTTTGATGTAATGAATTTTTTTTGTTGAAATAATGCCACCTGCAGATGCATATTGAAAAAATCACCAAAGTCATAATTATGGGTTTTAAGAAAAACTTATGTGAATACTAGTTACGAGACATCTAATTCATGTTTTGAATCATTTTTATTTCCTAAAAATGTACAGGGTAGCCAAAAATTATTTTTCAATTAAGAACTTTTTAAATTGAATTTTTTTCAATTTTTAAAATGGAACACCCTGTATATTTTTCAACGATATGATGTAGAAATGAAAAACGAACTTTTTTGTAAGTACTTCCCTATGGCTAATTGCAACCATTTTCGTTTTATTAAGCAATAAATACAAAATTCAAAAAATAGAGGTTTCTTCAAATAATTTATTAGAAAAAATTATAATAAGTACTCCACATGTTGCCCATTTTGATTGACGTCACTATGCGCTTTTGAAATGAGGCCATTTAGTAGGACCACTTCTTCCAATCCATTGAAGTTGGTAAATGGTATTTAACTGGTTCCTTACTGTAATAGTTTCTTGTAATTTTTTTTGCTATTTTCGTTAATCGACAAGCAATAAAACCTCAGTTTAATATAAATTGTCTTGTACAAATGAACATTTATCGCACGTATCAGTTGTCAGTTATCATTTGTATTAAATTTAAAATATTTCGAATTTTACAAAATGTTTAATAAAGTGGAACTTGTAGATATGACTTTTGTTTTGGGCGAGTCAGTAATTATTTGCTTGCCAATAGAATTTATAAGGTATCCTGAAAGAAGGATTCCTGATATTAGCAGCTTCCAAAACCTTCTAGATAGATTTGTGGAAACTGGAAATGTCGAATATAAAAAAGTGAAAGAATAAAACGTGTTGTGAACGAGGAAAATGAGTTTTCTGTGATGCTGGCAACGGTTGATTTCCTCATATTAGTCAGAGAGAAGCGAGCTCATTAATAGGAATAAGTAGATGGTCTATTGGTCGAATCTTAAAAACAAATAAGTGTCATGCATATGGGCCATTCTTTTACAAATCGCACGGATTCCATGAAAAAAAAACTTGACATTTTAAATTCTTCTGAAATTTTTTTTACAGCTTCTATACGTAAAATTAATTGACACGTATTTCAGGATTTTGCTTAACAATTTTTTTTTTCCGAAAATATCCATTTATGAAGTTTTAGTATTTTGCTGGATTTTCTCCAATCGTCTCATACATGAAATTTATTATCTCCAGTTGTACTGATCGGATCGATGTCATTTTTTTTACAGTTTACGTGTTGTTACGGTAGCTTTCTAAAAGAATAAAAAAATTTTTTTTAATGCCAACATATCAAAAATAATAACAATTTAATTGTTTAAATAATTGTTAGATGCTGTTGCCCCAGGTTTAGTTAATTTTAAAAAATACCACTTCATTCTTCATCATGTTCCTTAGAAAATGGCATCGGTGAAAAAGTGGTATCTCTATTAGATCAAAAGTTATTAAATATTTTCGAGCGCTTGTCAGGCGGCACGCTCCGCACACCTCTGAGGTCTCAGGCATTTGCACCTATTTTATATTAATGAATGTTTACCGTATTGCGTAATAGTTTGAAAATATTTGTTGATAACATTAATGTATAAAAATTAATATAAATAATAAAAAGAACATTACAGTTACTTCCCGGTTACTAAATTAATATTGAATATCACGACGTGAGAAAATAAAAGTAAGAAACTAAATTTAAACACTTTGATTCATTAGCTTCTGAGTAGTATACAAAATGTTTTTTTTTGCACAAAGTATACATTTTATTTCATAATTTTAACTTCAATTGCTATCAACCCTGGTTGATAGAATCAATTACTGCAGATACTGCCACTTTGTCTTCTTCAAAAGATACAGCGTGACTTTCAGGAGAACGTTTCCAGTTAACGTCATTACTTTCCAAAGCGTCACAATCAGAATCATTAATTTCCTCCTTCTAAAAACAATGTAATTTTTACATACATCAGTTAACCTGAAGCTTAACAATTTATTTTATAATTTTAGGATATTCTAGACCTTGTCTCATATAATGAATGAAATTTTATTAAAGAAATTTGCTTCGAAAATATTACTTACAGTTGATTCGAACTTCTTTTCGCGATTCTTGCGTAATTGAAACAATTTAACACGGCAAGTATTACAGATTTTTCGCTGAAGGAACTCATCCGTTACCGGTAAGTTAAGAGCCATTAAATGTTGCTTCGAAACTGGTCTTAGATTTTCTCTTTTACGATGTGAAGACATATCGAAGGGGTTGAAGCATCGATCTACTTTGATTTTCGGACCAATCGACGATTTTGATGCTTTTGGCATTGTACCGACACTTTATGATTATCGCTAGTTTTAGATTAAAATATAATAGTAATATGGCATGCGTATACGACGTTGTCGAACAACAGAATGAAAACATTTACATATATTTAAAACTGAAGGGAGCTTGATTGCACGTTCCGCGCGCTATGCCCGGCACGGCGACTCGTGCCTGACAAGCGCTCAAAAATATTTAATAACTTTTGACCTCATAGAGACACCACTTTTTCACCGATGCCATTTTCTAAGGAACATGATGAAGAATGAAGTGGTATTTCTTAAAATTAACTAAACCTGGGGCAACAGCATCTAACAATTATTTAAACAATTACATTGTTATTATTTTTGATATGTTGACATGAAAAAAAATTTTATGCTTTTAAAAAGCTAACGTAACAACACGTAAACTGTAAAAAAATGACATTGATCCGATCAGTACAACTGGAGATAATAAATTTCATGTATGAGACGATTGGAGAAAATCCAGCAAAATACCAAAACTTCATAAATGGATATTTTCGAAAAAAAAATTTTTCAAGCAAAATCCTGAAATATGTGTCAATTAATTTTACGTATAGAAGCTGTACAAAAAATTTCAGACGAATCTAAAATGTCAAGTATTTTTTAGTGTGCGGTTTGTAAAAGAATGACCCATATCATATTCAAATGCACCAAGAACTATCTGATGACGATTTTCAAAGGCGTCTACAGTTTTGTAATTGGGCCTAAATCCTCTAACATCTGATATTCAATTACTAATTTATACATTTTCCAAGTATAAATTATTAAAACGGATCTGATAATTGCTAATGTTTAGTAGAACTATATTAGAATATATTAATTAATTTTAAAAATCCGGCAAGTGCAAGGGGCCTATCACTCCTATCAGAAACATCATATCAAGCACACGAAACATATTCCAATCTAAGATCTAGTTACCAAATCGCGCTGCCAATCATGAGCGTATGTTAAGAATGTTTTTGTAAACGAGGCATACTTGTTACTGTTGATAAGTTAAAAATTGTGGTACATCACGGCTCGGAATTGCGTATAATTTGAGTTATTAAATCTGCATATTATTTAAAATGAGACCATTGTTTTGGTTTTTGGATATTATTGATAAATACAACCTTGCAACTTTATGAAGGTTATTTATATAAGGATTTCTGATAATAACCCGCCTTAATTTGGACAAGGTGGTCCAGTTAAACTGGTGATCGATTTTATATAAAAAGATTTAATGTAAACAAACTAATTACTCGTCAAGTAGGTTAACGATTTATCCATCAAGTAACCCCGAATTTTTTGGATTGGACTATTCAATATTGATTACAGGTCCGTTTTCACGCTAATAAATCATCTAGAATAAGGGTAGGTCTATGTAATCTATGTGGAAAGCCTTTGATATATTAAACGAATTAATTAGTACATGGAGAGTAGTATCTATTGGATGTAAATAGATATTCCCAATAATACTATGCTGAATAGTTTTATTACTTTCTTAAAACAGATTTTTCGATGGATTATTTAAATGAAAAAGACGAGATTTAGTTACCTTGATTTAATTAGATAGATTTAAAATAGCAATACTTTCAGTACATTTTGAGTCAAAATGGCGTTAAAAATAATTAAAAAAGCATGTTATCTAGTTTTCCCTACAGAATATTATAAAATAATAAACAATTACGTGCAAGTGTCCATTATTTATTTATTATATTACTTACACCACGCTGTCAGATGGCGACCGATAAATACCATCTTATCGGTCGCCATCTGACAGCGACATAAAATGAGATATTTATCAGTATAAATTATCAAAAAATAATGTTGAATTATAGGAAAATATCACATTATTACATAAACAATTTAACAATAATGTATCAATTCAATTCTCAGAATGACATAAAAATGACACTTTGATTAATTATTTTTTTTCAATTCGCACATCACAGAGATATGTAACAGCAATGCATATCATAAATAGGCATGGGAAGAAATTCCCGCATTATTACTAGGCTGGGCAGGAATTTCGGTTTCAGTTGGATTTTCATTTCGTTTCAGACGGGCCATAATGTTTTATTTGTCATGCAAAAGTTGGACGTGCTTTTTTTCGATAAAAATATAACATGAGAAGAGTGGTAATTTTATTACATGAAATTTGTATTAAAAAAAATATAAGTATACATATAAATTTTCTTGGCCCATTTAGCAGTCTCATTAATTAGCCACTATTATATGTACACAGGTTATTTGCTGTATCTTTCAAATCTTTGTAAATATTTTGTTTAAATTAGGTACAATAAAATAGCAATAGCTCAATAATGTGAGAAATTACGATCAGTCTCTCTAGAATTAAAAGCTTAGAATTTTAGATTCTCCCTTTGCTATCCGTATGCCTATGGTAACTAAAGAGATAATTAAATAATAGTATTAGATAAAAATGATGTTTTCACGTGCTTTAGTTGTTAAAACGAATTAATTTCTTTGAAATTATGTAGTCACGTAAAAACCAAAGTCTTCTCAGGCATATCCAATGATTTTTAAAGATTAACTCACCTATGATTAATAATGATAGAACACTAGTTATTATAGAGAAATGAAAATCTCAATTAATTTCAATCCTCTTTTTCTCAATAAACGTAAATTGTTAATAAGGCCACTTTTGCATTAAACCCCTTAATTGTACTTGGAGGTGTCGCGTTCTACAGGAAATTGCCGAAAACTGTATAGATATATCTTTTAAAGTAAGATTCAAAATATACGTCACAATTTGCTAAAAAGACACTACGAGATATTGCACACGTGAACACAATGCTTCTTATTGGTAGCACATATACGATAATTGGTCACGGCTGCAGTGTGAAGTCCACATTGATGCACCTTCTTTTGGTGCATGGCCTCTGCATTCAATTTATGATAATGGACCAGCCACGGTCACTTTTTTATAACTGGCGGTGCTCTCAGATAATAAATCAAAAGATACCGAATTGTTACTTATAAAGGGATCTTACTATATTATACAGCCAGTATGTATACGTAACAAATAGGTTTGTTTCGCTTAGTACTTGGAAGTTGATTTAAATTTTTTAAAGGACTCCTAAGTTTGGAATTTCGCGGATTCGTGAGAAACGAGCATTTATTTTTGGTTTATTATAAATATTTAAAAAACAAAAATAGTATGATAGTTAAAATGGGTTTCGGACGTTGCTGTAATTCTACTGACTACATAAATATAAAATTTTGGTTGTTAATTTTTATTACAATTCAATTTGTGACCTAACAGTGAAAATAAGTAGGAACTTTCATTGTCAGAATGGCGAGTCACAAATTTTAACTACAACACTGATTAATTAACAACTAAAAATTCACATTATAGTTGTTAGAACAGTGGCAAGACCTACAACTATTTTAAATATCTTGGTGTTTTCTTTATAAGGAACCGAAAATAAACGCCTACCTCCACTAATTCTATAAATTTCAACTTTAACACTGTTCCATAAGAAAACACCAATGGCGAGGCAACCACTATTGTTATTCAAAATGGTGAATCATTTGTACAGCTGGTAACTATGGTAGGAAGCAATTTTCTGTTTTATGATAACAAATATT
This sequence comes from Rhamnusium bicolor, assembly GCA_029963845.1. Taxonomy (NCBI): domain Eukaryota; kingdom Metazoa; phylum Arthropoda; class Insecta; order Coleoptera; family Cerambycidae; genus Rhamnusium; species Rhamnusium bicolor. Next base: position 89,697 of record JANEYF010000672.1, on the reverse strand, counting down.
GACATTTATTGTATACACAAAATTTTATCTGCGTAAACTATTTTCAACGTGAAATAATATTATAATTTAATTTAACCATTCTATTTATAGAGAAAATATATAGGCCGTTTTATGTGAGGATTCTACATTTGTATAAATGACCAATCATAAACAACATTGTTTGTAAGTCTATTAAGACGGTGGTCCTACAAATTTTAAAACTGGATTAAGAAAAATCGTAAGCAGTGGGTGTGGAAGTCAAAGAGTTAAATAATGTATAAACAATAAAAAATTAAAATATTCGTTCAATCATTCATTCATCTTTAACATAATTTCCGTACAACGATCGCCCATATTTTGCAAGAAAAGGGTTTTTGGTAATACATTATAACACGAATCATCCCGTTAAAGAAACTTTCCCTTTGATTACATCACCACTGAACATAAAACCATATGTTTAGGACTTATTTTCTTCTATGCTATCAGATATATTATATCATTTACACAGTTTTTTTGTCAGTTAATTGAAAGTTTGTGCAGAACCACGAATCAATTTTGTAATGTGCCCCAAGGTTTGGTGCTCGGACCACTTTCCTCTGCGATATTTTACAATTGGAGGGTAAGCTAATCAGTGTAAGTCACTATTTCATTGAAACTGTCTTATGACTTGCAAAAACCATTTCATTGTCCAAGCTTTCAATTGACAATTCAGTCAAGTCAATACTTTAGAATTCCATCAATAGGTGGCAACAACTATATTGTCCGTAGAATTATTTAGGAAGATTTTCAGAGGACAGTTATCGTAAGTCATTCATAAAATTTGTGACTAGCACGTTTCTTTAGTTTTCTTTTTTTCATAAAATGAGTGAAGTAAGTGAAGAACCGTTATTGTCACTGTCAGATCATGACCCTTTTGGACATAAGGTCAACTGGTTGAACATATAAAGTGGCTAAGGTACTGCAAAAATAAACCGAATTTTATCTTTTATAAAAAAAATTTCCAAGATGATTTTCCGTTTTATGAAATTGATATTTCAAAATCGGCATTAAAAGGTAGACCTCCAAATTTGTTTAATATTTTCCAGGACCTTATGTATACAAACCGAAGACCTGTGAAAAAAATTTAAAAAATGCACCCCAAGCAACATTTTACCAACTACCGACTACTTTTTCACTAATTCCGACGTCAGAATTATTACAAATAGTAGTCGAATAATAACTTAAATTTTGTAGTTGTAATACGACGTCGAACCAAATATTGCGTCGACCTCGCAAACCTACTACTTAAGTCTAGACGATTTACCAATGTTGATTTGCCGTTGGAAAACGACTTAATAAGGTTTGATATGTTTTCAAGTCATTATACAACGTTGATGAGACGTTGACAACTGACTAAAATAGATATGGTTATATTTTGAATAACTTACCAACATTGGTTAGACGTTGAGAGCTGACTAAAATAGGTATGGTTAAATTTTGAGTAACCTACCAACGTTGGGTAGACGTTGGTGACTAAATGAATAGGTCAAGTTGGTTATGGAACACTTGCCAACGTTGGTTAGACGTTGGTTAGTGGCTTAATAGGTTTGGTCCTTTTTTAGTTATTAACCATCGTTAGTTAGACGTTAATGACTAACTTAAGTTGCTCCGATTAATTTTTCGGTAATACACCTATTTCGGTATAACGTTGGTAACCGACTTGATAGGTAGTTACATTCATACATTTTTGATTTGATAAAATATATTCCACCACACTACCATTCATATTACAAATGTTTGCTTACAAAAAATCCTACAACTAGAGCGTCAACTTCAACGGAAAATCAAACTGGATTTATTGCGGAAAATGATCCTGATAAATGCATAGATTGAAGAGTTCCAAATTTTCGGTGGACATATGACATGTCAACATTTTTTGAAAAATTACTTAGTTTTTTTTTAAATCTTGTAGTTCTAGCTTTATTTTTTTTCTACTTAGCTCCCTATGTATGTTACCTTTAAATAAAAATGACTTTCTATTTTTTTAATATTAATGATTATTTTTTTAAAATTAATTTTGAACACATTCAATTATCTCAGTTATTGTATTTAATGACTTACACTGATTAACTTCTGAACCCTCCAATTACAACTAGTTTGAATAACTTTATTATTATTTGCTATATGCTTATGTTTTAAATACATTTACGAAATTAAATCATTTGTGAAAGTGACACTACATATTACAAGTAGGTAATATAATAATAATTTTAGTAGCAAACTCAGACAATGAAATGATGGACAAGAACTTATTTAATTAACATACATTATTAACATATATTATTTCTTCAGCAAACACAAGTCTTCGCTTCATGAATCGTAATTTAAAAAAAAAGGATTTTAATAACGTATACAATGTGTAGGTACATCCTTTGCTTAATATTGTGTGTTTACTTAATAAACCTCAATAACTTTTTATCATTAAACGTATCGATTTATTTTTTGTAAACGGTTATAAACCCTAAAGCCTTATTTACTCGTAGCAATAAAATCATTTTTGACATGCGCATTTTATGATCGAGAAAAACACGAATTTTCGGAAAATATTAGTGACCATAAAAAATTTGGAAAAGCTGTTTAGAATTACAAAATAGCCCCCCATATACCAGGAAAAAATTTTGATTATTTTTATATTTCACTGTTGTATTATGCATTATGAATCATATGAACATTTCATTTTGGATGCAATAAAATGCAAAATATAGCAGTGAAATGATAAAAAATAACCATTGGATTTATCTCAGAACACTTCGTATACAGGAGTAGTATGTAATGGTTTTAAACTATGGTCGAAACAAATTATTACTATATCTTCAATGCTAATATAATTTTTCGAAGTCGTGTATTTTGTCAATATAACAAAATGAGACGTAACGGTTTCTAATTGCTTAGAAAAACTAGGTTTACATGTTTAGAGACAACGAAAATTATTATTGGCATGTATTTAATTGAAATGAAACATGTTATACAGGGTGAATCACTTACTTTCCCACCTCATTTGTCTCTGTTATATTTGATGTTGCAAAAAAATTATTGTACAAAAGTTATGGAACTGAAGTTTTTAAATATGGCATCAGAAAAATAATTGAAAATAAATAGAACACTTTGTTACATTTTTTGACATAAAATTTCATTTTGATTTTGACAATATATAGTCTAAGCAATGGCGTGCAAATTCGACGACGAAAGGTTACCGTCTGCTACTCGGTAATAAAGAGACCATATGAGTACCATACTTTTTCTCTTTTGAAATTTTTGGTATGGCGGCCGGATACGGAGGAGGGAACATTTTTTTTTTTAATCGAATGGTTACCGATATTTGTCCGCATAGGTAGTTTGTATATGTACTCCACATGCCCCGATTACGCTGGCAGACAAAACTTCAGGTCGGCGCAATGTAACCCAAAATTGAAAAAAAAAAATTTTTTTTTTGTTACCGGACCAAACCTAGCGCAAAATGCTTGTTTTGGTGCACAGTATTGTACTATAGTGGCAGACATTTCTATCGATCGGTGTTTGAGCAATTTGCCATCAAAGTGGAGAAAAATGGATCAAAATTTGAAATGTTGATAAAAAATAGTTATAATTAAAAAAACGTCTGCCCAGCCAGGTTATGGTTCACAAAGTCCTAAAAAACCCTAACCTTGGCTGGCAGACATTTTTGCCAAATTTAACCTCCCAAACCACTCCTTAAAAGATTTTAAAAAAATGTTCGTGCCTGTACTTTTTTCTTATAAATATTAAAAACGTCTTTTGGATATGTTATTATAGTAGAATATACGAAACATTTTATAGCTTTTTTAAGCCTTTAGAGGGTGGTTTGAGGGGGTTAAATTTGGCAAAAAATGTCTGCCATCCAAGGTTAGGGTTTCTTAGTGCCTTGTGAAGCATAAGCTGGCTGAGCAAACGTTTTCCTAATTATGACTATATTTTATCAACATTTCAAATTTTGGTCCATTTTTCGCCAATTTGATGGCAAATTGCCGATAGAAATGTCTGCCACTATAGTACAGTACCGTACACACCAAAACAAACATTTTGCGCTAGGTTTGGTCCGGTAACTAAAAATTTTCTTTTTCAATTTCCGGTTACCGCGAGCCGATCGAAAGTTTTGTCTACCAGCGTAATTATTGGGGTCTGTGGAGTACATATACTAACTACCTATGCGGACAAATATCGGTAACCATTCGATTAAAAAAGAAAAAGTTCCCCCACCATATCCAGCCGCCATACCAAAAATTTCAAAAGAGAAAAAGTATGGTACTCATATGGTCTCTTTGATTACCGACTGACAGACGGTTACCTTTCATCGTCGAATTTGCACGCTACTGCTTAGACTAATAGCACACAGAGTACTTTCAGAAATATTGCATGTAATATATTGTAGGTATAAATTATATACAATATGCAAGTTATATCTGTAACTACACCATTTCTTTTTCAATTGTTTTTAAAAACTTCAGAAAAAGTTTTTGTTACAATATTTTCTTTATATTCGCAAAAATAACGAAAGAAAAGTGCGATGGAAATGTTAATGTGACTCCACTGCACAGTAAGTACAATTTTGATAAGGTTTTATTTGAAATCCTACAAAAGAAAATGTTCTGACAAAATTTTTGAAACAACAATCTGGTTGTTGATGGTATCTATTCACCTAATCAACAAAATACAAGTTAAGAGCAATCTGGTATCTCAAGTTATTAAAAAATAAATTACAAACACTGACGTTGTTTTCCACTAATCACCATACACTGCACTCGACGCGCATTTCGCCAACCAAGTTGGCATCTGGAGATGGTTAAAACTTTAATCATCTCCAGAAGATGTCAACTTGGTTGGCGAAATGCGGATCGAGTGCAGTGTATGGTGTTTTGGTGTTTTATGGAAGACCATGTCAGTGTCAGCTCACATCAAAGTTTCGAACCCACTTCAGGACATAAATTACTGAGATTACTGACATAACCGTAACTTTCTCGAGAATAAGCTGGTTCTCATTAATCTATTTTGCTTAACAAAGTATGTTGCTAAACTATATTTTGGTGGTTAGGTCATTATGATTTATACAGAATTTTTTAAAAAGTGTAAAAAGTGCTAAAAAATTTTATCCTTTTAGATTTATCGTATCTTTCTTTAAAATATTTAGATTAAAAATATTACTTGCTGAAAATCGCTAATCTGTTCATCTTGACCGTTCAGTCTAAATGCAATTATTCCAAAATTTAGATTACTATAAGATCTTCTACCATTCATTACATTCCATATTAACAAGTAATATTTAATATCATATATCTGAAAACTGTGATTTTTACTGTACGAGTACGTCTATAATAAAAATATGTGCTCTTGTATTAATAAACATGATAGATCGCGCGTCTGTGATGATTTAATTAATCTTAACATAAGTTATGATAAAAAAGAACTACCACACCATGAAAAAATGAAATATAATAAAATAACAACGATTTTAGACACTGCTCATGTTCAGTATGCCCGCGTTAAATATCTATATGAAAGGAATGCAGTGCAATCCTTTAAGAGAACGGTTTCTAAAAATTCTAATAGTGCTATGCGATCATTTCTTAAACCTGTATAAATGGTCACACTATATCCACTGAACAAGTACAGGTAAATGAAAATATAAATTAGTTTAGACTAGTTAAAATTTCTATTACTTATCCATATTCATATTACGAAAAACCCTTTATTAGTACCATAAAAGCCTTTTCAGTTTTTTTTATGGTCATAACTTACTTTTGACACAGATTTAGTAAAGAAAAATTCCATCAACCTTAAATTTGCAAACAAAAAAGTTTAATATTAAACATAAAAAGGTTAGTAACAGTTAAAGTAACCACTTGTTATATAATGTAATTGGGTAAAAATTACTTCGTGTTTTCACCCAGTTTGACCAGATATTACTATATATAAGCAATAATAACAATTGTTACTGTGTAGAATGATTTTTCAAAATATTTCAAGATCATGAACATATCCAGTAAAACATTCACGTGCGACATAAAACCATTTCACATGCTATGACAGGCATACACTGATCAGTTCTACTATACAGAGCCTTCATAAAAGATAAAAAAAGCCACGTGATCCTTTTAACTCGTGATTTTATCCCAATAAACATTTCGAGTTGTAATTTGGTCGCATGACCAAATTACAACTCGAAATGTTTATTGATATGTCTTTCATACTATGGCAGTACCTGATGTGGAATTTTGCACATACGTATGTGTCTAAGGAATCGTTTTCAACCATTTTTTGCTGAGGCTGTTAAAGAGAACTAATTGGTCAAGTGGTTTTCGATCATTTATAAAGACCCGTTATAATCTGACGACGGGAAGATGGTCTGTCTAAAAAATATGAATTCATATTAATGTAATAGATCACTCGATTAAAAATGATTCGATGTTAATGTTGTTAATATTTGCCAGTCAATTTTTGACAATATACTCGTAAGTACATGTATACGAATCGGTTATTTCTTAAACACCCTAAGTGAGTTTATAGTATTTAAGCGCTGCATTGCTTATGACAGACATCGAGTCGACTTTGTTTGACCTAAAATTGACTTAGGGTGTTTAAAAAATAACCGATTAATTCATAGACAACATTCATTTGTTTATCTGACCGAGGGATGGTGAAAACTGAATGAAATAGTGCATTCGGGCAAGTAGTACAAGGTATAGGGTTTTTACATCTTTGTAAAAGGCCGAAGGAAATTGCCACGACAAGGATAACTTAATTACAGCAATCGAAATACAACAAAATGGATCTTAAAGATGTCCATATGCTATTTAAATTGAATGCGACTTTCTTTGTATAGTAAAAACCAAGGATACGCATATAAACCAAATAAGGGCATTAGTGTGAGCAATTTACTTTTGTTCACAAATACGTAATTACATTTTTTCCAGATTAAAGGGTTGTACACCCTTCCAGAGCCGATCTCATACTACAGTCTGCTCTGCGGAGTGCGGCTGCTCACTTGTTACGCTCAACCTTGAAATTGTTGACGTTCGGCAAGTCTCGTGCGTGTAGTAAACGCAGACGGTCACTCATCAATTTGTCATATACCCTGTCATATTTGCCCCTGCTTGGTTCGATCTGTATATTAATTCAATGAGTTTTACATATTCATCAAAACTTTAACACTCAGTTAATACAAATTTCGTTTTACGTCAAAATTTGAATGTACATTTTTAAACCTTTCATCTTTCCGTTGTCGAACATAAACAACATGCAATGGTAACTACAATATTCGAGACAGTTAACTAAACGATTAAAATTCCATAACAATGCTTCAGTTATCAAAAGTACAAGTTAGTTTATTTAAATATTTAAATTGAAATATCGTGTGAAATCTTGAACATTTATTTGATGTGTGATTTTCAGTTGTCCCGGTTCAAATATCACATAACAATCGGACATAAATGGTAATTCACGTGATACTAAAATTTAAACATTGGATACATTTCAGAAATCGATTAACTGAAGTATATGTAGAATAGAGTTGGCAAAACCATAAATTTCACTGACCAACATATTTCATTTTGGAAACATTAAAAATTTAAATGTAGTTTGATTTAAAAACCAGTAGAAATGGCAAATATAAGGGTAAGAACAAAAAAAGTAAGACTTCTATTTTTTTCTTCTAGGTATACGAGTAAAAAAATTAAAAGTTCAAGAAAAAACAACGCTGCAAATTGTTGCCTTGTATGAAATGTTGGCAATATAAATTACTCAGCAAAAATACACAGGGGTAGTCAAATTCGAGCTTCATCATTAAGATGTCATAAACCGTAAGTGATGCAAACAAGGTTAAATTAGTATTAAGTTGTGAAATTTTATGGTGAGTAATATGACGATAAAAAATCCACAGTATTTTGTTTCGTTATAGAGATTTTTGAAAAAAAACTGAAAATTTGAAAAGTTATAAAGAGACGAAGGGGAAAGCGGGGAAAAGTAACGGCACTTCTCCACGGAACTTTCTCCTCTACCCGTAGGTGATGACTGATCAGTGATCACCAATTTTCTGTACAACGTTTTGTTACTTCAGAACCATCACCATTTTTTTTTTAAATACGGACCTGGTTATTTATTTTTTTTATTTACACAGTTAAAAATACGGTGTAAAATTTCACACCAAATTAACACCATACGGGGTACATATTGGGACACACCAATTAGGTGTATACTGTACACCAATGGTACGATGTAAAATTTCACCATTATTTATGTGTAAACTGTTTACACCTATGAATTGTGAAATTATACTTTATCTATGATTAATTTATACACCTTATAATTGTTGAATATATAAACGCAAATTTTCTAAAGGGTGATTTTCTTAAGGGATGGAAAACATATTAATTTTACATAAACTACAAAAATGTGAAAATGTCAAGTATTTTATTAAATGTAAATGCCACATTTCAGATAACTCACTTAATTGTACACTGTACACTATATGGAGTACATTGCCATTTGAATTAAAAAGCTGTAGAATGACATAACTAGGTATATTTAAGTCATTCATTTTCCGTAATAGATTTTAATAATCCACTCGCTTTTCACCTTTTTATGTTTTTCTTTGTGTTCTACAGCTCACAGCACATAAACCGCCACTGAAGATAATATATGAAATATCTACCAAATGCACTTAGTCAAGGCACGATTTTGTGTATTGCAAGATCATCAACTAACTGTTACTGATTGATGATTATTATGCTTCAGATATTTGACGCATTCGCAGAAAAGTAAAATCACACTACGCATGGTGTATAATATACGAAAATGTAGTATTTAACATCATTTCTAATCCAAAATATGGTAAGATTTACTCAATAAATGAGTGTACCTTTTACAATATTGGATGGTGTTTGATTTTACACCAAAATGTGTAAATTTTCACACCACTTTTACAATATTTTTAGTGGTAAACGTGAACACCGTCAAATTTTGAACTGTGTAACAGTTTCTCACCTCCAAAACACAATGATATATGTCATTTTTTGATTTTCTGACATTTTTTCTTTCAAAATCCATTTTCTATAAAAAGTTTTAAAATACGGACCCGAATTTTATTTATTTTTAAAAATGTATGTGTGATAGAATAAGAATAAGTTACGACCTTTCTTAAATCTTCAGTGATTGCTTAAATTACTGGCTTGCCCATATAAAACGAACACTAAAACTAGATTTTTTATGAAATTTGTGCATTTAACAATGATAATTCACAAAAATATAAAAAAATCAAATAAGCAGTTTTTTATTTTTTAAAATCATTTTTCGGAGGACTTTTCGAACAAACATCTTCTCTACGGATCTGTTTCTTGTTATTAAATTATGGCATTGGTAAGCTTGAATTTTATATTTAAAGAAATTATAGATAGAACCAGTAGAAGAACTAAGGAAGAGCATCCTGATTTCGTCTGCATGCTTAAGGCGGTGCGCGGCGTGGCATTTTAATCGTGAAGTTACATACCACCGACGCATTAACTTATGCATCGAAGAGAAAGGCAACATTTTTGAATATTTGTTTTAATTACTGATTTTAATTTTTTTTACTTTTGTGAATTATCATTGTTAAATATACTCATTTCATAAAAAAAATCAAGTTTTATTCTTCATTTTGTACTAGCAATTTATAGCAGGGCAAGCCGGTAATTTAGGCAATCACTGAAGATTTACGAAAGGTCGTGAACTCATTCTTTTTAAATAAATAATTTCTTTTTTTATATAAAATGGATTTTGAGACAAAACTTCAGAAAATCAAAAAATTCCATACATCATTGTGTTTTGGAGGTGAGAAACTGTTAAATAAGAAAAATAAATATCCAGGTCCGTATTTAAAAAGTTAAGCTAGTGATGGTTCTGAGGCAACGAAACGTTACACAGAAAATTGGTGATCAGTGATCACCTATGGATAGAGGAGGAAAATGTGCTGTGGAGAAGTGCCTTTACTTTTTCCATTTATTTATTCATAACAGAATTATCAAAGGAAAACAAAAACTCAAATTTTCAGCTTTCTTTTTCAGAAATCTCGAAAACGAAACAAAATGCCGCGAATTTTTTTTTGTCATATTACTCAGCATAACATTCCGCAACTTTGCTCTAATTTATCCTTGTTTGTATCTCTTACGGTTTACTAGATCCTAATGATGAGGCTCGAATTTGATTAACCCTATATAATTACAACATCCGGGTCCACAACAAATGATTTTGATTTATTTAATCGTTCACATTAATATTTCCCTTCACTTAAAATATCATGAGTTTCAATATTCTCGTGTCATCCACTATGTTTTCTGTGGATGGAATCGAATTTTTCAGAAGTTTATATGCATATAAGTACAGATATTGAATCATATTTTTCGCCCAATACTAATATCAAAATGTTTTTTAGAAAATGTCGAAAGAAACAGTATACTGTATGTTTCAATGCAACAGAATAAACTCCAACAAATCTTTATTTTTAATCATATTAAAGCAATTTTTTTTTGTAAATGATTAGAGACTCAAGTTTAATTGAATTTGGTTGACAATCCCGGTTGCAGAAATTAAATCAATATATTTAAAAACAAAGAAGTTGTCGGGGTGTTTCCAACTGCAGTTCAATACTGTATTAAATTCTCTACTTCTATGTAAACTCAGACCAAGGCTATTATTTAACATAGTGGGTTATCCTTGAATTCAGGCATCAAAAGGAATTGCAAAGATGTTGTTGGTCAGTGTATATTAAACAGGTTACATACAAAATAAAATTGATTCACATAAGCAACACAAGAACGACCCAGTTTCGTGAATCCTCACAAATTAAACATATTACCTAGGATGTAGCAGTCATTTATCTACGCTTGGAACGCCATTTATCTATTTAAAGCGGATGAATCGGTTTCCTTTTACGGAATACTTAGCGAAAATATAACTAAATAGGCTAACAATTGAGAAGGCGGAAATAATACCAAATTAAATGGAATTGTTATGATCTATACAACATAAATAGGTCACCCCGTTATCCTTACTTTGGTCGAACTATTCATTAGCGTTAATATAGAACTTGAACTGCTTTTCTATAAAAAATTATAAGGAGAAGAACAAATTTACACCTTTCAAAAAGACTCCAACAGGACGAAACCGTGTATGAAGTGCACGATTAATCGATGAATTTAAAAACTCGCTCCTTAACGGTCTGTTTCTACATCTTTTTGTTTTTGCATCTCTCAGCGTCTGCTTGTTTTTAATTGAACTAAAAAAAGTCGAAAATGTTCAACAACCTATATCAAATTTAGCATCACCAATCAGAAACAGGCAACGCAAGAAGCAAAATGTCATGAGAACTGAGTTCGAGAGAGCACCTTTCACCTTTCGTACCATAACCTCACAAATTTATATTTTTAAATTTACATAGGGAAGCTTTCATTATTCTGTAAAAGAACTAGGTAGGTATATCAAAATCTTACTAAAATGCGCATGTAAGTATCTTTCTTTGTGAAAAAATTTTATATTAGGTAATTAATACCTATAAAAAGTAATTATTATAAAATTACTAGGGCGCTATCTGCTCTAAGCTAATAATATATGGCGTTTTTTTAATTTATAATCTAATCAAATCATATTCACAGGCAATACATATTGAATTAATACAATAATACATATAATTAAATAAATAATCTGGTACTTTCAGTCTCTTCAAAATTGTTTACATCTTTTGGAGCTGTCAATCATGATGGTCTTCTTCTCCCAACGGTTAATAGATGGCATGAATTCAGTTTACACCGTTGACTTTAAAAATCCTTGAATACCTTGAATTATGATTATCGCTTCGAAAGAAATGTTGCATCAGGTCACATTTCAAAAAAATATATATGTATGCGCCTAATATGTATATACGTACGTGACGTCATCTAATCGGCACTAAAAGAAGGCCATGATAAATCCGCCTTCTCTAAATGGAATTTTGAATTAAAAGTATAACAAGTATAAGTGATTACACCATATCTACATCATCAATATAATTATCTGTCTGAATGACATATTTCATTCTTTGAATTGTAAAATATTGCTTATGAAATTTGAATATTAGCATTTTGTGAGGTTAAGGCACGAACGGCGTTTAAAATATCTCGTGTCGCTTGTGAAATCTCTTCATGGAAGGCACCAAAAGCGTTTTTTTTTTGCTCAAAAAATAACCCGTCCATGTTTCGAGTCATTTTTCTATGTTGTCATGAGAATTCTAGTGATTACAAATTATTGTTGCTCTATTCTCGAAATTTACTCTGGGAGTCAAATATTTACTAACTTAATCTGTAAATTATTTTATTCAAGTGCGATTGGTAAATCGCTTTGGTCGATAAATTTATCGATAATGTTTACCTAATTTTATTTACACAAATAAAATTATCTACCAACAAACTAAATGTTAAATAGTAATACTGTCTAACTGTACATAATAAAATTTTTATAATACGCAAAATACTATTATATCTCTGATATCATAAATGATCCCGACAAAGAAAGATAAATTACCTAGTGATCACATTATGGAGAACGTTATCCAAAATTATTTACAAATTAATTTTAAAAATATAAATTTGACAAACTACCAATCACAATATATCATGGCGCACCCGAAATATGACCTACAATCCATAAAAAAATTTGGAGTCCAAATATTTTCTCTATTGATACTTAATCTTGAGATGCAGAAATAATTTACATTCCATAGACATGTTGAATTCAACGGAAACTAAAACTAAACATTTTAGAGTTCAAATATGATATTCAGCTAACTGACAAAGCAGCCCCTCAATATTTATTTTTCAAAATAACATTTTTTTTATGAGTTATGATGACTAATGGAAATTTCGAGTTTGGTGTCGCTTTAGTTTGCTAGAACATGTCTGAGAGCGTTGGAAAGAGACCAAAATGAAATACTTTTACACGCCCTCTGAAGCTAGTTTCAGGAAAGAAAGACATAATATACCGGGTGAAACATGATCATGGTACATCCCCCCCTTTTCTCCTTTAGTTTTGAAGATAATTGATTGCAATTTGGGATATCCTATAGACATAATAAGCGGTACTTTTTGACGTGTGATTTTTTTTCACTTCCGGTTTCGCCCAAAGTGACACTAACTTTCGATTTTTAAACGGAACACCCTGTATATTATTGCTATTTTAAATTCTGCATAATTTTCTGAATCCAACGATACCAAATAAGTGACATTTCAAACGTCAATATTTTTATAATATAATTTTTAGTTTTCTATTTAAGTGTGCCATGACGGTTCCGATTTATTCTAAATGACCGTATAATGCTAGAAAAATCGAAATCCAGTCAAAAATACTAAATTACGTGATTTATGAGCAAATAAAGTTCATCAAAATGGTTTTTGGGGAAAACTCAATTTTTTTAAATGGAACCATATTGGTACCGTGGTACCATTTATTACTACTATTAATAAGAAATTTATTCATATTAAAATGTGCGATAAATACAAACAAACTTACAGCTAAAAGAAAATAACAAAATACAATTTTGTTCTAATTACCTTGTTACACATAAAGTGGCTTTGGAATACAAGAAAATGAACACAAAACATTACAACAGTTGTTCAAAATGCTATCCATTAACGTCAATGCACTTCTGAACTCGCATAGCTGTTTATCGAAGAACGTTCGCCAATTGCTGGGCCATTATGCTATTAATTGCACGTCTTACTCGTAGCTCCAGGTCATCACGGGTTGTAACGGCGGTTTCGTAGACAATATTTTTTAAATGACCCCAAACAAATAAATCAAAGTGTGTTAAATCAGGTGACCTTGGAGACCACCTCACAGGATCATTCGTCGAAATTACGTTTTCTCCGAATCTCCGTTGAAGGTAATTAATTACTATCCTTGAATTATGGGGAGGAGTGACATCTTGTTGAAAATATATTCCCTGTCGTAAATGGAAAGGTAATTTAGCTAAACTGTCCTCAGTTTTATTTTGCAGAAATCCCAAGTATCTGGCACCAATCAAATGTTCTGTCAAATATTATTGGACCAATGATTCTACTACCGATTATTCCAAGCCAAACATTGAAACCGAACTGCAAGTTACCCTCCCGTAACAAATTTTGATTTTCTTGTGACCAATATTTTGTATTTTGTCGGTTAAATAATCCCAAATTTGTAAACCTAGACGTCCGAAAATAAAATCATTTCCAAAAAATCATTGTTTGGGTGCACGTTATTCTGCAAAATCCAATTGCAATATTCCATCCTACGTTCATAATCATTTTCGTACAAGTGCTGGTGCAACTGGTATTTAAAAGATTTATAGTGGTATTTGTGCAAAATTTGGCTTACTGTTTGGTGACTGATTTCCAATTCAAACACAATTTGCCTTAAAGAAACAGTCTTATCAACTTCTACTCGAGCCAAAACATTAATTTCTGTTCCTTTGCCAAGAATTACATTTTCTTCGGGATCATTGTTGTGCTTACTTCGGAACTGATTTTCAAGACTATTAAAATAATTTTTCACTGGCCATTGTCTATCAGGATATCGTTCGGAATAAAAGTGTCTAGCCGCAACGGCATTTTTTCTACGTTCTCCATAAATAATTAACATTTGCGGGATTTTGAACACAATTAATCAGAATTTTAAACAATTTTTAAATACACAAAACAACACCGGTAAACCAACAAATATTTGACAAGCTAAATATTTCATTGTTTTCAAAGCCAGGCCTAGTTACTTCTTAATTTAATTAGAACAAAATTGTATTTTCTTATTTTCTTTTAGCTGTAATTTTGTTTGTATTTATCGCACATTTTAATACGACATATGAATAAATTCCTTATTAATGGTACTAATAAATGGTACCTCGGTACCAATATGGTTCCATTTGAAAAAATGAATTTTGCCCCAAAAACCATTTTGATGAATTTTATTTGCTCATAAATCACGTAATTTAGAATTTTTGACGGGATTTCGATTTTTCTAGCATTACACGGATCATTTAGAATAAATCGACACCGTCATGGCACACTTAATAGAAAACTAAAAATTATATGATAAAAAATATTGATGTTTGAATTGTCACTTATTTGGTATCGTTGGATTCAGAAAATTATGCAGAATTCAATAATGCAATAATATACAGGGTGTTCCATTTAAAAATAGAAAGTTAGTGTCAAGTTATAAAAACTGCTCTACAACGAACGGCATTTGCAAGTTATTTTTCATAAACTTCATGTTGACAGTTATTGGTAATACACATCTGTAAAATAATGTTTGAGAAGATATTTCATCAGTGCGACGATATACTTTTAATTAAAAAAACACCAATACCTATCCTTCTCGAGTTCTGCAGTGAATAGTAAATATGACAAAAGTTCAAATAACACAAAGTTTGGAAGACGCATTCATCATCATTATCATTCCTAGGCCTTTAATTCCTTCCACTGATTTCTGTTTTGAACGATGTTTTTCCAATGTTCTGTTCTCCTTTTAATACCATCACTCCATCTAGTTGATGGTCTACTTAGAGGTAGACTATCAACCATCAATCTTTAATCGTCCCTGGGTCTCCATTCTATTAACTTTTTGGTCCACCTATTATGCGTCATTTGGGTTACATGACCCACTTTGCTTGTGTGATACGTCGGATAATATCGGTTAAGTACTTCTGTTTTCTGTCTTATAATCCAATTGTACTTGGTATAGTCTATCTCTTTTAGTGATTCCCAACATGGCACTTTCCACTCCTCTTTGTGTCAATCTTAATTTATTTGCTGAGGTTCTAGTTAGCGTTTCAGTTTGGTGACCTTTACCAATTCTTATTGCATGTCCTAAATATTTGTATTCGTGAACTTGTTCTACTTGATTTTCATTAATCGTGCATATTGCCACTCGCTATCAGGTTGACCATAACTTGGTTTTTTGAAAATGTTAGGCCAAATGATGTTTGCATTACTAATCTCAAAATACAGGAGACAGGTTTTTCTTAATCTAATTAGCATATTGAAAGAAGCTGACCTTCAAATTATGCCGCATGTAATTGAAGAATTTCGCAATAATGCAAAGATACTGATATAGAGATGATGTTTTGTTACTTGGCTTTACAGCAAATTGTGTCAGCAAACTGTGGTTGGTTACATTTTGAAAGAGGAAAAATATTAGTAACTAACAGAGCTGTCAATACTTAAAGTAAAATACTTGAAGTTATACTTCAAGTATTTATTAGTACTTGAAGTACTTTACTTTAAGTACTTATCTGAGTAGATATTTGTATTTGTATTTCAATCATTCACATAAAAAAACTTGAATTTTTACTTGATTTTGTCAAGCAAGTTACTTTAAGTATTCTTAACAATACTTGAAGTATTACATCATAATTCAAGTAATAAATTGTACATGAAGTATTCTTGGGCTACTTCAAGTAATTATTTGTGTGATACTTGCACTCTGAAATAATAATTACTTGAAGTAAAATTCCTTTTTCAATTATATTTTGTTTGTCAAAACTCGCATAAACAAGACCATACAAGAAGTGCTTCGGACTTTATTATTTAGTTCGATCACAGAATCATTCTGTGGTTCGATGCAGCAACGCCTCGACGTAAGGTGCTTTTAAAAAGAAATTTTTAAAATTTTATCTTGTGTATAGTGTACAATTAGTAGCACATTGCATTCAGTGATTAGTGATTTACAAAATTAAAATGGTAGGTAGATAGCATATATAACTACGTTAAACATCACTGGGCAAATTAAGGTATATTTGCACGTAAATCAGTAAACCATTTATATCAAATATTACTTTCACATCACGTCACGTGAGTGGAAGTATTGTATTGGCAGAGGAGCGTCTCACTGATGGCAATCGGTGTAAATTTTTTCGGAAATAGAACGGCTATAAAATTACCAGCAGACGATTTATCCTTTTATATTTTTAGTTCGGTTAGTTGATATTATAGATACACCATAACTATTTTTGCTACCAAAAACCACAAAGATATGTCGCCATCCTTTCGGCAGAGAATAATTTGTGCTTTCGGCGTTGTTTTAACTGTTTACGATAGCACGCTTCATACACTTTTTTGTTTCGCGGTAGGAACTACGTGTGGAGGTGGCTTAGAGAAAAAGATTTTTTTACAAGTGTTTTTAAATTCAAGATGACTATGTTATGTTATATCGGTGTGTTTAAGTATACTTACACCTTACAGCTCTTTTGTTTTCTCACATTCTTTGCCATTTTTCGGTAATCGACAATGTAGTAATCATAATATTCATAAATATGGTTAGGCCAGTGGTTACGGTTGTACATTAAAATGCCAAGAATATGGAGCCAGTATCCGACCCGACGTAGCTATAATTATTATACATTATTTTTTACTTACTAAATAAGAAAGAAAAATTATGCAAAATATAATATTATCATTACGTAATTATTATTACGATAAGGTTACATGTTGCATCCTTTTTCCTCCGAAAAAGTTAAAATAATCTCCATCTTAAAGTTTCAGAATAAAATTTTTTTGGTATAGACTTTGCTAATTTAAAACTGATTTCACCTATACCGGGTCCATTGCAGGGGGACAAAACAAAGTAACATTTTTAAAATGCGACACCTACATATAATAAATTTATTTTTATATTCACTAATTTTCACCGTGTGATTTACACGCATAAGCTTAGCATATAACTAAATATGTCAAATTATATTTGTTACACAACTCTAATCCGAATCTGAAACCATTAAACTATTTATCTATTCCAAAAAGACAAATTGTATTTAAATCGAAAGTTACTGATTTTTTTCTTAGTTTTTTATGAATTTTTTCGTAATACTTCAAGTAATTTTATATATTTTAAGTATTTTATACATATACTTAAATTACGAGGCATACTTCAAGTAATTTTCAAGAGGACTTGATAATTGAAGTCTGTTTTAAGAAAAACTCTACTTGATACTTCACGTAATTTTTTGATATTTGAATACTTGATACTTATACATCAAGTACTTTCTAAGAGTACTTGTGACAGCTCTGGTAACTAATTCTACATTCACTCTGACATGAGATGCATCATTTGAATCGCTCCCGAAATCGCCTTGAATTATTATTCTTCGTTCGAACATCTGCTACACTAGAAATAAGTTTCAAAAACTTGTGTAACTTGTTTCCCTTGTGGGATGTCCACCGGCTTTAACATACCTACCCACATAAAAACATTAAGTAATTTGCAAAAACATATTATTCTACTTACAATTTAGTCATATAATTTCAAGTAAGGCCAACGAAAGGTGCACTACCAAATATAATTTAAATTTTTCACCATAATTTTCAATACATAACCTTATTCTCGATATACCCTAGCTAAAGGATTATTCATGGTATTTACAAGTATTTAACCCATTTACTTTTGAATGACGAAAAGTTTTAAAAGAATTTAGTAGTATGAATAATCAATAAGTATTCCGTCTTCCGTACCGAGATATCGGTTCCAAGCGTCGATAACTTAAGGCTGTTTAATTATTTAATTAAAATTATTCTCTAACAATGAGGCATACAAATACAACATGAATATTAAATTAATAAAGTACCTTCTCCTGACTTCTTGAGTCGAACTCATTTCGGCAATGCTGAAATAAACATCGTTTACAGTTTTAGGAGCAATGCGGAAGACACGAACAAGGAAACAGGAACCACAAAAAAAATTAAAATGCCGTTCGGGTACCATACAAGTTGAATCAGAGAATACATTGGATGGTGGCTTAAAAGCCTGTGGCTGCTACAAAGTGGACAATAAAAATGGAATGACCATATATTATTATTATAACTACATGTATATGTGAGCGTTCTGTCTATATTTTACAATAAGTTATGCTTTCTTGATCCAAAGTTTCTTTTACAAAACAGAAATTAGTTGTTATATTATATTGACAAGGAACGTAGTACGGATCAGCTTTGCAAGCGGAGATTCGTCATTCTGTTTTTAACATTGAAAAAGGTTAGTTGATTTTATATTTGAATATACGGAGTGTTCTTAAGCCAAGTGACTGTTTTATTCTAATTTGATTTTTATTATTATTGATAATTTTAGGGGAAATTGACCTATACGGTGATTTTAAGAAGTACGAAGTATATAAAAATATGTATACCTGGAAGCAAATTATTTGAGACTTATTTACAAAAAAAAAAAAAAACTCGTTTTTAACATCTCATTTCAAACGCCCGCGAATCTGTGACGTCATCTACTCTGCACATGTGCATTGATGTAATTATTTTATGTTGGTTTTCTCGGACTTTTCAGCGTCAACGTTATGATTTGGCTATTTTAAGGTTAACAATCTTGCTTTTCAAAATACAGTTATTTAAAAGAAAGTAATTTAAATGGGTAAAAAACTCCAATTTAAGATTAAACAAAGTACAAAAATTATCCTCACATTTTTCTTTACATTTTTCTCTTCAGCGTTCACAAAATTTCAGGAGATAAAATTCATTTAACATACAAAAATCTGTACATATGATAAAATTTCAGAACTGGCTTAAATATCTTGTACCAATTTTTTTACAACTTTCATATTTCGAGTTGAACAAATACAATTATAAAGAATAAATAGTTTTGATGTAATAAGACGCTAATTAGTTATAATAGTGATGATGGAAAATTGCCATTAGTCCAGTTTTCGACATGTGATGTAAGTGAATTTTTTTCGGTAATCTCATGTTTCGCAGGGTATACCAAATAATATGTCAGTAATGTAATGTACTGAATTGGTGCATTGCGATTCAACGCAGTAACCACGGCTAAACGGGGACTCGAGCAAGTCAAAGTCCTGAGACACACTCAACTGGCTCGCGATAGTTTTTTGTCGGCCGTCGTCGTGGGGAACGCACGCTCCGCTCTAGCTAGCAATGACACTCTCTCGGCGATTTTTGTTATTTGTGCATCACGTTCGTAAATTCATAAGACGATTTCCCAATTTAACATACGGTGAAACGGTAATACGATGTGTTGTTTGCAAGTCAAGTTTGGTTGGTTTGAATTTAAGTAATTGTAAGAGACATATTGAAAGTAAAACTTATAAGAAAAATCGCCAACTACAATTTCCATACTGGTTGTTTTCGTATTACCTTATTTTTATGTCGATTGTGTATATTCCAGAAAATTTACTGAACAAGGAACATTTTCGTTTCTTTTGAAAAAAGTACTTCCTAAATGGCCATTACCAACGAAAGGACAATTATGATGTCACGTTCCTCGCGCTAAAGAAATAATTGAAAATACTATGTCTTAATTATTGAACAAAAAATTGCTGATGAATCCACGGACGCAAGAAATAACAAGGCTGGAAATGTTTAAGTGTGAGTGTTAAAACCAAATCAGTTATGGACGTCATATTTAATCGCAAGTAAAATATTACAAAATGCCAATTTCGAAATATACATAAGCATAATATTTTAATGTTTATGACCAATAGAGCTGCGTATATGCCTAAAGCAGGTTTATCACTAAAAAAGTTTTGCCCCAATTTATTGCATATAAAACAAACATAAAACACACCACATAAATTAGACATATAACCTGTTTACTTCTTGCCTTTCACCTTGAAGCAGAAAAAATTCGCAGAAGCTATCCGGATGTCAACAAATTAAGAGCAAATACAAAGACGACTTTTGTAAAATCTCCAAAACGTATTAAATAATTCCACAAAGCCTACCCAAGAATTAGTGAACCTCCAAAACCGGTATTAATACAATGGGGGATGTGGTTGCAGGCAGCTTTTTATTATAATAAACATTTCCTGGAAGTTAAATCTGTTGTTTCCAAATTTGACTCCAAAGAGTCCAAATCTATCAGGAAAAGTCAAGAACAGTTTGAAAATCCACAAGTTGAAGCAAATTTGCGCAGTATACATGAGAACTACAGTATATTAGCAGATGCTATTAAACAATTAAAGTTTATTTCAAATTTATTTGCAACATAAAAAATTCGGGTTCTTTGATAGTGGTAAAGGGATCAAAGAAGCCGACGTTATTTATGTTGCAAATAAGTCTGAAATAAACTGTACAAGATAATGATTTATCCTTAACTGAATCGTTTGCTATAGTAGATAACGTAAATATGGCTTTACAAAATTTAACGGATGTCCCTGGTCGAGGCTCTGGTATTCTAGCTGCCGCTAGATTTAACGACGTTTTAAGTGATGGAAAGTATGAAAATGACCTAGAGTGGTATTTTGCGTATGCGAATAACATCTCCGGATGTAGAACCCTCATTTTTAAAATACAGTGCAACATGGATGGATTACAGCGAAGCGAAGACGTGTAAATCCTATAGAAGCTATATTAATGATACAGGTGTCTGCTCGGGCCTATACTATTGATTGGGACAAAACAAAAAGTGCAGTTAATTATTTCTAACCCCTCTGCTTATTTTACATCTTTAAGGTAACGACACTGGAATTAATCCCATTGCGCCAACTCTAGTAATGTATTTAAACAACTTCAAACGCAAAAAACAATGCAGTGTGTCTCCGGATGAAATTAACTACAGAAAACTGTTTTAATGAAAAAATAAAATAAAAAATTTAGCCTCGGGGTTAGCTCCGTACTCGGTTATCCAGCGGGAACAATAATTAATTTACTTGATAATTTATTTTGTAAAATCTTATATCAATGAATGGTTTCATGATCCGTAGGAAAAGCTGTATAAAAATAATTCTAAACCTAAATTTTATTATACATATAGGGTGTTTCAATAAGAGCGCAATAAATATTTCAAGGTTCAATAAAACATGGTTTTCTGTAGCAAAGTATTGAAATATTTGTTGACTTATAATGTAGACAATTGGGAGTTATATATGGAACAACACATCTGGTAAATTGCCGCCACGGCTTTGCTGGAACATGCGTACTCTTTTGGCGAAATTTTGAATAACGGTGTTGCATACATGTGGCGGTATTTCGTTGATATAACGTCTAATTTCGGCCTTCAATGCTTCAGTAGTCGCGGGCTTGTTGGCATAAACCTGTGACTTTAGATAACCCCACAGCCAAAAGTCCAAAGGCGTTAAATCGCAAGAAGCGTGGCGGCCAATTCTGGTCATCAAGCCCAGAGATGACACGACCAGGAAAGGACTCGTGCAAGACCGTCAATGTTTCATGGGCGGTATGGCAAGTGGCACCGTCCTGCTGAAACCACATGTCGTCGAGAGCAATATCCTCCAATTGAGGCACAAAAAACTGGGTTATCATAACACGATAATGTTCGCCATTCACCGTTACTGCATTACTTGTCTCGTCTTCTAGGAAAAACGGCCCAATGATTCCTCCAGACCACAATGCACACCAAACAGTGACACGTTTTGGATGAATTGCTTTCTCATAAATCATTCGTGGATTTTCTGAGCCCCAAATGCAGCAGTTTTGCCTATTAACGAAGCCATCGAGGTAAAAAGGGGCCTCATCATTGAAAATGATTTTGTCCGCAAAATCGGCATTCACTTCTTGTTTTCAAGGATCCAATTGGTGAACTCTCTTCGCTGTGCATGGTCTGTTGGCAGAAGTTGTTGAATCAATTGGACTTTGTAGGCATGGAGATGTAAATCTTCAGTGAGAATACGCTGAAGATTGGCTGTTGTAACGTCCAATTCTTGTGCACGATGATGAATCGACGTCCCTGGACTCTCGGCCACGTTCTTGCGAACTGCCGTGATGTTTTGTTCTGAACGACCTCTACGAGCTCGTGTCGTGTGTTTCACATCACTAACCAAACCAGTACTTTCGATTATACTTTTCACAGTAGATGAATGAGGAACATTATTTCGACCGAAAATTGGACGCACTTTACGAATCGTGGCAATCAAACTTTCTCCATTTTGATAATAATGTTTAACAATCAGGACGCGTTGTTCTATCGTGTAATGCTCCATGTTTACTAACTCCTATCTGTGTCCTATCGACCTGGCATGTAATAATCTTGTGACATCATGACAGCCAAACTGGCGCGCAATTCATATCTTGCGCTCTTATTGAAACACCTGTTAAGTATATTATCGCGAATATTATTATTAATGGTAATTTCTATTCTGTATAATTCTGTGTACAGTCACTTATAGATGATGAAAAAATCAGTTACTATTTTTATGTGATGATGAGATAATTATATCATCTTTCTGATGAAATTTATGAATCTATAGAAAATTTATAACGTGTGACACATCAACAGACACAAGAAATTGTTAGATAATTTTAAAATGAGCTTGACTAATTTTAAATAAAGAAAAGAAAAGCTGCAGTTTGTTTAAAATTTGCTGCACAAAGAACAAATAATATGGAAAATATTAAGCCAGCATTACACTGATATTTGTTAAAATAGCAGTGATAAGATAATATCAATTTAGGTCAAAATATGAATTTTACAACATATGGTTATTCCATCTGAAATTATATTGTCCACCTGGTAATATTCAAACAAGTTTAAAGTGGGTATATCTTACTGAGCTGGTCAAACTGCTCTAATAAATATGGTTACGACCCCACACTTTTAGTTGGTAAAATATTGTTTTAAATATAGGTATTTGCAAAGTGGGTAGGTGAACTGGTCAATTACTTGCAGTTGGTTTCCTTTAGGCTACTGAGCACAGTATTTGATGGATTGTACATAATTTCCTAGCGGATGATTTGTTCAAAATATACGCACGTACAGGATACCAAAAGAGCCGCCTCATAAGGAAGCTTTTTTTTACTTGTTTTCCATTCTATTCATTCCCAAAATGTTTGAGATTAAGTATTATTTGGTATTAAGAATACTGCATTCTACATAATAGTATTCAATATGTAACGTTTTGCTTTTAAGGTCACTAGATTTTGAAGTCTTAAAATGTTTCATGAAGAATCCAATTCTTAGCAAACCTACTTTTTTAAATAAACACTTTTTAAACCTTATCTAGTTATATATTTTTTTAAAATTACGCCGAAAATTACTTAATTTGTGGTTTTTTAAACTAAGTGAATATATTTGCCTGGATATCATTCATCAGAATTTGTTCTATTTGCCCCTGCATATTCTTCAGGTATTAAATATGCGGCATTCGAGAACATATTTTTTAACTCGTACAAATTTCGGTGGACATTTTGAGAAAGTAACACGGACATTCTATAAGATAAGCGAGACTACAATTAACCACGTACCTGCCTATCAACAGTAATAATTTTGGTACATACTTTAAATTAATACACATATTTTTTTATTTGAAATATTTTTGACATAGGTACTTAGTTCTGAATTCTGATGTTGAATATAAAAATAAAAATTAGAGGTTGATTAAAAAAAATTCGATACGAATACCTACTCTGCTTTATTGCCAGAAAAATGGGAATGTTATTTTTAAAAGTAGATACACAAAACTTACTTAGCCAAATTTAACAAAACAAAAGTTGTTACCCCAGTTGTTACTTGTTACCAATCTCTTTTGTTTCCACGGCCCTCTTATCCATTTCTTATTTTATTATACTTATTTTATGAAGACTGCAACTTTTACTAGTTTTTAATAGGCAAGACATTAAACTCATTCTGAAAACAAATACTATCAAATGACACCTAATATTATATCAGAAAGGTAAGTGAGACATGTTGTAACGTCCAAAAAAATATACAGCGTGCTATTTAAAATAAAAAGCTCTGTTGATAATAGCTAGAGTACAAGTACGTCATGAATGTGCATAGACGAATATTAGGAACATTATTTTAGTTGCATCTATTCAATATTAATAAATGAAAACAGTAAATTTAATTGTTCTATTTTATTAAAAAAAGAATAAATTTAAAGGGCGCTGATATTGTGCAAACAATTATATGGTATCTTCTCTAAGTAAATCCACTCTACGTCAAATAATGCAGTTTCAAACGATTTTTCCAGATTACTCGAATTTTGGATCTGTGAATAACAGACTAACAATAAGACTCGGACTAAAGGCATATTTCTGCCAACAGTAAATACTGTTAAGTCCGAGGGGTAGGACACTCCTGAAAAATTTGTATAATACTGTATTTTTGGTTCGTACTGAATGATACTATGTAATACTGCTCTGACTACATAAATATTGCGTTAAAAACCTGCTTTATACTGCACAGTACTATACTTTACTGCACAATATTGCACTGCACTACACAGTATTGCATAAGACTGTATCGTATGATACTGCAACGTACTGCATGATACTATATTATGCTGCTTTGACTGCATAAATATTGTGTTACTGCATAAAAACTGCATTACACTACACAGTAATGTACTTTACTTCCATGGCACTGCACAATACTGTGTTGTACTGCACAATACTGCATTTCATGATACTGCAAAGTGCTGTATGACGCTGTAATGGACTGCGTAATATTACATTTTACTGCATTACACATACGTACATACTGGATCTAATATGTACACCATATTGTTTAGGTGTCCTACCCATTGGTTAAGTCTTTGTCAGAACACCACACAATAACCTAAAAAAACTACCTACGTCAATTATCACTTATAATTTTTTGTACTTAAAGGTGAATAGATTGATTAACAGATTATTGCCCATTAAATGTAGTATCTAAGTGACTATATGTACTTAATTAACTTCATAGCTGACAATGATCTCATGATAAAACACCGAATTCTTTACTAAACGAATTAGATGCGAAAAATCAGATTTCCTAATCATTTGCAGTTATTTAAACTTGATAAATTAGCAGCTTAATATTTAAGTCATTTGATGACAATGGTAAATTGCACTCATAATTTTATTTCACTATCAAGGAACATGGTCAATTATTAAAAATTACTTTTAATAGAATTAGATACTGCTGTGTTGGTGCAATATGCTTTAAAAATCAGTCCATAGTTAAATAAATCTAGGTTTTATATATAAAAAATTTTGAACTCATTATTTTATTACCTATGGGTATTTAGTATTTAATATTTAAAAACACTTATGAGTTATGACAGAGATATGTAGAACGCAGCACCACATATCTGATAAACTTATCAAATTTAGGTAGATATAAATATTAATATTTGAATTATTGTAGCTAATACACTTGTCACTTGCTCAGTAATAAAATAACTATTTATAAAGATTTTTATTTGAACAAATTTTAAAATAATTAGTTCGCTATAGGACCTCAGAATTTGAAGTTATATTTTCAAACAAAAAGAAAAATGTTTAAACCAGCTCTAAACTCAATGTAAACATCAAACCATATGTGCTTTTAAAAGCCTAAAAAAAACTAACAATCTGCGTTAAGAATTAACATACCATATGTTTTATAGTTTTTTATAACTTCAATTGAATATTAATTTTATATTTAAAACGTGGGTCTACAGAATATATGATGTTTCTATGTGGAAACAGGGAAAATTTAGCCTTATAGGAAACCAACATAGGGGTGGAAATTTGGTTTAGACATTATAGGATGGGTTCAACACACCCAGTGTTTCCGAATCGATAAAAATGCACGAAAATAACAAGAAATACATGCGGAAATTTTGATATTATCGAATTACTATCAAGTACCTAAAATATAAACAAATTTCGACAAAGAGATGTCAAAACTTCCTTTCAACATAAAAATCTTTACTGCTAGGATTTAAATCAATTTTTATCAGCATCTTAATGAAACTAAAATATTTAATTTATTACACTCAAATGCACTAAAAAACAAATACATATTTACTTTTCAATAAAATTGCAAAATATAGTTTAGATTTTGCATTAAATACAAGAAAAGCCGATAACTTACCTCATTTTGTTGTTTTCAATGAAAACACATGTATAAACTTATTTTAACTTAATCAACATCACTACACTAACACCCTACACTTCCGTTACGTTTTGTTGGTTTTAATTTTAATGACTTCATTTACAAAATACGCTTAAAACAGTCCATGGCAAATTAATACAACTTTGCAATAATCGCCATGTTAAATTTGACCAGCCCGACAATCTACCAACCACAAGATGAATCGTAGGCGCCAAATTTAAAATTACTAATAATAAACAAATAAATATTTTAAATGGATAAAATTGTATTAGTGCAAAAATTCAATCTTATCAATTGTTATCTTAAATTAAAATAGATATGTAGCTTAAAATTATTTTTACAAAGCGTAATTTTTTAAATTAATAAAGCAAATCGACAGTACAGCGTGTTTTATTATGTGACAGGACAGGAAAATAATTTAAAGTAGTGGATTCTTTTACGAAAATCACCATAAAACAATTTTGATTAATTTTAATCACATGTATAGATTACATAATTTTTGTGTATTATGAGTAGGGTACAGGGTACCTAGTAAAAATTGAGTTCGTGTTTTCCACTATAACGTTATTTTGTTATTTTTTATCATCCAAATCGATTCCTCAGAAAAAATGTCCTCTATACAGTTTTTGAGTTTTTCTCAGTCTCAACAATGAATGTAGGTATAAAAAATACATTATTTGGACATTTTGCTATACATATTTAAGGGCCTCCAATTACATAGGTATCGTAATTTTTTTTTATATTCTTAAGAATTTAGAAAAACGTATTTACGTAGATAAGTTAGGTATGTTACTTAAATTATTTTATAAATAAATGTGGATTATCATTTCAAAATAAAAGATTAAGAATTAATGAATTACACAAATTGATGTGTGTCGCCATCAATTAATGTCAAAATGAACTGAAATGCTGCAGAAGATCAACAGAAGATAACTATTTTATGGCAATTTCGGGTATTCCTATCTCTTTTTCACCTATTGTGCTGTTGCTGCGAAGTAAAAAATAAAGAAACCTACAAACTTAACCCAACTTTTCCACCTGTCATTGTCATTTTTATAATTTGATGTTGCAAAAGAATCATTTATGGTGTTGCCAAGCAAGTGGCAATATTATAATATATTTTCTATGGTGGGAAGTCTCTCACTGCATATTTGAATTCAGTGTTCTTTAGTGTACATTTTAAACGGTGTAGATATTATTTGTCAATATTTTATTGGCATTTCAAAATAAAATTATTAATACAGTCTATAAATTAAACGTTTATTCTTCAAAACACATGGTACAGGTAAATTTTTATTTAAAAATTGAGCATCACTTGTTTGTTGTAATTGTCTATTTAATTGTTTTAATTGATCTTCTTCCCAAAATTATCACATTCTTCAATGAAATTGCTAAAAAAGAAATATAGAGATGTGTATCTAAATTATTAACGTATAGTTACCTTATATAAGCTGAGAGTTCTGGAGCTTTAAAAATCGACATATGATCATAACCGAGCTCTTCAAACAGATGATACGTAATATTCCCTTGGTATGTAGTATTTCTGTTATTGACAGCGATATTATAAAGCTATAAAAGCATTAAAATATTATCATTAAGTTTACAACTATATTCGGTCAATGGTATTATGGTAGAACATAAATAAAATAGTATACAAAATCTGTAAATTTTCACTGGAATAGCGACTGTTATTTTAATATAACTAACTATAAGAAATCATTAGTAATATACATGAGCGCCATTTCAATATTTTGCAGAGTTATGCATACGAGGAGAATTTCTCATTCTTTAATAACTTAACTTGGAAATTATTCAAATAAAATATGTACTGACAACTTAATAAGGAATATATCACATATTAACAACAACTGTTAAACAAAATCCAAAGGTGGTGCCGAGTATGATGCACTTGCACCACCTTTGCACCTTGCTGTCGACACCCATGGTTATATATGTACCTGTAGCCATGTCTATAACACATATAATTACACAGGTAATATTGATTTCAAAATGATACCTATACTTCAGAAACTAAATGTCAAAGTTTATTAAAATTGAGGTAAAATTAAGATATATAAAATCACATATATTTGTGTGAGATTTGTATCGATTATTTGAGTTAGAGCAGCATTTAAATATCACATGAATATCAAACAAATTTTAATTCAAATATTTAAATAAAATTATATAATTAAAGTCCAGTTTTAATTTAACCTAGGTTTAAACATGGATTAAACATATATAGATAGTTCATCCTCATGTACATAATTTTATCACAAAAATGTGGATCTTAAAATTTTCATATCGATATGGGCAATGTCTGTTTATGATATTGTTAATTTTGACATAGTAAATATTTACAGTTTTAAAACTAACAAAACTCTAAGGATGTAAAATTTTGGAGTGTACATTTTTGAGCGATAAATATTAACATGTAATATATACTCACTTCTGTTGCAAAGTTATAAGATACTACAGTATCATCTTTGGCATGTAAAATCATGATAGGACAGTCTACATCTAAAATATACATCTTAGAATTAAAATTAAAACCATTTTGAATTATAGGGTCTATTATTGTTGTTGAAAACCAAGGTAGAAATGAATAAGCCTAAAAAAAAATAATATAGAACATTACTTAAAGCAATAATAATGTTAGAAAATTAAATGGCTGGTGCTGGTGTGTTACGTATTATGTTAGTAACGCATGACAATTATTCTTCTTTTGACCAAGGAAGGATAATTACTATACGATTAGTTTATTATCTGCAGTATTGAAAGCTTTTGGAGTTTTAAACGAGTGGCTTATTGTAGATTAAGATGTCAAGTGGTAAAAACTAATATGATTTCGAGACGTCAAGTGGTAAAAACTAATATGATTTCGATAAGAAGTAAACTATGTGTGATAGAAATGAACTATTTTATTTACTAGATACAGCAACTCAAAATTTTAATTTACATTACTTTAATGAGATGCATTCTGCAGCACATCCATAAATTAGTTACAGTTTTAATGCCCAATGAGACATATTGGCACTGAGTGCAACCACTGCATCTATATTTCTAACATGCAAATTTTGCAATTTTAAAATCGTTATGTTGTAATCCTAATTTTAATCTTCATAAAAAATCTACAGATATGATAATATCGGGAGACCATCTAGGCAAAGGAATAGGTCTATCATTATTCATAACCAATCCATCAATTTGGAAAATGTTGAAAGCTTTGTATACAACTAACTTGGGTCAACATTCGTTCATTGAATTTCCTTTGAGTGCCAATAACAAATTTATTTTCTACAACTTACAACACATTATGGGTAATGTTTTTTTTTGTTAAATGAGGAGCATTGCAGAAAATTAAAACCATGTACTTAAATGAAAGTTTTTGAGTTACAATACAGTCCTACAAAAAAACAGATTCATTTTATCATCCCTGGTATCAAGTCTTACAAAAACTATAACTGTGTTTATATAATAGTGTAGTGACTTGCTACTCGCTACTTCCACTTTTGCATAAAACCAAATCCTTTTAAACATGCATAGAACAAGTTAAAATTGTAGATTTTCAAACAGATCCTACCTCAAGAAATCATGCCGGCTCCCCCTGCCCCCTTCACCTTAAAGGGGCTTTCTCAAAATCGGTAAAAAATAAAGATGATCTTAACGCCATTCGATAGAATATAAAATTTTGCATAGGACCTTTTACTCTTTTCTCTTTTTCAAAGGTTTCACAGCAAGAAAACGTGGGGACCTTCCAACAACAACATATTTTTGTCTATAACTTTAAAACGGTCCAGTAAATCAAAATTTGATAAAATATAAAAAATAAAGACCATTATTTTTTCTATCGATTGCTATATAATTTATATATTATATTCATTTAAATAAAGCCAACAGTGGCGTGCAAAGAAGAACCTACAAATACAACAGCATTAGATTCTATTTAAAATAGTTTGTTATTATTATATTACAAACTGCAAGACATTGAAATTTTACTTGTAATTATCAAAGAGTTACTCAAAAGAAATTGAGCCGCCTAGTGCGCTCTTGTAGAAAAATATTCCCCCCACTCTTATAATTTCCTAATTAAAGATTTTATTTAAGCTTGCATTAACTTGTTTAGTAAATATATGTGATGCACATCGACGTAATTAATTTATCTAACTGAATTAAGAAACTATTTATGGTTTTAAAAAGTTAATACCTACTTATTGATTTATGTAAAAAGTAAACTCGCCAAAAATTAAAAGTGCCTATTGTTATGTTGTGAAAGTAAGATTCCTTGTTATAAATTTTTTAATTCATACAAATTATTGGGTAAGTTTAAAAGTCCCCCTGATTTAGGCTTAGAATTATTTTTAAGAGATAATCAGAATAAAATGGATGGTATTTGCAAATTGTGCAAAAAAAAATTGCTGAAAATTAATTTGACCGGCAAAATCAAAAGATCCTTTGAATTGTTACGGCATAATTGCACAATATTGTAAAATTTCACAAAGTACTACTGGAAACAAATATTACAGAAATAGATGATGGAGACGGTATTGAGAACTGTTTTGAAACCCATGGCATAAGACCTGTGCAAATTTGCTCTAAAAATAATTTAAAGAAATTAATAAAGACTGTAGATACGGATGTGCTGGTACTGGCATTTCTTTGTTAGAACCAAAATGAAAATCAGGACATCTGGATAGACTTTATCATTGGAAAGAATCTGAAACATATATCTTGTAAGGATATCGCCAATCAACTTAAAAGAAATGTCTTGCTGTCACCTTTTTACATTCATTTACAGGTTTCAATATCACTTCTTCCTTTTTTGGGAAAGGAAAGAGAAGTGTTGAGAATCTTGGAATTCCGGATGTCACTACCACCTTGATAGTTTTGGTTAAAGATCCAGAGTAACATAATAATGAACTATGAAGAATGCTCTCAAAGTCTAAACAGTTTACGATAAGTATTCAGACATAGATAATATCGACCTCTGTCGAATACAGTTATTTACAGAAAAAACTGGACAGTTGAGAACTTAACCCCAAGAATCAATGCTCTGTCAATTCACATAAATACATGTATTTATCAAGCAGGATTTGTTTGGAGTAAGCTCTGTCAATCAATCATAGAACTCCCATATCCATCCAAATGGGGATGGATTTTGGATAAAAATAAATGAATGCCACTGTGAAGTACCTCCAAAAAATGAAAAAATTTCATCGAATATTTTACTAAAATGTAAGCATAAAACTTATGGTGCAAATGTTTTTTAAAAAATTTGAAATGTATAAAATTATGGTCACGCATAGAATGTTACAATTATTTATTTTCATTAAGTACTATAATTAGTTATTTTATTATCTATCAAACGTTTTTTGTGTTAATTTTACCATTATTTATAATACATTTTTTGTTAATGCATTATAAAATCAGAAATAGTAAAAATATACTTTCAATATACTAATATTAAAAATAGATTCTAATGTAATTGCATGTGCCGCCTTTTCTATGCACGCCACTGACGTCTTTATTTAAATAAATAATAACACAAATTATATACCATTTGATAGAAAAAGTAATGGTCTTTATTTTTTATAATTTGTATAATTTTTATTTATTGGGCCATTTTAGTGTTATAGCCAAAAATGCCTTATTGTTGGAAAGCTCCCACGTTTTTTGCTGTGGGACTTTAAAAAGAGAAAACAGTAAAAGATAAAATAAGGGTCTTATGCAAAATTTAATATTCTATCGAATAGCGTCCAGACCATTTCTCTATTTCTTACCATTTTTGAGAAAAAAATTATTTACGCAGCTACAAGTGGCCCTTTTTGAGGTATGAGGGCAGAGGGAGCCGGCATGGTTTCTCGAGGTGGGTCTGTTTAAAAATCTACTTCTTTTGATTTGTTCCATGTATGGTTAAAAGGATTTGATTTTACTCAAAAGTGGAAGTATCAAACACCTAAGTCACTAGGCTATAATAAAAAATCAACATAAAAAAGTCATCTTAATGTGGCGGAAATATAATTTAGATGAGTACATTTGGGATAAGTAGAATTACTAGAGCATAAAAAATAATACTGCATATTTTTTTAAACTCTAAACTCACAAAAATATTATGTAAATATTGTGATAATTAGCCAAACAGAAGTTTTGCTATCCTATAATGTACATTTTTGTCGTTATTATATTTCCATTTCATTCCATCTTTGACTAGAACTTTTACCAAGGATACCTAATTTGTTTTAAATAATTTTGTTAATGTTAAAATGTTTAGGTTTGTGATTTAATAGAACTTATATGTCAGCAGAGCTATCTCAAGAATGCATTTTCATGCGTGAAATGCTCCTACCACCTAATTTTTTTTACCTTAATTATTGGATGTGTTTTCATGACATCAGTAACAGAAGTAAATGGTGTTTCCAAAATTAAACCATGTGAACTAATATTTTCCTTTTTCAAGTTTGCAATTAACTGTGTCCCTATGCCAGTTCCTAAAGAATGACCCCAGACAAATATGCTTGAATTACTCCTATTTCTTAACCATTTGTAAAATTCTACCATGTCACCAACGATACTAGTTTCTGTCATATCGGCACATGAGGAATCCGCATACCCTAATGAAAAATAAATATTTTATCTTTCGAATGTTCTTGTTATTAATAAAAATTCTTATTTTTTTTATCTACAATGTTAATTAAATATTAAAGTTCATTTCAGTTTAACTTCTTTACAAGGAAATATTTCTTCGTATACAAGATTTTAATTGATACAAGTTTCTTTTATTTCTTATAGTATGTGAGATCACAGGATCACAAGGTTCTGTGGAGATACATATTAAATTTGGTGGAAACAACTCGAAGATATTTTCCATTTGTCTGAGTATTTTGAAACTGGAACAATCTATGAGGCCCTCTTATAGCACTAAAAATTAAGTAGATATGTAATATTTAGAATAGTTTTCATCTTAGGTATTTTTTAATTTATTAGAAATACCATTTAGATATTGTCGTGTTATTTGACAATTAAGCATGAGTACATATACTGATTATTATTATCCTCTTTTTTATAAGCTATGTACTGGTCAAATCAAATTTTTGATTATTGAAGAAATCTAGATCTTTTTCTAAAAATTACATGATTATCTGATTTAAATCATATAATGAAAAATTGATCTAGCACACAGTTAGTTGGCCACATGATTAGTCAGTGTCTAGTGTGCCTGGATTTAATCCCCATCTTCGGCAGGAAAGTGGGTGGAAATGGTTGTGTCCAAATTTTTTCAGAGGAACCCCTTCAGGTCAGCTTCTAATCTTGATTTTGGGGTTTATCTAATTTATGTTGTAGTTTTGTTACTTTGAACACCTCACCGATATTTTTAAAAATGACAACCTAAATGTATTTTTTATTGAGTCATTTGATAGAGAATATTTTTTTGTGTACAGTATAGTGTAATGTAATGTATAATGTAATTTCTAGATGGTTACATAAGAAAAATGTAAGATAATTAAAAGAATTTCTTTAAAAAGATTAAAACCTTGCAACATAATCAACTAAATTGATTGCTCGAAATGTGCCTCATTGACTGCTAGGCAGTGTCTAAGAAGAAAAATAAACTCTACCTGAATGTTTATAAGACATCTGGCAGAATAAGACTGGTTTCTTGTAGAATACATTCTATTAAGTCTTCTATATCATTAGGCTTATTTTCGGGCTTATATTGGTAGATCCACAAAAAATCAAGTGTGTTTAAGTTGACTTTGCAGGCCACACTATAGACCCTCTTCTACAACAACCTATCCGTTTGGGAAAGTTTTATCCACAATGCGATGCCCAGCTAGTGATTTGTCGAAGAAATGAGGTTCTAAAAATCGATTCACTACTGTCCCTGCCCATACGTTTTAGGATGTTGTGTGTGCACCTGAAACATCTCTTGTGGATGCCGCCCACTATCAATAAGTTTGCCCGTTAATAGTGCTGTGTAATATTTCCTCATTGGAAAAAATAACAGTTTTAAGAAATTTTGAAATATTTCCAATATTTCTACACAACATTGTAGTCGTGTGTATTAAGTGTACGTTATAGGGATGATACTTCAATCTACGAAATATTCACGAAACAGTATTTTAGCATTATTAAAAGTTAAAGCATGACTTCTGACTGACAACTCCATGTGGATTTTCTTGGGCAGTGAGTAATGTACCAAAAATGGGTAGGAAAGAACCAAGCCCTAAATCGCTTAGACCAATTAACCTGACATCTTTTCTGTTGAAAGGCCTGGAGAAGGTGCTGGATGGATATATCAGGGGGAACATCCTGAACCATCACCCCCTCAATACCCATGAGTATGCCTATCAGACAGGAAAATCAACAGAACTAGCACTCAACAACCTAATCGAGAAGATCACCCAATCCCTTCAAATGAAGGTAATTGCGGTGGGAGCTTTTCTCGACATTGAGGGAGCATTTAACAATGCACCGCCCGACTCCTTATATGCAGCAGTAGCCGCCAGAGGAGTTGAGCCGACTATAGGAGACTGGATTCGTGCTATGCTATCAAATAGAACTATAACGACGTCTCTACAGGGAGAAACAGTCAGTTTTAGAGCCACAAGAGGATGCCCGCAGGGTGGGGTTCTTTCCCCCCTTTTGTGTTCACTTCTTGTGGATGACTTACTGGCTATTCTCACACTGTGGGAGGTTGAGGTTCTAGCATATGCAGATGATCTAGTCATACTAGTCAGAGGAAACTCTGAAGGAGTAATATCTAACACCCTTCAAGAGACACTGGATGCAGTGGGTAGCTGGTGTGACAGGGAACAGATGTCTGTGAACCCTCAAAAAACAGTAATAGTACCATTCACCCGGAAAAGGAAGCTGGAGGAGTTAAGACCGCCCTCCTTAATGGGTGAAATTATTCCATTTGCGGAGGAGGTGAAATATCTAGGAATCACTCTAGATAAATCATGTAATTGGAACTCCCATCTGGAAAAGGTAATCCACAAAGCAAAACTGTCCTTATGGTCATGTCGTCTCATTTGTGGCAAATCTTGGGACATGGGTCCCCAACAAATTTATTGGATCTATGTCACGGTCATCAGACCAATGATAACATATGGATCCATCGTTTGGTGGCCGAAAGGATCACAACGGACGGCCAAAGCCAAACTCTGGATTACAGAGATTAGCATGCTTGACCGTAATGAGGGCAATTAGCACCATACCGTCAGCTGCAATGGAAATCCTCCTGGACTTACCCCCCTCTTCATATATACATGGAGAGAGAGGCCAGGTGAGCAACATATAAACTGCAACAAGCGGCCATTAATATGCCGCAGGCTAGTATCATGGAGCAGAACAGGTTGCTGGATGACATAGAAAGTCACAGCATCCTGGCAATGCCCTCGGATACTATGCCTACCATGACCAACTATAAGCCGACCTTCAACATCCTTTTTCCAGAAAGAGATGAGTGGTATCGGAATAAAACCGACCTACTGAGGGCAGATAGTTGCTGGTTTACAGACGGTTCCAAAACTCCTGAGGGAACAGGAGCCGGAGTACATAGCTATAAGGCAAGGGTGAGGATATCCTCAAACCTAGGTACTAATGCAACTATTTTTCAGGCCGAGGTTCATGCCATTGAACTGTGTGTACGGAGGCTGGAATATATGCATCTCAACCTGGGCTGAGAGGAAAACTCTCCAGTATTGGCAAGAATTACCAGGATTAGTTCATTCTAAGGCGTTTATAAAATACCCCTTGAAATCAAGAACTAAGAAACTTTTAGAGTTAAACAAGATAAACCTGAAAACTCTAACAGGCCTGTATACCGGGCACTACCGACTCAACTATCGTCTGCATAAACTCGGCCTAGCGGAAAACGCTGAGTGCCGTCGGTGCTTGGAGGATGATGAGAAGGCAGAGCACGTCCTATGAACCTGTCCCGCTGTGGAAAGGATCCGATTCTCAATATTTGGCAAAGGGCAACTGCTGCCAGAGGATCTGCATACATTCTCACCCAATAAAGTTATCAGTTTCATTAAGAGACTGAACTTATTGGGTGAAATATAATTAGGAGTGAGCCACAATAGGCCTGCTAATGGCCGCAGTGGAGGGTCCACAAGGACCCACTCATAATAATCTAACCTAATGTATCAAGTTGTTCACATTCACTAGTCGATGACGACCAGTACGAAGTATAGGGTGTCCCAGCTAAGATGTCACTTGCGATTTTCTCGGTAATTTTCAAGACAAATTCGTAGTTCAAAAACTACTGTGATGTATTTCTTTCCGAGAAACCCATATGCCGTCAAGAAAGAAACAATTGACCATCAAACGAAAAAGTTATGGCCGAGAGACAGATTTTTTCAAAGAAATCAAAATGGCGGATTATTATGTTCTTTGTTATAAGGTATTACTGAAGTAAATTCCGCATATTCTGTTTTTTTTATATCACTTCCGGTTTGGCCGGAAATGAATTGTTCTTTCAAACATTTTGAATCTCCCAATATATTTTGGTTGCATTCAACAGAACATTTAATTATCTATCAAAAATGCATGAACTGCTTTTGTAATATCTGTAACCGTTTTCGAAATATTAGTTCTTTGACTTAATCCTTATACCTACCATACAGCACTCAGTTTAAGTGACATCCCAGGAAACATTGTTATATGTTTAAAATACTTTTGTTATATAAAATCGCCAGTTTCAAATGTAACAAGTTATGCAACATTTATATAATAATGTTATAGAGCTAATGTTACTATTTCCCACTCAGACTAAATAACAGTAATGTAACTCGTTAAAATAACGGTTATATTACAACAGTATATCATTTATAGTTTTACAGCATAATATTATATAACTATTTTCTATGAATGTAATACATATACAATGTACATACATTAATTTAGTTTACTGGAATCAACACCACAACTCTGCTGTTTCCACCTAAACTTAGAACTATATACTAATCTATGCTTAGAACGATGGAAAGTAAAGTTTCTGTGTTTTATTGTGGTTTTCGGTGAATTAAGAGCTTTGTGGTACCAAAATTTTTCAACGCAGGCCAGTTTATGATAAAATATGGACAGTATAGGTCGAAAAAACAAGCGCGCCCCAAACTGATGGATGAGATTGTTGTCTTTTTTATGGATACACAAATTTGAGTGATTTAACTGTCAACACATAATGGTATGATTACTTTAATGATTTTAAATTAAAATTAGTATAGTTAAAATGACCAAGATCTCATAAATTCGCATTTTTTACATTATTTTTTGTCACAATGGCGCACAACAGTGTACGTTCGTCTTCGAGCTAGTTTTGAAAAAATGGCGGAGTTATGTAAAGCAACATTAGTCGTATTTATGTATGAATCCTTCTAATATGCACCATATACGACTTAGGTTGTAAAAAGTGGTTAAATATTTGATTGACCGCATAGATAGATAACCCTACAAAAACAATCACGAGAGTAATAGAATAACACAACAAAAATTTATAAGTTGTGCTGTTTGTTCTCTTCCTAGAAATGTTATAACATTAATATAATAAATACTGTTATTATAACTTAACATAATAAGTACTGTTCCGTTACTCCAAGATTATATAATATGATTATTTTGTTTGCTGAGTTGTGATATTAGCTAATTTTAATCGTCATAATATTATATTACCACATCATAACAACATATTGTAACATGATTATAATTATTACAATATTACTATATTAAAAACACATAACAATGGACTGTCACATGATTATATCATTATATCATAACTGTTATAACATAACCATAACACCAATAAATACTGTTATTGTAACGCGTTACTCCCACGTTATATAATGTCAAACTAAGACAATTGAAATAGTTATATAACTACGATGTCACTTAAATTGCATGATGTATGATATATATGAGGATAAAGTCAAAGAGTTATTAATATTTCCAAAACGGTTAGAGATATCATAAAAGTGATCCATGCATTTTTTTATAGATAATTGAATGTACTGTTGAATGCAACCAAAATATATCGGGATTTTCAAAATTTTTAGGAGAAATTAATAACCGGCCAAACCGGAAGTGATATAAAAAAAATTAATATACTGAATTTGTTACAGTAATATCCTATAACAAAAAATATAATATTCCACCATTTTGATTTTTTTGAAAAATTATTTTTTTCCGCAAACTTTTTTTTTTTGATGTTTAGTTGTTTTCTTGGCGATATCTGATTTCTCTTGAAAAAAATTCGAAATTTGCAGTCGATTTTGCTATCCATTGATTGCGAAATTGGTAGTTGATTAGGATGAGTTTCATATAATATTTGGTATGCCTCTATTTAGGAAGCGGGTTCTGTTACCAACGCCAATCATCATCAGTAATTTTATTCTTTCTCTTTCACTTAATCACATATTTGTTTAACAAATTATTAAAAATTGATTCAGATGAAGAAATAACAATTTACTCTACCACCAGTAAATAAAAGACTAACCCCCCGATATTATCAACATTTTAAAGGAACCTTTAACTTTAAGCAAGTTTTAGTGGACAGAAAACAAACAAAATATAATTATTC
Source organism: Rhamnusium bicolor (assembly GCA_029963845.1). Lineage (NCBI taxonomy): Eukaryota > Metazoa > Arthropoda > Insecta > Coleoptera > Cerambycidae > Rhamnusium > Rhamnusium bicolor. The sequence continues at coordinate 50,276 of JANEYF010000672.1, read as the reverse complement.
TATAATTTAAATGAAAAATTTAGTTTAATAGCATTCATATATCTTGATTTAGATTCTGCTGGAATTATTTTTAATACATTTTCTTGTCACTAAAACTCCCTTTAAGTTAAAGGTTTCTTTAAAATGTTGATAATACCGGGGGTAAAACCAATTTAGATACTGATTAACGGAGCTTAATTTGATGGACCCCTCGGCAATCTTTCTTATTTTCCAGCTCATAATTCATTAAGATAAAATATTAACATATAAATCCTAGGATTGGCCGAAGGAAAACCATTTGTTTTTGGCTGCCATTTAAAGAGCATTGCAACTAAGTACACAACTTAAATCTATAAATCACTGTTAAAATTTTTCTATTAGTAATATTAAAATATCTGATTGGCCAGCACATAGCTTTCTTATATCAGTATATATATTATCCTGATCTAAAGAAATCATTCTATTTAATTCTTCATTTACCTCAATTAAATTTTAATAGCGTACCTTGACAGGTTTCATTAACATTTTTAAATAATTAATTTTCAGCGTCGTTCGATACTGTCAATAATAATTCATGTCATATATTTTAATAATTTCTACTTATTGACATTGACATTTTTGTAACTAAATTAGACATTTCAAATGTCAAACTGCTAAATTTATTCTAACCCCATTTTATGAGGTCAAATGTGTAAAAAATTTCAGTTTAAATCAACTTTATTTAAGTACTTGGAAAATATATTTTATTGGCTTGATATAGTAGAGATGATTTATAATCTTTTTATCAAAATATATTTTTTTGTAGACAAATACAAAAAAAGTTTGGGTCCCGTGGATCTCTTTCGGCTGGCCAGTTTTGCTCATCACCGAATTTATCATTCTCTTTGGCCTTTAGAACATGTGTACCATATTTGAAAGCTTTATTTCAAAAACTATGGCTGCTATTGCGATACTACAGACATGCAGACAGATTTTTTTCCATAAAGTTATGTTTTTTCATTATAATTCGTCGAGATTTATCCAGAAATATAATAAAAAATTTTTAATTGTTTTTTTCCCGAAATTGTACCTTTTTTCTTATTTCATTCATTATGTATCTTCTAGTTGTACCACATTCACCAAATTTAATGTCACCTAAAATGTTGTTGAACATTTTAATTGCCAAATTTTGGAAGTCTCCCATTAGTATTTTTGAGTTATCGTGGCCACACACATAACACACACACAAACGAATCGACAGACATCATTCAGAAACTAGTCAGAATGGATTGAGGAGAGTTTAATACGTATATATCAATCAAAATCTCGAGATCGAAAAAAATCACGATTACTATACCTCCTTATATTAGGTATAAGGAGAGACGTATATTATACTATAAATATGGGTCTCTGGTATAAGAAATTAAAAACAAAAACAAATAATTCATCCTAAATACCATATAGATCTAATTTACAGGCAATACTGATGCATTTTTTTATTGATAGGAAATAGAAACGATTATTTAGTTCATAAAATGACGTAAAATAAAATGTACGTCTCTTATTAATAAAAAAATATACGCATCAGTATTGTCCGTAATTTTATATATTAAATCCATATGGTATTTAAGACGAATTATTTGTTTTCATTTTAGAACAATTATTTTAACAGCGATTTAAAGTTTTATGTTGGTAATACTGGCGACGAGGGCATGCATACGCAGCCTTAATAAAAAATAGACTGCAAAAAGTGAGACATTTTTTGTCTGTTACATAAATGATTATAGTAATAAGAAAATATTAAGTAACTTCGATCCTAATTATCTCAAACATTTTCTTATGTAACCACTTAACAATTTTTACACCATAGGTACATAAAAAAATATAAATGGCAAAACAATAAATTGCCATTTACAAAAATATCGGTGATATGGCTCTAAAAACGCATGTTTATATGTAGAGTTTTTTTGAAAAATTATATTTTTGCTATATAAGTGGTTTTGGTTTTATGTTCAATTAATACTAGATTGGTTTTTTGTGTACAATAAATTGTACATTTTTTAGTTTATAAAACATTGTAATACCTCTATAATCAACCGCAAATATATGGTAGTATTTTCTTAATAGATCGTATAATTCCAATGCTGTAGCTCTATCTCCAGCATTTCCGTGCATATACAACAGGATATTATAATTTCCATTAGTTAGAGCACCATCATAGTTATAGTCATCATTTTCTATAACTTCACTGAGTATTTCATTTGGCAAGATTTGCCAAACACCTAATGTTATATTATCTTCATTTTTTAAATCAACATAAAAATTCTTTACCCCTTTTATTCCAAATGCCTCAGTTTTGGAATAATTTTTTGGTGACATCACCCCTAGAATGTGTTTAATATCATTGAAATGGATTTTAATATTTAGTACTTACATGTGGGAAATATAATATTTCTTTGAATTCCTCTACTATATTTAAACACAACTGGTACAATTACAAAAATGATTGTGAATAAAAGTAGAAATAATATGAATCTAAAAAATAAATGAATATGAAATTAAATTATTCCTATAAGTAGATACATTTTTATACTTACATATATAAAAATGTGCCAAAAAAACATTTTGCACAACAACTTCTTGATTTATTTCTCATTGGTAATTTCTGAAAGTATATAAAATATATATAGGTAGGTAAAATAAAAGCATCTTATCTAGTTTAATTAAGTCCACATAATAATATTTATTTGATTTGAAAAATATTTTTATTTGTGAGTTGAAATTATAAAACAAACTATACTCTACCTGATGCATATTGTTAAATAATGTAATAATTAGATATCAACAATTATTGCATTAATTATTACATAACTTTAATTAAAGATAATAATGACAAACTGACTGACAAACCACTAACATCAATTTATTAATTTCATGAAAAGTTGCACAACTCTTTTTAAAATTCGCGCCAATTAGTTCTTGATCTTGAAGCCTAGATTTCCAGCTGTGTAGATGTACCACTTGTTTTGCGTGTATTTTCAATAGATGTTTTGTAATTTTGCGATTAGTCAAAGCATTTTTAGTACTCGAATTTTAAAAAAGGAAATTTTAATATATAATGACTTTATTACAGCGGACTAGGTTGTACCTTACTTTATTTATATAAATAACACGCTTGTCAGTCTCACGACGAACAATGTTTTAATGATTATAAATTGGAAAGTTTAAATAAGTAATTTGGCTTATGGCTTGCACGTTGTACATTATACCTATATATACTATATACCAACTGTAGGTATTAGCAGAGACAGATAAATAGGTTATATAATTTAACGCTGACCTCTCGCAATGTTGCATTTGAAAGGTAACTTTTTTACGTTTAATAATTAAACAGAACTATTGATTAATTTTATAATTCATTTATCAATAATTATGCCAATATTTGTTGTTGTACGGAGTATACTGGTGGTTTTTAATGAATGAATAAAAAATACTTTTCATGAGCTAGGATCGAGGATGATGCGATAACAAATGTAAAAGATGTCAACTGTAAATACCTACCGACACATAAACATTTTCCAAACAGTTTCGTTATTATTTAGGTATTTATTATATTTATAAACTTATTTTATAGGATAGATTTCAGTCCTGAACAGTCGTGTAAAAAACATAAAAAAAACTATCTTTATAACGGTTCAATGGAATGAATATAATGAAAATTACTACGCCATCATAGAAAATAAATATATAAAAAAAAAACGAAATTAGAACCATAGTCGTTTTCATTTATGTTCCTTTCATTTGAACTTACTAAATTTTTCTTATTTTTTTTTTTAATTTAGAAGCTTAGGGTCCCCAAATGAAGGGCCCCAAAATCAAACCATTTGAGATAAAAATATCAATAATGTCGTTCAAATATTGACTATTCGAGAAGAAAAACATCATTATAGCTGGAACATTGGGACTGAATTTTCTATCGCAGGTAGCAGGGTAAGTCTAGGGGATACGGCACGAGTCTGCACTACAGGTGTTAGTTGTTTGATGGCCGTCGAGGCGTGTTGGTGATATATTGTAAAATGTCGCGCCAGCCAGGAGCTTAGAAGTTTGTGAATCAAATCCACAGATTTCTTAAACTTTTTCTGCATTACGTTACGATAAAGCAGTTATAAATGCTTTGTGTGCAAGACGAATTTGGTAGGCTGGAATTCAAGTAATTGTAAAACATATACAAACCAAACGTCATATAAAAAATCACCAGTTACAGGTTCCTTATTGGGTGTTTCTGTATTATCTCATGTTTATGTTGTGTGTGTAATATTCCGCACATAGGTATACTTAACTACGCAAATTTTCGGCAATTTTAGAAATAAATATGTACCTAAGTGGCTACTACCTACGAGAAAAAGACTACGTTTTCGTAAACTTGGGGACAAACTTTAGTCATTTTAAGATTAAGTTAACTGAAGCCTTTTAAACTAGTCACAAGCATTTCTAAAAAGTGATTTGAAATTAAAATTTGAAGACTTAAATTTATTACTGTGATTTCAAATTGAAATAATTGAATTAGAATCAACTGCAGTGTCTAGAAGCTTCAATTCATAGTTCATAGCTCCAATTAAACTTATTTAAATTCAATTCAAAAGTAAAATGATTTCAGCAGTGGCCGCTGGAGAAATTTAGGCTGTCATATTTTAGTATTGGAGCATGAGACCCAAGCGATACTTTAAGGCATAACTAAAGAAGAAATTAAGAAGTTTTGCAGAAAAAAAAAATTGCGACAAATTTGCGGGAAGAAGTTGAAAAAAATTGTGTGCCTACCCAGGTTATTTTTTCAACAATTTGTAAAATATTTGCAAAAAAAAATTTTTTTTTTTGGGAATCAGTTGGAAATAATATCGACATTTTTTTACAAAGTTGCACCTTTTTAAAATTTGCACAATGAAAAATGATTCAAAAATAAAATTTCAAAACAATGTAACTATGAAAAAGCAATATTTTTTTATGAAAATTGAAATCCTTTCCACCTCATTTAGAAAGAAAAATGTTTTGCAAATATTTTATAAATTGTTAAAAAAATGACCTGGGTAGGCACGCAATTTTTTTCAACTTTTTTTTTCACAAATTTCTGTAGCAACTTTTTTTCTGCAAAACTTATTCATTTAGTCTTGATAGTTACGCCTTAAAGTGTCGTTTGGGTCCCATGCTCCAATACTAAGATATGACATAGCCTTAATTTCACCAGCCGCCACTGGATTTCAAATCAATTTCTCCACCGCAAGAATGATGCTTAATTTTGAATCTTCTGCAAGTCTTCCCAAACTCTGTTCTTCACGCTTAGGAGTTTTAATCGTAAGCCGACGTCCATAATCACTGTAGCTGCTGGAGCAAAGCACCCTTGTTCGCGGCAAACATTTATGGTTTGGTAAGTGGCGCGCAGCGATTTGGAAATCTTTCACTTAATACTTGTGTGACAATTTCCTTCCCACATTGCAGAAGACATGCTAACTATATGCGTAAAACATATGTATAAACGATTATGGTACGAGTATATTCTTCTTCAAATATAATTTACATATGCTCTGCGTGTTTCTATTTATTTACTTCATATTCTTATGGTGTATGAATAAAATATATTATGTACAAAGACTCATCATGTTACATAAAAATTGACTCATGCTATGTATTAATTTTAGGCAACAGAGAATATAAGTAAAACATATTTCTTCTATTTTCTGCATATACAGTACATTCAATATTTGCAGGGAATATAGATGGAATGATCATAGTATATCGACGCTTAAGAAACAATACCTCGTATCTCCATTTTTGTCAAAACTCGGTTTAGAATTTTAAATTAATGTTCACTCCTATGTCCAACAGTTCCCAATATCTTGTCTCTCCAAGATTAATATTGATACCAAAAACTCTACTTAAAAAATACCTCGTATAACAATAAAATAACTCGTATCTCCATGATCTCCATGATAAAAATAACATGTAGGTTTCATATCTATTAATAAGAAAACTTAGTTTTTTTCGTCTCCTGTAAAACTGCTAATTTGGAGATAAGAGGTATTGTTTCTTAAGCGTCGATATATTTTTGTGATATGTGGGTTGGCAATACCGAGGGGTCAACCACTAGCGGGAATAGGTGTACATTTCAGTGGGAATACAGGACAATACGGAATATAAGGCAATGCAGAGGAATATAAAGGAATACCGAAAGGAATAAAAATAAATGCAAGAGAATATAATGGAATACAAGGGTTTATTGTAAAGAATACCTACATAGGAATAGTGGCAATAGACTTCAAATATGCAGCCAGATCGCAATTTATGTATGATTATCTCGTAAATCAGGCGGTTACAAACTCGCATCTTACTACAGCGGTTTCGGAAACGGTAAGAGATACGAAGTAGCTTAAATGGGAGCAAAGTTGTGTAATCAAGGGACCAACATTATGCCTCTAAAAAATCAATGCTAATATGATTAGTTTTTGAAATATTTGAAAAAAAACGAAATTTTTGAAATCCGTTTTTGTTTCATTTCAGCCTTGTTTGAGGAGATATTGAAAAAAAGAAGAACACTTTCTCGTTGACAACTTTTTTATCCTCTATCGAATGGCATAATCGTTTTTTCTATGTAAGGTTTCGTCATCCCAGGATCTTCATTAACTTCATTTTTTTAATACATTTTTTGCAAGTCTCCATGACCCTCAATACTGTACTACTCTAACAAACCAGATTCAGACGTTTTGTCTCGAAAAATTCATCTTCAATATATTCGTTCCAAATTTATCTAAATTTTTGATTTATGTTTCTATGTTTATTAAATTATGGTACACTTTAAGTATCAGTAGGCCCTGTGAAATCCATCTAGCTATTTAATGCTTGCAAAAAATTTACTAAAATTTCCAGGGCCGTATTAAAAAAAATTAAGTTGATGATGGTCTTGGACAGACGAAACGTTACATAAAAAAATGTGTTTTCTTTTTTCAATATCTCGCCAAACGAGGCTAAAATGAAACAAAAACGAATTTCCAAAATTTCGTTTTTATTTTTAACATTTCAAAAATTAATCAATGTTAGCCTTGATTTTTTTAGTCATAACATTGGTCCCCTGATTAAACAACTTTGTCTCCATTTAAGCTACTTCATATCTCTTACCGTAAGAAAATAAGTACATATTCAACTAAAGAAAGGTAGACTGAAGCAGGAATTGAAGGACAGCGATATGTTCCCGTTTTTTTTTTTTTGTAGTGAAGGATCTCGGTATATATTTATATGCATTTGAGAATAAGATCCATTTGTTTAGAAATTTTAAGTTTTTGTTAATATCTACCTATATTCAACTTGTATATGGCTGTGGCAGCGTGGCCATTCACATAACACCAAGTTTTTGTTAATAATCAGAAATAAAATGAACTTTTTTTAAAGTTACTTTTTTAATGCTAATTTCAATCTACTAATACTTTTTTTCTAGTATGTAATGTTTGTGATATATTAAATAATGCTAAATTTGACATACCTACCTATTTTATACATTTTTTAGATATTTTTAGAATTAACAAAAACACCAAAAATATTAACATTGTATATTCTCTATATAAATTTAAGCATCTAAAGTAAATGAAAAAATCATTTTTACTAAGATTAAATTTTAATGTTAAAAAGACATAAATAGATAATTTATGTTGTCCTTTCGCACTTAATGTATGGTTTTATACAAAAAACGTTACGTACTGGAGAAAAACGGAAATCAGAAATCGGCGTCCCAAGAATAGCCTAAGCCGTCCAAAATTGTGCGCGATGATTTTTCATTGTAGACCAGTGTTAATAGAGTTTATTTTAGTTTTTATGCATGATAAGAATGTATTGTAAATAAAAAAGTGCGTCGACTGATATATTTTTTGTAGTTTATTTTAGTTTAACAAGGATCAATGTACATTTATTTTTTAGATTTTTATTATTTTTTGTTTTTTTGATGAAAAATTCATAACGCATATTATTTTTGGACCTCCCTGAGAAATTTTCTAGGGGCGCCCATGACACCAGTAGTTAATTTTCTTTTACATTATATGACATTTACTCTTTTACATCATTTAAAAATAAAAATGTTCCCTTTTTCTCCCAATTTGTGGAAAATAATACTTTTCTTCAAACCAACGAAATAATATTAACAAGTTTTGTTTATATGTATGTATACTTACTGCCCTCACAGCTATTCAGTTATACACTATGAAGTATTTTTTTTTAATTCATTTATTTTACGTCGGCCTATTTCCGCTATTAGGGCCAATCACCAATGCCAGGAGACGAGTTACCCACAATCTGGAATTTTTGCCAAACTTCTCCTCTATCAAGGAGTAATAATTTCTTACTTGCCTAACATCTAGTAGACAAGGGACCAACATCCAATCAAAGGGGTTCTTTACATACAAGGTGTTTTCAAAATGAGTACTCAACATTCAGGAGCATATTAAAGCACGTCAAATAATGACGAAAACCTTAGTAAAAGAATATGACCCCAACTTTATTGCATGTCATTTTTTGTCTTTGACATGAAATATCAGAGTTTTTTACATAGAATAGGTACCTACTCTTGTTGTGCTTCGATAGGACGCACCGTTTTTTGAATAAAGCAGATTTGAAAACTTTATTACATGCCCTAAAATGCATTGTAGGGTGATTATTGCGTTCTTGTTAAAAAAAATTTACAGTAAAACCACAGTAATGTTTACTGTGGTAAAACCATATCTAAGATAATCAAAATTGATTGTAATGTAATAAGTAAAAGAAAGTACACTTTCAAAATTACGCTTTTCAACATAAAATATAGTAAATGAAATAATGAGAAACTGAACAACTTTATTTACACAATATTTGACAAAAAAAAAAAAAAACAAAGTGCCTATTAGATTCTAATTGCTTTAATTTTTCAAGATGTTCACCATTCACTCTCATACATTGATGCAATCTTTTTTCAAGTAAAAATAGAACTCTGTTAAGGTTTTGCTCTTCCGTAACTTGATTAAAGACATCCTCAATTCTTTGACTCAAATGTTCTACAGTATCCACTGATTGTGCATTGACATTTTCTTTGATTTGACCTCATACAGTAAAATCCATGGTATTTAAATCCGGTGACCTTGGGACCAATTTATCGTAGCATCATTCCCACGGCCTATCCAGCGATTTTGAAAATTGTCGGTTAGCCACTGTTGACTATAACAAGAAGGTGTACCATCATGCATATACCAGAGAATATGTCTCCTGGCTAACGGATAAGTTCGAAAAGTTTCGTTGATAAAAACTCGTAATATATTTCTCCATTTAAATTACCAGAAAAAATAATGATAACCTAGTAATTCATTTCCTAGTGTTGCAGCTCAGACATTTATTTTAAATGAATGTTGATAATGAGTTACTTTTCTCGCATGAGGATTTTGTTCGGCTCAAATATGTTCATTGTGCATATTGAAAACTCCACTTCATATAAAGATAGACTCATCGCTAAAAACATTTTTTACAAAAACGTGGTTTGGTTATGCCTACCCAAAAAGGCATTCACAGAATTGCATACGTAAGGCCCAGTCTTGAGGTAAAATGTCCTGAACTTGTTGATAATGGTAGGGATGTAATCATTGCTCCTTCACGATTTTCCATAATACCGAATGCGATGTATGAGTTTTATTTGCCAGTCGCCTTGTACTAATTCGTGGGTTTTCATCGAGAATATTTAAAATATTTTTTTCATTTCGTACTCACGTAAACGTTGCTCAGTTGAAAAATGTTTTGTAATCTGGTAGATTTCTCCTAAGAAATTTTTCTCTGTAGCGTCTTACAGCAGCCCCTTATCATGACATTCGCCCAACGTTTTCAGCATATCGACATTCTCAGAAATGTGTACACTGGCATTTTTATTAGTAATAATTTAACATTTTATTTGCAAGTTACAATTTTAACAAAATTTGACATTTCTAGCAATTGTTTTGGAAGTGCGAACATTCTCATGCATGTCGAACACTCATGACACACTTAAAGATTTTATTTCTCTGTCTGCCTATAACAATTGCTCCTCTACAATGCATTTTTGAGCATGTAATGAAGTGTTCAACTCTATTTTACTCAAGAGTACCTTTTCTAAGTAGAAAACTTTGAAATTTCACATTAGATTAAAAAAAAAATGACAAATGACAAATAATAAAGTTGGGGTCATATTTAACCCGATTAGTGGTTGTACAAGATTTCATTATTTGATCTGAAACGGTTTTGGAGATATTTAATAAAAATGAAGGACCCACCGTTATGGAGACGTAGCTCCCTTAACAAGCACTATATTAAGGTTTTCCTCATTACTTGACGTGCTTTATATGCTCCTAAGTGATGAGTATTTATTTCGAAAACACCTTGCATATAAACCGCTAGAAGACGAGATAATGTCGCCGAGTTTCACTTGTATTACTCATCCAAATTACTGACTGCTGTTTAACTTCCATATCGAAATATAAATATACAGGGTGAGTTTTAAATGCGTAGTTATATTTTAACGCTCAATATATTTCGTCGTGTACAATTGATTGGCACTCAAAAAATTTTTTTGAACAAAAAAAAATTTTAATTTCTGATAATTTTTTTCATCCTCCAGCCACTGACATTTTGATAGTCACTGGATAACTTTGTAAATGCCGTTCACAGAAATGACGTAACTGAAGGCAGTGTTGCTACTGCCAGAGTTCGTCATCACAATTATCCTATAATTGCATGCATGGCATGAATTGCAAATTTTGAATTTTTAAAAAAATATATTACCCTTTTGTCACGGACATTTTGTGAGCCGATATTAGACTTATTTAATATCAGTGTAGACGCCGCACCAAAACAAATTTAATAGTTTATAAAACATTGAGCTCTTTTTAAGAAAGCACGATATGTGTACACACTGGTCGAAAATAAGAGATAAACTTCAAGGCGGCCAAGGTGCGACTGATTAGTCCGTTATGGAAAGCGACACTTGTCACTTGTAGCTTGCTCTTAAAATCAAAGGTGTTAAAAGTATCTGTTTATCTATTTTTCCTTGTAAAATTTGGTATTCCTGACACTTTTTTTTATAAATGAACAGAACTCGTCTCGTAAGCACCAAATATTAAAAATATGCAATACTTTTTCTGTGCATTTTAAATTATTATTATTGTCTCTAATTTATAGTTTGTTTAATATGGTTCATTTCTAAAAATGAATCAAAGTTGAAAATATGTAATCATTTTAAAAAGACGCATTTACTTTAAAAGAACGAAAAAGCAGATTTGTTTACTTACCTAATACAACAGTTACTACATGAATATATCATATGGGCTTGAGATTTGGATAGCATTCCATAGCCGTTTTGTTTGTCTAGCATTTTCATCTACTTGAAAATATGCCTTTAACATATCCAGCATTAAAATAATAAAATTAGTCACTATGGTTAATCACTAATTTTCACAAAATGAACCACCAAAGGAACAAATTATAAATAATAAATTTCGGTAACATAGTAACTCAAAACTTCGAATCACAGATTTAATCACAAAAACTATAAATAACGGTATTAAACACATGTTTGTAAATTCTAATATAGACAGGTACGCGAACGCTCGCGAAATACCAATAACACTGGTTTTTACATGGGGTGTAGTGTTGCCAGATGTGTGAGATTTTCACATAGGTTATAAATTTTATTATAAATAAATCATGATGCTTTTCAAAAAAATTTCTATTGACCTAACTGACGGTTAATTTAGCTAACTGAACATTGAAAAAACTGGTCTTACCGTCGCAACAGAAAACAGCAAAATACTATTATTTATTTGGACTTGCACAACTAGTGCTGTTTACGCGAGGTTCCGATTTATAAAGATCCTACGTACACGGTATAAAATTTAATTCAGTTTACTCTTTTTTAATGGAAGAACTGACCCAGGTCGGGGCTGACCTGAATTTAACTTTTTTATCAACGTTTGCTAATATTGGTGTAAAATGGTAGACATTTTTAAATAATAGTTTTATTACTGAAAAAAAGTGCAGGTACACAAGGAAAATAATGGTATAAATATCATGAAAATGGTATGTCTGGCAACACTGATTAGGTGCGTGGTTAGATGTGTGAAGATCATAGGTTACATATGCGACGCTAATATCGCAGTTCACATTATGGCGTAGTTGAATTTTTATCCTGTAATGGCCTATCCCGAATAAAGTACTGTTTTCTCAAGAAAAAATTGATCTTTTTTTTATAAAAAATGACATACTATCCTAACCGTCCAGAGTATTATGGAGGAATAAAATGCAAACTGTTGGATATGACCAGTGTAAAAAGTGACAGAAGTGTGTGACAATACTGCAAATTATTTTCCATCACCTGATATTGTGTTGCACCTTCAATGTTTTACTATTAGAGGCCAATTAAAATAGTAGAGAGCTGATTTATTCCTTGAACACCTACACATTTCAAATTATTGTAATAGCAGAGGGTAAGTACCTACTTCTTAAAAATAATAATCCTTTTATAAACCTTGAGAAAATGAGATGGGAACATTAAATTCCTCTCGAGATTCCCTAAAAGGTTTACTGTTTATCGGAAAATTTAGTTTTAGTTGTAAACGCTTAAAAAGAAAAGTTGATTGGTGTAAGAAAAAGTCAAAATTGTACATTTCTCACATTGAAAGGTATTTCAAAATGTTTAAAAATTATTTCAAGTGGAGCAATTAATCGTTTAAGTAGCTAATTATTTCATCCAATGTTATAAATTCGGGATTGAACTTAATGCTAGGGTTCGGTTTTTTAATCGTGGGTTAGCTAAACTCACACTTTTAGAATTCGAATTTTTTTAAATTTTACATTTGTTTTGGAAGTGGTTATAGCAACAAATATTTTATGCTAAAGTAACTTTTAGTTGAAGTGGTTTGTATTAGAATCTCATCGATTTTTGTGAAAATATAATGCTAGGTAACCTTCAACTTATGTTAACTCGATTGTAAAATCGCGCCTAGGTGAGAGAATTACATAAGATATGCGGCAACGTTGCTTCAGTCCATTACATCATTTTTGCTAAAATATAGAATGTTTCCAGTAACCAGCAGTTCCAAAACAATTTCATCATATTTTTTTGAAAGTCGATAACTCAGTTACACGTGGGAATTAAAAAAAAAAAATGTGTCAGATGGTTTCTACACATGTCAAGAATCGGTGGTTTAAATATAACTACACACTTAAGACTCACCCTGTATTAAGTCAGATCTATGCTTGTCCCGTAATGAAGTATGTAACTATTATACTTGCTCCAAACAAACACGCTTTTAATAACTACAGATATTGAAAGAATCTTACATAGTTATCACATTTCCTTCGATGCTAGTATGGTATTACTAAATGGAGACTAAATATTGGAATATTGTATGAAGTTTTAACACGGTTCTAAATCATTCTAACAAAAAATTGTTACTGTGGTTATTAATATGGATGTTTTCAAATTAGTCCAACTTCTCATTGGGCTATTTTAATATTTAATATAGGTACAAATACTAAGAAATAAAAAACCTCTCTGTATCAAACTATATTTGTTATTTAGATGTAAAAAAAATATAGTAGGAGTCCAGTATGAAGGAAACTATTTTTTATGTCTATCGTCAAAACTGATTTTGTATATAGAGGGCTAGTAGTCACATAACCATAAATTCAGGAGGTCAGATGAATTTACATACGCCTTCTTAAAGTTGAAAATAAAAAAAATCTTTTTAAAATAGTTTACAAACAGCTCTAGATATTCCAACTTTAAGGGCTTTCTTGACATGGGTTTAGATTTATTTAAAAATGACTACCTTAATTAAACAATGCAAGATACGAGAATATTTAGAATTTGCTACTTGTATAATGAAAGTTGTTTGTTTTAGTAGAATGAATTCAAAATAAATATCTAAAACTATTTTGGAAAATGTAAGCAGAAAAACATTTTTTTTAATTTTTAACTTTAAAGAGTGGTATTTTTTTTGGATCGGTTTTTTTTTAAGACAAAATTTAAGCTAAATTAATTTTTATTTACCACCTGAAGCTGTATTTAAATGAATGACATACTGTTTTACTAGCACCCTGTATATATGAATATGAAAAACTAATTATATGGGAGAAAATTATTACTATTTATCTCTTTATTATTTTTATTTGCCTCAGAAAATCAATTTTGCTCTAAATCATGCGTGAATGTCATATGCACATTCACAACGATAATTTTAATTTAATGGTTATAAATAAGTGACATGTAGAATCACATTTTGGTGTTGTTTTTTTTTTAAGATGACAAATCACAGCCTCTTATTTCTTTGATGGGAGCTTCTCATATTTTCTAACGAGAATTTACACCACTGGATATATTTTTATTAGCGACATGAATGAAATCCCTGCAACAAAAAAAATTCGTTGATATTTTTACTCAAAGTTTGAACACACTAAATACATATGACACATAATACAAATATTTTTTTTATCCATAATGTCAAATCAACTTACACTTGTAAAATTTGTATATGTTTACAACTACAATTTTGCTAGAATTTTTGTATTAACAAATGACAATCCAGGTATATTGTCATTTATGCTAATATAAAAATCAAAAATTGGTCACGATTAAGTTGTAAGTTGTAGTCGAATGTTGCCAACTAATAGTAATGTTTTACTCTGCATCGCAATTTATTTAAAATGCAAAAATTTGTTCTACCCTAGGAATTCTCACATAGTATATTGTATAGTATTACAGTTTTGTCATGTGGTAGTGTTATTGTACTATTAAGGTTATGATTTCCCTTACGAAACTCCTCAAGTTATAGACGGCACTCTTCAGACAATTTATTTTTAAATTATATATAAAAGTGATTTTGATCATCTTTCTACAAGTCACAACAGTTAAACCATTATACACATGTATGTCAATATGAAATATCGAATATAAATACTATATTATATAGCAATTTTATCTAGTAAGGAATATAACTGGGAAAGAGACAAATGTAAAATTTGAGATGGAGAATCTGGGAGTAGGCGCAAACAAAACTGCCACGGATATACTAAATGAAGTAAATGAATTTTACATAAATATATGCGAAGATGTCAATACAAATTCAACAAAAGATCTAAAACACGTCCATACAAACGCCAACACTATGTTTTTAAAGCGAGTATAACAGTATTCACTTGTAGGAATTTATGCGGTATGACGTCACATGCAACTGGCCGGAGATATGCATCGTTCATACGTGTTCAAATTCTTGGCTACAGTAAATAATTTTTTTCGCCTTTAGTCCAAACAAAAATAAAACATAAAACATTTTGTAGTGGTCTGTCCATGATCAAAAAAATGTGTACATCTTGCTTATTGTTTGCACAATGGGTTATTCCTTGGACTTCCCAGACATTATATTTTTCTAACCATACTAAAGTCAGATTCACACTTAAGGGTGTTTGGGTGTGTTAAAATTGTGGGGTGCTCATGCCTAAAATTATAATGTGTTCCTGAGAAGCATGCGTTTTTTAGTCAAAGTCTCTAGAAATGCAGTTGATATTATGGTTCTGTTTGTTTTATGTATCAGTTAAATACAGAAATTATAATTTTGTTCGACTACTAAATATACATCAATACTTATCTAAAACTATGATTTCGTCTATATTCTAAAATATCCAAATTAATTTTAAGCAAATCTAAACATTTACAACACATTTTTAGAAACTAAAACGTTCATCATACAAAATTATATTTACACCAACCTAACAAACTTATAATAGTTGTAATATCACAAGTTTGTCTTTTGTGGACTTTTTCTACGCTTATTTATTTACAATGTTAATTATTATTTGCCCTGTAGTTTTTATCTAATTCTTAAGCATGTATTTTCTTTTCACTTTGTTTTTTTATTTATATTCATATTCTACTGAATGTATTGTACTTTGAATATTTGGTAAATAAATATTATTATTATAATACCTACTAAATACCAACCATTTTATTTTTTATATAACAAACAGAATTAATTTATGTACGAAACTCTAAAGTGTGAGAGATCGTGCAATTTAAAAGTATTGCATCAAAACTGCCTGTTTAAAATTAAATGCATCAAAAATGCAGACTGGGTACGCATAGGTGTGATTCTGACTTAATATAGTAATGTATACTTACATTATATAATATTTCACAAATGGATCTTGGTAAATGAAATAGTGATTATAGCCCAATTTTTTTTCAAACTGATGATATATAGTATCTTCTTGTACATCTTTAGATCTATTAGAGGCAATTTCATATAACTAAAATAGTGACAAATTAAATCAAATATTAATAAATAAAGAATTATGTTACTTTTTTTCCAAATTGGAAAGGGACAATATGGTCATCCTCAGCGTGTAAAATCATTATAGGGCAAGATACATTTAAGATATTTGTGGCAGTGTCAAATATAAAACCATTTTTATGTAATGGATTCAATATCGTCATTTCAAACCAGGGCAACCAAGCAAAAATCTAAAAATTTCAATTTATTTAGATATCCATTCAAATGTGATTACTGGGAAAAGATTTGTTCTTACCATTCCATAAGGATGTACATACAGTTCTTCATGAAGATTAGTAAATGCCGATTCCAAAATAAGACCTTTTGGATGTATGTCCGAGTTTATTAATGCCACTGCAGTACTTGTTGCTAATGCAGATCCTAAGGAATGACCCCAAATATAAATAGGAGAATTTGTTCTGTTTAGCACCCATTTATACAATTGTATACAGTCATTTACAACAGCTGCTTCTGATAAGACACCTTTGGAAGAATCTGCATAGCCTAGAACAAGGATATTGTATTATGTTAACTGTAAAAATCAAAGTAGGTCAATCATTTCAAATTTCCCACAAAGGCATAAGTTTCTATTTTAATAACATTTTTTTGTATCTCTCAGAAAAAAGGCACTTTACCTGAAGAAAAAATATTTTCAACTTAGTTGACAAAGCCTACTTGATTTTGAAAAAGTGAAATTATCTTCGATCAGTGTTTATGATTGAAGGAAATTATACCAGAAAATTGTTTTTACCAAAGTGGGGCTTGTTCTCTGAATATAAAAATCCAACTCGAGCATTTTTGGTCTATTGTTGTGTCAATCCAATAACACACTGTATATTTATATATTATGAAAAGGATCATACGTATCTAAGTAATATCAGTGTTTGTAAAATATAGTTTATCAACCTAATGAAAAGGTAATTTTCGAATTTAATTGTCAAGAGGTGCTTCCGTTTGCCGGTGAAAGTTATAACTATGATTTAGTGCCCCTCTACTTTATTGCAAAAGTTTGAAGATTAGCTAACGTTTGCCATAATTTGAATGAATGAATCAGGATAGTAGTGGTGGGGCAGCGGACACTGGCACTGGCTAGCTGTCACCTTGCCGCCAACGGAGCTCGCAAAGGTGAAAACAAAACAAACAATGACAATATAACCTAAATATATATAATAAATATTTTTTAAATAAAATTAAATTGTTTAGTTTTAATTCAAGTATCAATTTTATTCAAATACATATAATATAATGGGTTAAATAAAATACACTTTTAAAGGAAAGAATGTACATTTTATTACAGAATTTAAAATGATAAATGATAAGTATCAAAGAATCCGATCTGTGAGTGTTGATTACCACGTCTACTACCAATGCAAATAATCAATAAAATGCATTTAAGCGGCGTTGATCACCATTAATTTTGCAAGGTAACATCTCTATGACGAATGACATGAACTACAAAAAGAGACCATGAACAAATGTAATATTTTCAAACAAATATTCCAAAGTACCTAATAAAATGAACATTAAATCTATGGCATGGAGAGAACAGTGGTAAATGGTAAAAGATAAAATGGTATCAATAATTGAAATCGTTGAGACATAAAAACAGTACTGTAGCTATAATGAGAAAAGTCTAAGAAATAGTTTGAATATTAGGTTTATAAATATAAGATCTTATTATATATACTTTATTTTTTTGTTTTTTTAATTGAAACTGAAATGATGTGGGGGTGCATTAGTAAATAATTTCCAGTTAATAACTATTTAGTTGTTCTTTAAAGTATCTAATTTTCGAAAAAATTAACAGAAGGAAATTGCGTTAGTTTTACAAAAATTTAATTCAATATTGAGACATGTTATAGTTACGTGGTTATGTCAAGATTTCTTTTATTTTCGTATTTTTATTATATAATTACTAGTCCACTATTCATCTCAATAGTTCATTGCATTCTAAACAAACAGTTTAAATAATCCTATACAAATTTTCCCATAATTTCTTCGATGACTTGGGGGATAACAATGGTTTTCATTACAGATTATATATTTTATATGCTTTTCAATGATCAACGATAAACCATCTTAACAAGAAACGATGTACAGAATCTTCACATATATATTTTGAGCCCCCCTTTTATTTATTTTTAGTTTTGAGAAAATCTGTATATATGAAAGTTTTACCATTTTAAATATATGAGAAGGAAATTTGAATTTTAAGGTTTCAAAATTTTTTATTGAATAATACAGTTTTATAGGCCTTTGTCAAGAGTACAGGGAATACTGAATAGTAAAATTTGTGTTCATTGCTTATATAACCACATCTGGTACCTATTATAAAACTATTGTAAAATATAATTTATAACTTGAACATTACTATATTCTTGAAACATAAATTATTTTATCTAAAATATGGTGACGGGTAAAAATTTGTTGTTCATTCGTTAAATTTTTATTATTTTTAATAGCCTTGCTTATTTCTTTTAACATATTTTCTGTGGATTTTAAGTAAAAACGAAAAAAATAATAATTGAAGTTCTCACTAAAGATATTTGATAAATTTATTTATTTCTTTAATGGAAAACCTTATAGGTATATTTTTTTTGTAATTTCAAAAATATGTAAATTTTACATATTTTTTTTTTTCAAGATGTTTAATTATAAATTCTATATTATTCTCGGATTGTGTTAATCAATCATAAGCAGCTGGATAAATACCTTGAGATCTACAAAGAGGTTGACTGAACATAATTTTGGTCAAGAGTTTATGTTTTTATATATAATTTAGTGACACCCTGTGTATAGTGCGACAGAATTATTGTACACGTTTTTAATATATATAAAGATAGATAGGGTTTTCCAACAAGCCAAAATAAGTAATCACACCGAATATCCTTACAAGTCTTTCATTAAAAATCACCAAGATGCATCAACAATCATATCAGAGGGACATAGTTTGTCCTAAGTGAACCTTTTCCTTAATTCCAAAACCTCCTTAAACATTTCAAATAGCAAAATAGTATGCATGACACATCATTAAAAAGGATGATGACTGATGAAATACAATACTCTACTTATTTTTGTGCAGTATAAAAAAAGGCAAACTTCCTCAGACATAAATAGAGCAAATGGGTTGTACTGACAAGGGGTCTTAAAAGAGTATGAAAAATGAGAAGGCATACATGTGGTAGGTGTAGTAAAAAAAAAACATTTTCATTAACGTTTAACATTGCATGTAATATACAACCCCTTGTATCCCCAACCTAAGTAAACTTGTGCAAGAAAGGCTACAAGGAGACAACAGATATATACTTACTCTATATACGTGCAGATTAGCATTGTCTCATTTTAAAAAATCTATTCCACTAAAAATTTAACCCTTGTCAACCAAATGGTTATTTTAACCCTAATATGGCAGACAATTTGATTTTATAAATGAATTGGAAATATGGTTCATTCAAAAACTAGAGAAATTAAAAAACAGTGCAACAATACAAATATTTATTATACATATCAATATTGTACAGGGAAACTTGATGTCTCGTTAATATTCCGGGAAGACCGAAAAAGGAATTCCAAAACTGTTTTAAGAATATAAAATGGGACCAATCAAAGAACATTTTTTTGATGAAAATCAAAATTTTTAGCTCCCCACGCTGGGAGTCGCAACGACAAGAAATCATATTTTCTCAGAAACATACCGAAATTTTTTTTCCACGGTTGGAAAGACCATTATTTTTATTATCTATTTCATATAGCAATATTTATTATATCTTTTTTTAGTTTAAGAGTTATAGGCAAAGATGTGTCGACAAACCAGAGAGCCTCTATGTAGCGTGTAACAAATTTTATTAATTTTTTTATTTATGGCATACTTCACATATTTTTAAATTTTCTTATGAACAAAAATTCCATAACAGAAGAAAAACATCAGTCACAATTGGCCAACTCCATAAAACCAAATGTAATGAATAAAAATTGGAAAAATGTCTGTATGTTTCTGAGAAAATATGATTTCTTGTCATCGTCGGGAGCTAAAAATTTAGATTTTCGTCTGGTGTAGTCTCATTGATATCTCCTTGCAAAAATTCTTTACATAATATGCAATTAAATTTATCTAAGCACCTTTTTAACAAATAACCTGCAAAATATACAACGCCACAATCTTGCAAAGTGGTGTCATCATTTTCACTTGATATGTTACTTCCAAATGATGTAGACAAAAAAGATGAAAAATTTACCAATAAATTATGAATGGGTAGTAAAATTATATTTGGATAAAATTGTATAAAAAAAGTAGTGACCATAACTGAAAAATAACCTCAAACCACAGACGCTTAAATTAAAATTCAAATCAAATAGGCAAACGCGGAAAAATCAAATCACTTGACGAATGGTAATAAACAATTCCCCGAATCTCGACCAGAGCAGTTCCGAGTTCCTAAAACGCAAAATCAAATCTTCAGAATCCTGGAAATCAAAATATATTTTGGTATTTCTAACATTGCTCCCTCAATCCCCTCCTTCCCCATCTGTAAATGCATGGGTTACATGATTCTCTCTAAATGAATGGGCACACATTATTCATCTGTCAATGATCCTCCAGTACTAACAGGCGGTAAACAAGGGTTTAGCCAAGCTATCAACCGTTTCGAGTCGCATTGTTTTGCACACATTGAGTCCTTGTCCTCTGGAGATCATGGTCCAGAATTACTAAAATGTGTTAATTCGAAATTCCCATAATGTTGACTAACTATACTTTATAAACACTGGTAATACATTTAAATTCTGAAGAATCTATCTTTTAATTAAATTGCACAACACCTACCTTATTTTTTCATAGAAATAGTTTTCAAAGAGTTTCTTACATAACAATATTGGCTGCGAAATAGGAAAAACACATATTTTTATTGCCACACAAGGACATATAATACTTTTTAGAATGCATGGTTGGATCCATTTACAGGTAAAAATCTATAGGTATAAAATACCTAAACTACCTACAAAGGTCAGCAATATAACTTCCCTGACTGTGACTATGATAGTCTTGGGTTTTTCAAATTAAAATAAAAATAAAAACTGTAAAGTTTTGCCAATAAAAACGCAGATGAAGATTGCTTGATTTGGCTGACTATGATTCAGTTAGCCAAAATAACAACTATATTAGATATTGAGATCAGCCAATTAACCTTATATCGACGGTGTTACGACAAAAAGGCGTAAATGACAATAATCTGCAAATGAGATTATTATCGAAAACATATCGTAAGATATAAGCCTTTCCGCTAACACTATGGTTGAATCCACCAAAAATTCGAGAATCATTGAAGTTGAATAAGCGTAATCGATAATTTCCATTGTGAATAAAGTGAGATTATAAATGAATAAACGCCGAAATCTCATAGTGGTATGGGTTGAAATGCTCACCTGCGATTATTTCGAAACCCCGAACAAGGTATTTGTTGTTTAACTATTTCTAATTTTATTAAAACAAAATTAAACTTGGAATAACACATTTTACATGTTCATCAATTTTTGGCTCTCCTGTAAAATTTGGAAAAAGCCGCTTATGCCTTTTTTTGTCGAAACATCGTTGATATATAAGCCTTTATTGTGTTTACTTTTATAGATATTCTTTAGATAATAAATATAAATCAACAGAAGCTGCTATATACTTACTTCTGTAATCAAAAGCAATAACATGGAAATAAAAACGTAGTAGTTGGTACTTTCTAGTATTATCACTTCTAGCTTCACCAGTCCCATGAAAATAAATTAAAACACTGTAGTTACTATTAAACAAGGCTTCTTCGTAATCAAACTTTGAATCATGTAGAGACTTATACGTTAACTCTACAGGAAGCATTTGCCACACACCTAAGGATTTATTAGTTTTACCATCTACATCTTCCACTGTTACATATCTGTTTCTATAGCCTGGTAGTCTATATGTTTCAAAATATTCTTCTGTAGTTGGTAGATCAACTAAAAAATTGTGTTTAATTTGAAGTAGGTAACTATGAAATTAACTTACAATGGGTAAAAATTAATAGTCTCTGTAAACCAATAGAATTCATAAATACTAAAGGTATTCCAACAAAGGCAATTAAAAATGTAAAGAGTAGTAGGCAAATAAATCTGGAAAATCAAATTATTACTAAACATTTAAGAGCTTCATTTATGCACGCTCTTACATAGTTATGCCTATTATTTTACACCTTGTACAAAATTTTTTTTGTATCTCATCAAAACCAATCTCCTCAATTTCCATATCATTTACTAAATAGTAATCATCATAACGGTTATTATTCCTAAACATTTTTATCTATGATTATCATAATCTGTTTACTTATCTTTTCTACTCATTGGATTTTAATAAAAAATAAAAATATTTTCATCTTTAACAAGAAATTTTTAGGTTAGACTAAATATATTCTTCTTCTTCCTCCTCTTAATGGCTTCTTGCCAGCCAGACAGCAAGCTGTTACATGACGAGATCCGTTTAGGGATCTTGATTACATGACACATTACTCACATCCGCACGTGATCTTGTAACGTCTATTGCCTGGGTAGCTGGTTTGGTGATATAATTACAGGGTTCAGTTACTGTTAATGAATAAAAATCGGAGCCTTGGTAAAATAATTGATTTTATTCTATTTAACTGTGGTGTTTAAATAATTAAATAAACATTCTTCTTGACGGGAACATCAGAGAGAGAGACGGTGCTGTGGGCGGCTAGGCAAACGACGTCTCCGGGCTTCTGTATGCCGGCCCCGGTGTTTAAGTATCGACGCTCCCCCAGCTCACCGCGCTGTAGAGGATGTCAGACTACACGGCTGCCGTGGACTCAGCTTCGTTATTGTTGTTACGACAAATCTACTGCAGGTCCTAGTATGTTCAGGCACAGTTTTCAGCTCACCGCGCTGTAAAAGAGGTCTGTTTACACACACTATGTGCTCAGTAGGTTATTATCAGAAACAACGAACGGCAGGTCCGAGTGAGTTCAGGCGCTTCTTTCAGCTCATCCCGCTGTAAAAGAGGTCGGTGTACCCACTGCCGTCTACTGGATTCTGAGCTGCTTTTGTAGTCGATCTCGGCTAGAATAGACGGGGCCACTCGTGCTGAAATGAATAGCAGGTTCCGGGCAAACACAGCTTCATCCATCTCCTGTCTCTCTTGCCGTCCAGGTCGGGTTAGCTGGTGTCTTACAGTAATGAAAGGATGACTCATTACACTCCCTCCCTTCATTGGAACAAAAAAAGAGAAAAACATGTATTCAGTAAATAATAAAGAAACTCTTCTGGGAAATGAAAATAAAAATTAGCTACTTCTTGTAAAAATAAACAATACTTCTAACTGCGGGCTTTGCTATGGTTGGTTATATTCTGGTTATCCCAGACACTCTTGTCGTAGGGCCGTCTGGGCAACGGAGTCTGTATTTTCGCCTCCCTTCATTATCTGGTTTTCCGCCGTGGTTTTTATAGGGCTCTCTTGAAGACACGGGATATCCTTACCCGGTATCTTGGGTGCTGTTTCTGGTGACTCTCCAAATAGTCTCCGTAATTTGTCTGTAATTGACTCCTTAATTTGTTTCTCCACTGGCCTAGGAGGAGTTGGAGTTAATTCCAGGTCTTTTTGCAGTGTAGACTCCGGGGTAACTGGTAAAGGTGAAATCAGTGCAGGGTGGCTGATTTCCGCCCTAATCTTCGTGAATGAGCGGTTTGGCGACAGTCTTCTCGGCGACGAATAGTAGAAGTACATGCCTTCAAAGCCGACAGAGGGTCGTGGCACTGGTGATACTGGTAATCCAGCATATTCTGTTGGTGAACAAGGCATTGATATTATCGGCGAACCGTTCATTTTGGCAGGCTGGCTTCAACTGAACTCCTGTAGCCGGTGTCTGTTCTTTTATACAGTTTGTACATGCTTAGATTTCAAATCCTTCACATGTACGCGTTGCATCTTTTGGCCAGTAGGTGTTTTAATTTCGACGACAACTGGGGAGACGGTACGTTCCACAATGTTTGGCCCGGAGTATAGTCTGCTGGCTACATAAAAAAGCAAGGTATAAGGTATATGAAATGTGAATAGCTAGAGAGGTTCCATTGGCGCTCCCGAACACCGAGTGGCCAGTCTGCCAGCGCGATTAGGAAGATTAAGGCGGGGACGGACAGTCAAAGATGACAAATTTTACAATGAAAAAAATGATAATGCTCATGGATAAAAATTATTGGGAAGTGAAGTATTTGTTGCTACGAAACGCGGAAAATTATTGGCAGACGATTTCGTGGAAGAGAAATGACCGGCAGACTTCAACAAAGCGGCGTTATCTTTAGTGAGAAAAAAATGATAAGCCTTAAGATTAAAATTTTTTTAAGAATGATTGTTAAACTGTTGAGGAAGCTATGTTGTCAATGGCATACGAAAAAATGGAAGACAACATCGGGGCAGACTGTATTGAAGAGCGCGGTCTCGATCGCGCTTAACGAGTTAGTTCCGTACGATGCATTATAACGATTTATTATTTTGTTAATTATATTATGAGGACAATAAGTTAACAATTCCTATATTATACAAGTGCTAAAAGATATGTTTACCATTAAAACAATTTTTTTATTAACAAATAATATAAATAAATTGTAGACTTATTCTATTTCGCTGTTTGTTTCGGATTCATCGTACTGCATATCTTCTTCCCTTTCGCAATCGATGTCATCCTCAGATTGGAGTTCGTTAACATCTGTTGAAAAACAAAATTAAAAATTAAAAATGGCTATTAACAAATACAAGAACGAAAGCGTGAGGAAATATTTGTACTTTCAGGCTGTTCTTGATCGATAATAACGTCTTTAACGCTAGATGGTATCTGAGGTCCATCGAACCATTGGAAATGGTATTTGGAGTCGACAATTATCCATCTGCAGTCTTCTGGTACCAAATTAGTCGGAATTTTCTTGTGAGCGTGGCTCCACAATCTGGCGATATACATAGATCTTAAGAATTGTGGTCTTAATTTAGCTGCACAAGGAGGTATCGATGAAGCATCAAAATTTTGTAGGTTTTTTTTAAATGGTTCGTTGACGTTATTGACTTTGTAATTTAAAAAAAAGCGCAAAACGAGCATTATCTACGGAAACACGTGATTTCATCGTATAAAGTGAACAAACAAATTTTTCAATATTTCGAAATATAGTAAGTCTATCACAATCTTTATTGCTTAATTCAGCAAATGTGCGTTGAAATTGTTCGCTTAACAGTAATAATTTTAAAGGACGCTGTTTTCCTTTTCTAAAAAAAGCTGGATTGAAATCACATCCAGTGAATGCATGAAACCCTGATAATGTTAGCTTCCTCCGGAATATTGCACGCGTGAAAAACTATTTTCGTATCAGCTTCTTCATGAGCTTCTAGCGTGTAGATATCATTTATCGAAAATAAAACAGTGTCATTGTGAACTTTATATTCGTAACACTTATCGAAGTTCAGTAAGACTTTTTTATTTTCAAAAAATGGTATTATTTCACTACTGTGCCAATGTACAATTAAAAAACGCTTCCTTGAAATTGCTATTTCTAAGCTCTTTGACAAAATCTGCGGGTCTTGTTTGATCAGGTCCCGAAATCACGTACATACGCTCATCACAGTTACCGCCTATTAGAGATCTTTCGTAATCTTTAATGGACGGTGTATTTATTTTCGATAAATGATATCTACACTCTAGAAGCTCATGAAGAAGCTGATACGAAAATGCAATATTCCGGAGGAAGCTAACATTATAATAAAATGTTCCGACACGGACATACTTATTATAATGCTAGCCAACATGGATAAGCTAAAAAAGAATAGTAAAGTTTGGATTCAACCGGGTATTTTAAGCAAACAGCGTATAATTCACTTGTCAGCACTTTATAATAGACACGGAGAATTATTTTGTAAATCTTTATCAGGGTTTCATGCATTCACTGGATGTGACTTCAATCCAGCTTTTTTTAGAAAAGGAAAACAGCGTCCTTTAAAATTATTACTGTTAAGCGAACAATTTCAACGCGCATTTGCTAAATTAAGCAATGAAGATTGTGATAGACTTACTGTATTTCGAAATATTGAAAAATTTGTTTGTTCACTTTATACGATGAAATCACTTGATTCCGTAGATAATGCTCGTTTTGCGCTTTTTTTAAAAAATTACAAAGTCAATAACGTTAACGAACCATTTCAAAAAAAAACCTACAAAATTTTGATGCTTCGTCGATACCTCCTTGTGCAGCTGAATTAAGACCACAATTCTTAAGATCCATGTATATCGCCAGATTGTGGAGCCACGCTCACAAGAAAATTCCGACTAATTTGGTACCAGAAGACTGCGGATGGGTAATAGTCGACTCCAAATACCATTTCCAATGGTTCGATGGACCTCAGATACCATCTAGCGTTAAAGAAGTTATTATCGATCAAGAACAGCCTGAAGGTACAAATATTTCCTCACGCTTTCGTTCTTATGTTTGTTAATAGCCATTTTTAATTTTTAATTTTGTTTTTCAACAGATGTTAACGAAATCCAATCTGAGGAGGACATCGATTGCGAAAGGGAAGAAGATATGCAGTACGATGAATCCGACACAAACAGAGAAATAGAATAAGTCTACAATTTATTTATATTATTTGTTAACAAAAAAATTATTTTAATGGTAAACATATCTTTTAGCACTTGTATAATATAGGAATTGTTAACTTATTGTCCTCATAATGTAATTAACAAAATAATAAATCGTTATAATGCATCGTACGGAACTAACTCGTTAAGCGCGATCGAGACCGCGCTCGAGACCGTGCTCTTCAATACAGTCTGCCCCGATCTTGTCTTCCATTTTTTTCGTCTGCCATTGACAACGTAGCTTCCTCAACAGTTTAACAATCATTCATAAAAAATTTTAATCATGAGGCTTATCATTTTTTTCTCACTAAAGATAACGCCGCTTTGTTGAAGTCTGCCGGCCATTTCTCTTCCACGAAATCGTCTGCCAATAATTTTCCGCGTTTCGTAGCAACAAATACTTCACTTCCCAATCATTTTAATCCTTGTGCATTATCATTTTTTTCACTGTAAAATTTGTCATCTTTGACCGTCCGCCCCCGCCTTAATCTTCCTAATCGCGCTGGCAGATTGGCCACTCGGTGTTCGGGAGCGCTAATAAAACTTCTCTAGCTATTCACATTTCATGTACCTTATACCTTGCTTTTTTATGTAGCCAGCTCTTAGACTATACTCCGGGCCATACATTGTGGAACGTACCCTCTCCCCGAAATTAAAACACCTACTGGCCGAAAGACGCAACGCGTCTAGTACTTCGGAGCAAATTTTTCGTTAAAGTTTCGTATTGCTGACGATAGAGGGTGCTTTCTTTTCATGACCTGATCACCTACTTTTGGCGACCACTCTCTACGTAAGTTGTAGTGTTTACTCTGGGTCTAGTAAGCTTTTCCTAGATTCATGCGTACTAGTTTGAAAATGTCTTTTAGTTTTTGTAGATTTTCGACCTGGTTTGCTGGAATTCCCTTTGTTGGGTCGTCTGTGTTATACCGGTCCTTGTCGAGGGGACTGGGTAATGCTAATTATCTTCCGAAGTTTAACATGGCTGGTGTAAATCCTGTTGATTTGTGTTTTGATGTGTTTATGGCCAGTGTGAATTCGGGTAAAAATTGATCCCATTTCCGGTGGTCGTCTTCCGTGTATTGGGCAATCATGGTTTTTATTACTTTGTTAGTCCTTTCAACTGGATTACACTGAGGTGAGTAAGGTGTCGTCGGGTGATGTGTAATCCCATATGTTGTCAGCATAGAAGTAAATTTGTTCCACGGGTTGGAAAATTCTGGGTCGGTGTGGTTTGTATTCCTCCACAGGTGGCGGTATAGTTTTCCATCCTTTATGCAGTAATCAGGTTTCTTTTCAGGCTTATTATTAACTAGTCTGGTGTTTTCTTTATACCAGGCACAATTCTCTGTGTCCTCTATAGCGAAGATAAATCCGTCTGTTTCGTGATCCTGGTTGATCACGACCGGTTGACGGGAGAGTGCGTCTGCTACTTTATTTAGAACCCCTTTTCTGTATTTTATTTCAAAGTCGTACTGTTGTAGTTCCATGGCTAATCTAGCTATACGCCCACTAGGGGAATTTATAGAGCGTAACCATTTCAGGCTTTGATGATCTGTTATTACTACAAAGTGGTAGCCTTACAGGTAGCTTAAGTGTTTGCGTATTGCAAAGAGTATTGCCAAGCATTCCAGTTCCACTGCGGACATTTTCCTTTCTGTATCAGATAGAGAACGACTGGCATAAGCTATAATCCGATCCTGGTTATCGATTTTTTGTAGAAAGGCCTCTCCCAGCCCCTTGGTTGATGCATCGGTTTGTAAGTATAAAGTCTTGGTAAAATCTGGGCAGGTAAGTATTGGTGCACTTGTTAGTGCATTTTTGATTTTTACGAAGGCATCGTCTTCTATTTGTGTCCATTTCCACCGTGTATGTTTTCTTAATTATTTATTTAGTGGTGCTGCAACTTCCGAATATGCATTTATAAACCTCCTGTACCACGATGTCATTCCTAGGAATCGTTGTAGTTGTTTGACATTCTTTGGGGGTTGTATTGAAATGATAGCTTGTACCTTCTCCGGGTCGATTTTAATTCCTTCTTCGCATATCAAGTGTCCCAAGTATTTAAGTTCCTTCTTACAAAATTTACACTTTTTTGCGTTTAGCTGTAAATTTGCGTTTCTGAGTCGTTGGAACACTTCTTTCAGGTGTCGTAAATGTTCTGGGAATGTTTTGCGTCCAGAAGGCGTTGGAAAGTACTTGGGGCTGATTGAAGTCCAAAAGGTAGTACTTTAAATTGAAATAAGCCTCTTCCGGGGACTGTGAATGCGGTAATTGGTTTACTTTCTTTTGCCAATGGTATTTGCCAATAGCTGGCACGTTGATATGAACCGGGCTTCTCGCAGTTTGTCCAGGATGGCGTTCATAAACGGTAATGGGTATGCATCTTTTATCGAGACTTCGTTTACTTTCCTAAAGTCTACACAAAATCTATATTTGTTATCTTTCTTTTTTTTAACACGCTTTTATTAGCTTCACTTGTATGTTTGTTTGTTTGTTTGTAACCGACTCTTTGGACTCGATTTTCACCCACTTTAAACGGACAGATTTAATTGAAACTTTGTACACTTACGAAGAACCGGTAACAATACAATAATTTGATAAGTTTATATCATTATCCTGATCAGGATAGCTAGTCCTTTCCTCACGTATTCTCTGCGTGAGAGGAAAGGCTGAATATGTAAGTACATTCCATGATTGCCAGCTAGGTCGCGGTGGTCGAGCGGGTTAAGGCAGTCGATGCGAAACAGACAGACACCTCCGGCGTGAGTTCGAACCCCACGGCTGAAATAATAAAAAAATTTTTTTTTTTCAGAAATATCTGCTGGATCGTAATATGTTATAATATCAGCATCAATAAGCAATATAAATATAGTTTAAAACAACTAAAAAACACGCTTTCATAGCACATCAAACTAAAAAGTGAAAAATAAATATAGTTTAAAAAAACTAAAAAACACGCTTTTAAAGCACATCAAACTAAAAAGTGAAAAATAATTATTAATATAAACTGAAAACAATAATGAACGAAAAATACTAGTATTATTGTGAAAAAAGCGTGGGGCGCTTTGTGCCATATTTTTCGTATATCGAGCAACCCACGCTTTTTTCACAATAATACTAGTATTTTTCGTTCATTATTGTTTTCAGTTTATATTAATAATTATTTTTCACTTTTTAGTTTGATGTGCTTTAGAAGCGTGTTTTTTAGTTTTTTTAAACTATATTTATTTACCATAACAATCGGAGAACTCCACGGGCTTGTAGAAGGTTCTACTATGCCTTCTAACATCTGGTTTAATTCGGTATTTACAATTTCTTGCATGGCTGGGTTCAGTGTTCGATATCTTTGTTTAATAGGAATCTTTTCAGTTTGGAGTTTATAAACAATAACATAACTTATTTTTTTTTATTAGCATTAAAACTGGCAGCTAGTTTTAAACGAAGTACATTTGTGGTGTTTTAAAAATTAAAATCAGACTACTTTAAATAAAGTCTTCCACATTACAAAACTCAAAACTGTACGTTGAACAACAAACTTTTAATAGCCGCTTTACATGACACGATTTATTTTACAATAAATTGTACAATTTATTGGCCAATAATTGATAAACTTAACATTTTTTGGTGAGTATTTACACGCCACAATATTTCCAACAATTTATCAATTTCATTAATGCCAACTGCCAACTTACAGAATACCTAATTTTCCTCGTTCAATCCATGGTCGAACTCACCATCTTTTAGTATTCCTCCGACTTCCTTCAATCAGTGGCGTGCCCAGGTAGGGGCTAGAGGAGCGCACGTGCACGCACGCGCTCACGCACACGCACAGACACACACACACACACACACACACACACACACACACACACACACACACACACACACACACACACACACACACACACACACACACACACACACACACACACACACACACACACACACACACACACACACACACACACACACACACACACACACACACACACTACACACTACACACAACACACTACACAAAACACACATTATTACATTAATTTTATTTAAATTTTTTTTTTTATTATAACTACAAACACTATTATTACACATTATACTACACACACCACACACACTACACACACACACTACACTACACACACTACACACACCCAACACACACACACTACACACACCACACACACACACACACACACACACACACAACACACATATTACACACACACACACACACACACACACACACACACACACACACACACACACACACACACACACACACACACACACACACACACACACACACACACACACACACACACACACACACACACACACACACACACACACACACACACACACACACACACACACACACACACACACACACACACACACACACACACACACACACACACACACACACACAATACTATTTATATTATTACTATTTACTATTTTATATTATTATTTAATTATTATTAATATTATTATTATTTATTTATTTTTTTTATTATTTTCTTTTTCTATTATTATTATTATTATTATTATACTACTATTATTTTCTATTATTTTATTAATATTTTCTATTATTCTCATTTCTATTTCTTTATTATTATTATATTATTTATATTACTATTATTATTATTTATTATTATTCTTTTTTTTATTATTATTATTCTTTACTATTATTTTATACTTTTTTTTTTATTTTTTATTATTAATATTATTATTATTTATTAATATTATTTTATATTATTTTAATTTAATATTATTACATTAATATTATTAATAATATTAATAATAATTAATAATATTATTATTATTAATAATATTATTATTAATATTAATATTATTATTATTATTATTATTATTAATATTATTATTATTATTATTATTATTAATATTTATTATTATTATTATTATTATATATTATTATTATTTATTATTATTTATTATTATTATTATTATATTATTATAATAACACACACACTAACATTATTACACTACTTTATATTAATACTTTTTTATTACACACACACTGTTACATTCACACACATTACACACACATTCATAATAATCACACTCACACACACACACTAATAATAACACACACACACACACACACACACACACACACACACACACACACACACACACACACACACACACACACACACACACACACACACACACACACACACACACACACACATTCTTATTCATATTCGGCTATCAACACTTAATATATTATTACTCACACTCACTACTACTCTTTTTATCACTCAATACTCACACTCATATTAACACTATCACAAACACTCTTTTCATACTCTCAATACAATATACTCACAATTACATTATTATACTTACTCTTATTCTTCATATTCACATACTTCTTATTTTACACTTACTCTTACTCTTATTCACACTCTTTTCTTACTCTTACTCACACACTCACACTTCTCCTCTCATACACTTAATCACACACTCATTCTTCACCACTTACTACACTTACTCACACACACACTCTCTATTACTCACACTCTACTCAGTTACTATACTCACTCTTTTCTCACTTTATTCATACAACACACTCATTCACCTCTTACTCACACTCACTATACTCATTATAAATTCCATACTCATACTCACTATACTCATTCACAATAACACTCACACTCACTCCACACCCACATTTTTTTTAATAATAATAATAATATTATTAATCTTACTACTCTTACTCACACTCATATCACACACATACTCACTACTCTCACTCACATTCTTCTCACACTCAATATTCACTACACTCACTCTTCAACTCACACTCATATTACTCATATACTTACTCACACTCATACACACATACTATTATCACACTCACACTAACACTCACACTCATAATCACACTCACACTCAAAAAAAAAAAAAAAAAAAAAAAAAAAAAAAAAAAAAAAAAAAAAAATAATATTTATATTAATAAATATAAAAAAAAAAAAAAAAAAAAAAAAAAAAAAAAAAATAAAAAAAAAAAAAAAAAAAAAAAAAAAAAAAAAAAAAAAAAAAAAATTTTTATTATTATAAAAATTTATATTTTTATTATTATAATAATAATTTTTTTATTATACTTACTCACACTCATTATTCTTGATATTCACATTATTATTATTATTCATACTCATACTATCATTCACATTCTTACTCACTATTATTATTAATCACACAATACAATCACTCTTCTTTTCACACATACTACTCACTATTCATTCACACACACTACACACACTTACTACTACACACACACTACATTCACATTCACACATTCCACTCATACTACATACTTTTATTCACACTACTCTCAACACACTCTCACACACACACACACACACACACACACTATATTATTCTCACTATCACACACACACAACACTACTCACACTCACTACTACTATTCACATATTCTCACTCTCTTCTTTTAATACTCTCACACTCCACTCACACTCACACTATTCATCTCACACTCTCACTATTCATACTCATACTATTATTATCACTACACACACACACACACACACACACACACACACACACACACACACACACACACACACACACACACACACACACACACACACACACACACACACACACACACACACACACACACACACACACACACACACACACACACACACACACACACACACACACACACACACACACACACACACACACACACACACACACACACACACACACACACACACACACACACACACACACACACACACACACACACACACACACACACACACACACACACACACACACACACACACACACACACACACACACACACACACACACACACACACACACACACACACACACACACACACACACACACACACACACACACACACACACACACACACACACACACACACACACACACACACACACACACACACACACACGTGTGTATTTGTCTTCCAAAAACGGACCGTTACAATAATTATATACGTTTTGAATCTTCTTGAATCCAATCTGACTATTTCCTGAATGATGTCTGTCGGATCGTGTGTATTTTCTCTATAAGAAATTATTGTGCATATTGCTTCAGATACTTATATTTTATTTTTATTTCATATTATTAACAAGATTGTATATAGGAAAATTAGAAAGAAAGACGAAATCGTGTAAATTGCGGAAACAAAAAATTTTAACTTTTATTTAATACATTTTACATTAAGATTATTTTACAGTTTAGGTATTCCAGCTACAATGTTTCCTTCGATTCCAACATGATTGCTTCCACGGAGGATTTTGAAGTATCCTTTATCTCCCCAATCTGTGTTCCAGGAGTTGGCTACCAACCAGTATGGAGTGTTCTTTTCAACTCCCCAGCCCAAAATTTTTATTGCATGTCCACCAGCATAAGATCCAGAAGTATGTTGATATACACCTAAAAAAAAGAA
The DNA here is from genome assembly GCA_029963845.1 of Rhamnusium bicolor. Lineage (NCBI taxonomy): Eukaryota > Metazoa > Arthropoda > Insecta > Coleoptera > Cerambycidae > Rhamnusium > Rhamnusium bicolor. The sequence goes on along the minus strand of JANEYF010000672.1, from coordinate 15,833 downwards.
AAATGTGTTTTTTTACATTCTTTTAAATACGGCTATATTTCTATCATTTCAACTGTGTTTTTATAAAAAAAAAAAACAGTTTTTAACAATATTAATATACTCATGTCTAGTCTAATATAAAATCTGATTTGCGGAATATAAATAATTAACTCATTTAGAATATATCCTTATTAAATTAATAACATGAACTGATAAATAAAAGAAAGAGAGACTCACCACTTTTATAGTTGAAGAAATCATCGTAAACACTAAAAGCAGCTTCAACTGGTCCATTTGTCAGAATTTCCAACTGTATTTGGCTTACATCTTTTGGAACACTGTATGCGGTTTTACCGAATGTAAGCTCGGCTTGGTAAGTCTTTCTAGTACCTGCATCACATTCTCTGACACAAGCTGGCGTTGCTCCACTACCACTGCATGCTGGTCTTGTCGATACAACATGATGTGCACAAGGAGCAATAGTATAGGCCCTGCATCCCTACAAAATGTAATTTTGATAATTATTTATATGTCAACTGATTTCATCCTTATTTATATAATTTGTTGCTTTATTTAACAAATAAATAAAAAATAGACGTTAGCAATAAATAAATTTTTGAAATTATGTTAAATATTATATCTCAGATGTGTAAATTATTTGCATAATACCTAGAATAATATTTCTCCTCAGAGCAGAAATTAACCAAAATTTCACCCATTATGAAACAGTAATTGTGCAAATACAAAACACCTGCAATGTTTGGAAGGCAGAAGCACAGTATAACTGTGACATAAGGCTCACTTCTTTGGATATTTGCAGATCTTTCTAGTGTGTGTAATATTTAAAAGAAAAACAGTATCTAAAATGTTAACTAGGAAACATTTATTATTACACACAAAAACGTAGGCTTGTCAATAGGCGCTCGAATAGTACCGTCACCAGTATTTATATTAGAGTTGTCCATAATTCATAGTTACGGCTCTGCTCTTCTAATTCTTGTATAGGATAAATTTGTATCCAGTAACTACTTACTTTTGAAAAATATGTCTTTAAAATGAAAATTTCTACACCAAATAAAAAGTTTATAAGGCACATAAAACAACTAAAACAATTTTATCAAAATTCGCACTCAAGCTTGATTTCTTGAAAACAGCGAGAATCGACAATGAAACCTGACATTAAATGTAGCCGTGATCATCGCCGCCGTGATAAAGTAGAAGTGAACAGCCGCGGCCATACAAATTCTTGGTGTGGCATGAGCCTTAGTATAGGCAACCATTCATGTAACCTGGGGCACAAATATAAGGTATATTCTGTGCCAGAGGGTATACGGGGTTGCCTAAGGGAAGAGGCAGTGTGTGAGGTGAGAGGCAGCGACTGGCAACGAATGATTCTGAATAAACGTAGAGTTAACCCACGTGTGTTTATTTAATAATTATCCATAGCATAAGACATGGTCAGGTTCGAAAAATCATTGAATTCAGTATGTCGCAGAATAATTAACTTGGAAGTCGTTAAAAATAAAAATTAGTCAGAATCAAAGTGAGGTTAGGACGATGAATCAAGAAATTGAAAATTTAAAGCAACAACTTTCTCAAATGCAAGCAGCCCTACTACAGATAAATCAGTCCCAGCTCCAGCTGCTACAAACTGTTGTAAATCCTGTACCGTCGCCTGAAAATACCTGTAACAGTGAATGATGATGATGTAATAAGAAAAAAATGCTATGTGGTTGACACAACGGAAAATTTATTAGGACGACTATCTTTAATAGAACTAGGCCTGATTACATGGAATGAAAATAAATTTTAACATTAATGAAGTCTCCAGTGGCATGGTTAGTAGAAATTTGCCTACAGAAAAGAGTGAGGAATTCAAAAACAGGGTTGTAGAAATCTACTCTAAATTATTTAAAATATGGGAAAAATCGAAAATTTCAAACACAAAATATGTTTGGTGGAAAATGCTGTACCATATGCCTGTACCACACCAACAAGAGTTCCCTTCTTGCCCCTTCAAGGAAAATTTGAGGAAGAAATTAAAGAAATGGTGAAAGAGAGGATACTAGAAAAAAATAAGGAATCGAAGAAAGACAGTGCTGTGCGTATTTGCAGTGATTATACTGAACTAAATAAGTTTATGGTTCGAGAAAGATACCAACTTCCGTCAGCAGAAGAGACTTTGACAAAATTGCAAGATGCCAGAATCTTCTCCAAATTGGACTTCAATAGCGGATTTTGGCAGTTAAGTCACGAAAAGAAAAGGCGTAAGTATATTAGATTTCTAATACCTTTTGGATGATACGTTTACAAGCGGATCCCTTTTAGCATCACAAGCGCCACTGAAGTGTTTCAGAAAACCGTAAGTGACATAATTAAAACTTCAAATCTGGATTGTGTACTGGCGCATGCTGGTGACATTCTTGTTGCAGGTCGTAATATAAAAGAACACTATAAAAATTTACATAAAGTATTAAGACTTTTAGCCAATTGTGGACTTTCACTTAATAAAAAAAGAGTTAACTGCAGAAAACTGAAACTCGTTATTTAGGGTATATTCTGTGTTTTGACGTTATAAAAGTAGATCCAAAGAGTACTGAAACCATTATTCAGGACCCAGTGCCTAAAAATACAACGTTTTCGAATGAGACTTTTAAAATTTAGTTTTATAATAAGTCATGTTCTTGATGCTCTCTGTCTAGAGCCCCATATCTGAAAGCTCCACAGATAATGATGTCTACAGAGATGACAAAATCTATATCAATGCCGTTTTACATGAGATTTCAAATCAGGTTTTGTCTACAGAATGTATTATCTACGACCAAAATGCAGATATATAGTTTAAACAAATTACACAATATATTATTAAGGGGTGGCCCGATAAAAAAAAATATAAAACGGCGTCAATGACTATTACAAATTTCGACATAACTTATGCATTAATAACAATTTGTAACGCTATGGAGACCATCTAGTAATTCCAAGGAAAATGTGCCTTATTTGCATCCATGATGGCCATTTTGTAATAAACCGTTGTATTTCTCGAGCCAAAGTATCGGTGTGGTGGCCATCGATGAATCAGCAAATAGAAAGTCTCGTGCCATCGTGCGAAATTGGTTTGAAAAATAAAACTTTAAGAGTTGAACCAATTCTATCCTCTGAGGTACCAACAAGATTGTGGTCTGTGATTGGTGCAGATTTAGCTGAGTACCAAGACAAAACATATTTGGTTATTCAAGATTATCTTTTGGAAGTTTCCTGAGATAAAAAAACTACGAAGAATTATAAGTGCAGCTTTCATCAAGAGTTTAAAGAAAATGTTTTCACAGCATGTCATTCCCAATATTTTGATAAGTGATAAAGGCCGACAATTCGATAGTTACGAATTTCAGCAATTAGCTAAAAATTATGGATTAAAATGGGTAAGTTCTAGCCCAGAATACCAGCAGTCTAACGGCCAAATTGAATCTGCCGTAAAATTGCTTAAGCAAATTCTGAAGAGAAACCCTAATGATTTAGATTTAGCATTATTATCATACCGAGATACTATTTTAAGTTGTAGCGCATCACCGGCCCAACTTCTTTACGGTAGATCACTAAAGGACCGAGTTCCCACAATTGAACAGAAACTGTTCCCAAAATTACCAGGCCATGAGAGATTGAGAGAGAAGATGTTGGAAGGGAAGAAAAACAAAAGAAATTATGATAGGCATAGAGTTAAAGAAGATGATCACTGGACTTATGGAGTTTGGATGTCATCCCAGAGTTGGATTTTTAAACCTAATACTTTCCGAAAAACGCGTGATATAATAGTAAATAAGGTCCGCGAGTAAATATTACATGACGTAAAAACCAGGGCTGACCGAGGATACCGCGGTGACATACGCATATAAAGATAATATGATAAATGATATAGTAGATACCCTTTAATTGGCGATTTTGTAGTATCCAAAATAACAGGAGCAATAAATATTTCACTGAACACACAACACTGGACATTAGTAATTTCTAGAGTTCCAATAAATTAGCAGCATCTGTTCTATGCCCAGGAGAGTTAATTTTGACACCTGTTGCTCAAAATACATATACAAATACAAAAAATTCATTAGAAGATCGAATAGGTGTTAAATATGTGAAGTATAAACTGACAAAACCAAAAAAATCCTTATAACTCGTGAAGGTATGTAGATATGGAAAAAAATAAATGAAAAAACACTTCCTCAAACGCCCCGTCGATTTTGATAGCCTACTATCCTGTGCAAAATGCTCATCCTTTGAAAGAAAAACAAATAAGTTTTGAAAAAAATTCTTAAAAAAATCGAATAGATAGAAGTATAAACTGACAAAACCAAAAAGTCCTTATAATTCGTGATTTTATGTATTTTGAGTAACAGACGTCAAAAGTTAACTCCTGAACATTTATACTAATGCAAGTTGGGGCTCCTAATAGTAAAACGGCACATGCTTTAGAATTCGTATAACAGTGAACGCCGGCTGTCGCATATGTGCCGCTATACTCTTAATGGCCTCAACTCGCATTCATCTATTGACTACACTTATTGGAACTAGTATAGAACCGATACTGCTAATTTACTGGAACTCTAGAAATGGCGTGTGTAGTGTTGTGTGTTCAGTGAAATATATATTCCTGTTATTTTGGATACTATAAAATCGCCAATTAAAACATATCATTTATCATATCTTTATATGTGTATTTAGCGCAGTATCCTGAGTCAGATTCTGGTTTTTATGTCATGTAGTACTACTATTTACTCGGACCTTAGTCGTTACTGTGCATAGTTGCTAAACCGTGACCACGTCACGGTTTAAAAACACTGATATTAAAAAGTCGCAGTAACGAATCACGTTGATACCGAAAAATCACGATATCGCCCACTACTGACAGCAGTAGACATGTTTCGTTCTCCTATGAACTCATCAGTACTATAGGTTGGAGAAATAGATGACATCGAAATGAACCGTTTTACCAATATTCATTGAAGTTCTTGTAGATTAAAATCACATTTGATACAACGCGCCATCTCTTGATTTAATGGAAAGATCTAGTTCAGAATGTGTATGATTTACGGGTTGCCGCACATTTGGCGTTCCCAACTAACTTGTAGTCATTTATCCACATCTCAACGTTGTTCGCCCAGAATACGATAGTGTTGTATTTAGCATGTCAGAAATGGCAATTTAGGGTCGCAGAAAATAAACATTTGGACTGGTAAATTAGGATATAATATTATTGGTCCTTTATTCATTGAAAAAAGTTTCAATGGCAACATTTATTTGGACATGTTAGAAACCACCATATTAACCTTATAACCCATGCATTGAAAAATCAGTTTGATGGGGATGGTAATCTTTTCTTAGATGAACACATCCTTAATTTCCAACAAGAAAGTACTCACATTATAGCTTACCAGTACGGAAATTGTTGGATAATATATTTCTCGGTAAGTGGGTTGGCAGAAAAGGACTCATAGAGTGACCAGCAAGATATTTAGATTTGATACCACTCGACTTTTATCTGTTCGGTCATCTTAAACTGTTGTTTACAAAACTCCACCGCCAACTTCGACAAAGAATTACAGAAGAATATCGCTCTATGCCAAGAGACGTTTTTCAAAATGTGAGACGAATAGTTTGAAAATAGACTATATTACTGTTTAAAATAAATAACATAAATAAAATGTTTTATCTGTTTAATATTTTTTTCCAACAATATCCTATAGAGTGGGCTTTTTAAAATGTGAACTCGGTAATGGTTGTTCGATTTCTAATTAATGGTAAAATGAGAAAGTTTATGCAATGTTTTTTTTAAAAATTTCAGAAAATCGGTTTTTGCTAAACTACACAAAAAGCGTTTGATGAAAGTAAATTTAATGTTTGCAGAAAAAGAGTCTTTCAAAAAGGCTTTCATGTGATTACTGCAAGCAATAGGGTGTCATTTAAGATTCTAAAGTAGGGGTGGTTGGGGGTCAGGGGGGTTGCTCTTTTGCTGATCTGCATACTACAGCAATTACTCCCTTCGACCCCATTTAACATGGTTAAAACCGCTCTTCAATATCTCTCTCTGTTCCCGAGATAATTGGGGTGGAAACATATCGAAAGCATTGTATCAGAAGGACGCACTTACATTTATCGTTTGCTCCCTTCTGATATGATGCCCACGATACAAATGAATTTCTAATTAATTTTATTTAAATATCAGATACGATATTTCTGCTTAGTATGAAGGTATATTAGAAGAGATGTTGCTAAGGTGATTGGACGAATTTTAGAGATGCATGTGGCAAGAAAAATTTGAAAAATTGTGGGAAGTCTCGAATGAGTACGATGTAAATTGTAATGCTTCCATATAAACTTACAGTTGTCGTATGATATGCTCCACCAGTAACGATACCACTTTTAACCCAATAGGACCATGAGGCTCCGAGGGTTCCACCATTACAGCCACGTCCACAAGCTGTACAACATGTAAGTAAGTCTTCAGCTGAAACTGACACTTGATTTTTGGCATCTGAATGGATGCAAATTCTGTCGGTCATAGCTTCAACAGCACCAAAAGCCTATAAAGAGCAACAGTAAAAATTAACTGGAGATAAAGTGGATTCCTAATTTGATATATTCTTTACTGTTATTATTCTGGTTAAAATAATTAATTTAATTTACCATTAATTAAAATACTCACCCAACAAGAACCACATGCAGCCTGATCTCTGATTTCTCCGATTGAACCACATCGTGGCCATTCGTTACGTGCATCGAAAGATTCAGGAATTTTTACAGCTTCAATAAGTTCATGCTGTTTCTCTGGTAAAATCTCTGTTTCTTCATCTAATACACCAACCAGTGACCTAAGATGAGAAATGGGAACATTCACATCGAAATTTCTTCCAGCTTTCCATGTTGATTGTTTACTGTTGATTTCATTTATGAATTCATCGGATAACGGATGCAATTGGATGCTAGCTTGAGCATATGAAATAGCGACAAGGAAAAGATATATGACGGACCTCATAGCGGAAAACCTAAAAATGTTATTAATTTTTGTAGTGAAAGTAATATGAATTATATTAATTTTGGACACAACTGTTAAGTATCTATAGAGTATAGACTACTTTAAATAATAATGATTGAGACAAACAAATATTGTAAGAATAATCACATTTTTAAAGGAAATTAGTAGACAAATAGCAATAAAAAAAGAGGAAAAAAGAAAGAGGAAGGAAATTTTTAACTTGAATTGGAAACTGTTAAAAATTTTTATCAGAAGTTATTCCTCATTGAAAACTCGCTACACTTGAGCCGTCTGTATACAGGCTGTGCGTCTTAAAAATTTTCCTTACAGTTTTCTAATATGCGATAAAAAATATATCTTGTGAAGAAGAAGTTATGTTAATAAAAGTGACTGATCCATTTAAATCTACATTTTGGTTGATTTTTTATTAAATTGAACGAATATAATGTTCATTTTGAGCAGGTTTTGAACAAAGCTGTCTGAAACGTTCCCAAACAATATGAAATGATAAAATATTTTTATCTACTATGCAATAAATTTGTTTTCTTTATAAAAATGGGAACAAAAAATAAAAGGTTTTTATCAGTTAATTGGACAACCTGCAGCTATAAAAAACACTTACTTACTGACCGTCATCTTGACGTAGAATGCTCGTTATTGTCGAGTGTCCAATACCAATGTGAGTGCGGATATAGATAGATATAGGCGGATCGCGTCGCTTGGCTACCACTGCCCTATGTTGAATATTCATTATACACATAGTATTTGTAAAACGACTATGTGAACCACATGTAGATACGTAAACAATGCGAAATTAAAGACAACGGAGATTAACTTTTTCAAAACATCTTTACGTTTATACGCGGCTAATATTCTGTTGCGAACGGATCCGTCTTGGTCTGTCATAACATAGGACATCTACAGTCGCACACTTGCTCAAATGTCACTACTAACCGTCGAATTGTATTTCATGTTGAAGCCGAACGATTCGCATGATTTCTGTGAATTGCAGACCGAACCAAAATAATCAATGAATTGTTTTGGTAGTACAATTTAACGATTTTTGCACACTCTTTCAGTGTATACTTATCTATAACAATTGACACAAGACTGAAGTCTACTATAAACAAAATGGCGACGTCTTCCTATATAGGGTACTGACTTTTGCGCTACCCTGTATGATATACTGTCAACATAAAGATACAATAAGATTTTTTTTAAATGCCTACATAATATATATTATTTCAAAATAATAATAACAAAAAAGATGAAACATTTTCTCGCTATTTTGTAAACAATTTTCAATTAATTTGATTAAAATACTCGTATATACCTACGTAAACATTGTTTATATTTTTAGTTATCTATATAATTCCTAATCTCATATGCAATCAGGTTGGGCTGTTGAATTTACATGATATCGGCAATATAGATATAGATTATCTAAACATTAAAATATGCAATGTATGTATTTTTAACAGTACCTTTCTATTAAATTTCTAAAATTAAAATTTGAAAATATGATTTTCTCATTCACAATTTTGTAGAAATTTCCTTCACTTCTGTTAAGAGGAACGTAATTAACCATATCATGTGTGGACTAGTATACATTTATTATGTGGTATCGTCTGTTAATTTATTTATTTTACTTATATTATCCGTTTCAAAGGGTTTAAAATAACTTTATAAATATTAGATTACATTTCATTAGAGAATCGCAAATAGTACAATTAATTACACATACCGGGCGACACAGGAGTACACGCTCAGGCCCGCGCCGAACATAAGGACAAAGTCGTGCGCTGTATGACGGCCGTCGAGGCATCGGGGGCGCCAAAAGGCCTCAAAAGTAAAAAAAGATGATATAGCTAGCAAATAAAATGCATAATGATAAAAAATAAAATAAAAAGGAATTGCAATCTATTGTATGTATTTCATTCAGTTAATTATTTTTTACTTGTACCCTTTACCTATGTATCAGTGTTATGAAAATTGGGGGCGAAATATATTAAAATGCACAACGGCACCAAGAGCTAGGCGCGGGCCTATACACGCCTATTTTTATCTTTATTTTTGAAGGTATCGATTTGAAATTTTGAGAACGTGCGTATGGTATTAAATGTCAACTTTTACACAAAATTTGACATTTTCTTGACGCCCGGTCTAACAGGAAGTGACGTCTCGATTTTTTTTTAATGGCAGCCCCTTTTCTGTTAAGGATTAATATTCCGCATTCTCCTGTTTTTTTGAAATTTAAAATCGGTTAAAAAATAACAGAGACATAGACAGGTGTTAAATAGGCTACGAAATTTATTTTGTGATAGACTATGAAATTTATTTTAAAAATAAAACGTGATCTGGTCATTATAATGATGTAATTTAACATTTTTAAACAAAAAATGAGAAAAAAAAGTTCTTTATTTTGCAGTCTAAGAATTCAATAATTTTAAATTTAACCCAGTATCTTTTATCTATTATTTTTAAACAGTATTTTAATGCATTTATTATAACAAAGTTTGTTTTAATATTTCTGGAAACATTCAGAAGAAAATAGATATTTATGGATTTTGGAGGAAAATAGAAAGGAGGATTGTAAGTAATATGGATATGCGACAATGGTTTTTAAATTTTCAATATTTTAGCTTGGTTGGTTTAATATACATGAATAAATCCGTAATTGTAAATTTAAGTGGTGTTATAGCTTATTCATATTTTATAATAAAGCTACGTATTTGGTGATTTTACTATTTCTACTAATTGCAGGAAGCCAAAAAAATAGTTTGTTTAGTAAACTCAACACATTAATTATAATAACCAAGTGCTTTGTTGTTAACCAATGTATTTGGGTATTTTCACTAAAGAGTAAGAATAACTATTTCATTACTTATGATGAGAATAAAGCAAATCGTTTCTGCTGAAAAAAATACCATAAGCTAGCTTATATAAGCTAAAAATAAACTCTTCTTTATAAGTTTGATTAGGTACCTTATATTTTGGTTATAAGAGCCGAGCAAGTTGTTATTACTAAGTATAGTTAAGATATTATATTGGATATAATTAGTCAGGAAATTGTTCTTTTAGGGAACAATGATTCTGTATAGTTATAAGAACCAAACAAATAGTTCCTGATTAGGTGGTTAACCAATTGGCTTATTATCATTGAGCAACTTGTTCTTGATAATTAACTTATATTTTGGATACAAGAACTTCCTGCAGAAAGTAATATTTATATTTCCTGGTTAGAAGATGCAAGTTTATTGTTATGTGAACTAAATTGTGATAAGCCGAAAAACGAGATTATTTTTGGTTATATAAAACCTGATTTTGGTGACTATTATCCCCTTATTTTTCTCAGTGTATCCAGTTAATCATTTTTATCATAATTAATAACTAGTAACAAACAAAATCCATTTCAACTTTAACATAACTTTGAAATTTATGTTTATATTTAAAATCTTTGTTGTTATAATGGGTGAAATCCTTAATATATTAAGGAGTTGTTTACAATGTGAATATTTTTATTTCCGTGTCGTATAAAATATAAAATGGTCCTAATAGCAGGATGTGATTTCCATGATTATTTTTTTCATGTCATTTTGTAATTTTTAACCAATCACAATATTTTAAATTCCGTAGCAACGTGGCTGTTTGAATTTCACGCGGTAACAGGAAATATCAGCGACTATTTAACCAGTTTAATAATTTTTAGTACATCGGCACCTCTTTCAAAAATATAGTACATTATCTTAATTTTTTCGTCTATGCAGTATTTCAATAAACAATTGAACAACTAATGCTCGTCTTAAAACAAGTTTCACTTGTCATTGCCTTGTCAATATATTTTTAGCCGATTTTTCGTGCTCTAACCGTAAACAAACAGTTTAACCAATCACGGAACAGGAAATTTGTATTCAATCAATTAGCATTAATTGCTCTTAAAACATTCTTTCTGCTGTCTTTTTTTATGTTCTGCAGGCCTTTATACCTTCTATCACAATTGTATTCTGCTTGTCACCAAAATAATTAATTTAGTTTAAGCGTCAAAAATGTTTGCAAGAAAACAATACGTTTTCTTCCAAGTTAGTTTCGGAAGAGTGGGCCTCTGTTAACATTTTTTTTTATTTCTAGTACACCTTTGTATCAAAAGTTAGTACGATTTAAAGATTTCCGAGAACAACCCGACTTGCATCACACTCAGTATTCGTATGCTATTCGGAGTAAACGCAGGTTGTCAGAGTTAAATTTTGAGTTTCATAACATAACATTAGCCTCGAAGGATAAAATCGTACAACTTAGTCCCTATCTCCGACAGAAGATGCAGCGAAACAATATATTAAAAGTCTATTTACAAGTTCAGCAATGGAAAAATAATTCTCCAATACCTCCCGAATAATGGGGTTGGCAATGAGAAAATTATTTGACACCAGTAAAAATGACGCAACCAGTAGCACCGAATAACGTCTTGAAAATCATATTTTGCTCTTGCAAAAGAAAAAGTGGTCTGCATTGCTCACCTGCATGCATTATTTGCAGTGGAAATGACTGCGATAACCAACTACCATTTGAAGAGGATAAAGTCTCCAATGCTCCAGATGTAAATGAAAATAAAATTTTATCTCTTTTTTCTTTGTATATTTAAATTATAAATTAGTAAATTATTCATATGTAATAAAAAAAATTTCTGATTTTATTGTATATATTAATTTTATATCAATCTTAGATGTATAATTAAAAAAAATCCTTTTCATAATTCATTGTTTATAAAAATGTTTAGAAAATTTTCATATAATTTAAAGCTTTTTATAATGATATAATGAAAAAAAAAACGACTTTAAATAATCCTTACTATTCAAAGTTTCCATAAATATATTGAAAAAATTTAATTTTTCCATAAATAGCATAATTATTGTTTAAACAATATAAATATTTATGTCCTCCCACCAACATGTTTGTGATTTCAAATAATATATAAAAACAAACATTTTAAAAAAATCATCAAAATCGCTACTGTTTTTGAGGATTAAGAAGTTTCAACGATTTTTCCTCTTCATTGACTCGACTATTTATGGATATCATGCCTTTAATAAGTTTATCATGTAAATATGAAGGTAACTTTTACAGAATTGATTTTTAAGTATGACACGCGAGATGCGTTTGTTATCTCTCATTAAGTGTTAGCCATTCAGATTCATTAAATTTGTCTCTAATATGATCAAATTTACGGAGATTGTAATAAAATGTTATACAGGTATTTTGAAATTTCTGTAGACTATATTTATCTGTTTGTAATAGAGCAGGCCAATAGACAATGTCAGAATAAGCCAACAGAATCGCATAATCTTAATTTAATCTCAGTACTTAAAATGTCCTTATGAATGGAAATAATTTTTAACTTGCCAAACGATTTCTGAATTAGATTGGAAACATGTTTAGAAAATCGTAACTGTGTATCCAAAAAAACACCCAAATTTTTACAAGTTTCGATAGGACCCAAAATTGAATTGTTTAAAAATATTTTATAGTCAAGATTTTGGAAAATTTCCTATATTTACCAAATAATAAGACTTGAGTTTTGGATTCGTTTAAAACTAGTCCGTGAGCTTTAAATACATAAGATATTGTTGATAAATCAGAATTGATGTTTAATACAGCTTGATTTTGTTCTGTAGATGTATATGAAAAATAAATTTGAGTATCGTCGGTATAATGATGAGACTTACAATATTCTAAATAATTGTAAAAATCGGCAGTATGTATTGAAAACAGGAGTGGTCCGAGAATACTCCCTTGTAAACTCCTTGGTTTAGATTAATAAATTCTAAAAAATTATTAACTACTCCAAAATAACTTAGTTTGCTAGAAAAAGTATTATGATTACTGAAATTTAAAAGTACCAAGCATGTATTTTTATTTGCATCGCAAGCTCTAGTCATCCGTAACTTGTATTATTGTTGTTGTTGTGCTATGATAGGAACGAAGGTCAGATTTCGTAGAAGGTAAGTATTGTTAGTCTCTAATAATTACTTAACTATTGTTCTTGAAAATTTTTTTCCAGGATTTTCGACATAGACGCAGTATACCGATAGGACGAAATATATCTCGTCGAGTACTACAATTTGAAAAAAAGACTTTTTCAATTCGCCTAAATACAACCGAAATACAGGGGTATGTCTGCTCAAAGTGGAACATATTGTATATAATATTGGATATTGTCAATATTTTACTACATCATTTCTAGAAAAAAATAATAATAATAAAATAATTATTGGATATTATATAAGAATCCTTTCAAACCTAACATAATAACAATAATGAATACCTATAGGTTTTTATATTTTATACTATATCAATAAATTTATTAATTATGGAGGATAAAAATGTTAGAACCGGTAAATGACTATATGCATAATTTACTAACTAAATGTAAAATAGTTATTCCTATTTATTTCAAATGTTATGTATCTCGGATATTGTTAATAGCAGTTATTTTTTAATAACAGTTTGATATTATTTAATGCTGTTAAGATTATTTATCACAGGTACATATATTGTTTATTTTTATAAATCTCTTGAGTACGCCTTGTATAGTTTAAATATTTATAGATGTCGAGTATTTAAACCTTTCAACTGTCATAAACAATTTTTTAATGAATAAATTGATTAAAATGGGAATAATTAATTAGTTAAACACTACAAATTTGCCATAGTAATATTGCTAGTTAGGGAATTAATTAAGATATGAAAATTATTTATTACTTTTCCGTTTACGCCGATTCTTTTATTTTTCCAGTAAAATATTATTTAGTTCATAAATTAAAATAATTTTTAAATTGTACATTTAAAATGTCAGTCTATATTGAAAAAAAATACCGCTAGGCTGAAATACAGGCAGAAATAAGGTACTTTTTGTATGCATTCCGGAGCAGTTTCGCTCTTTTAGTTGTGAACCACACTGATTTTAGACAAAAAAACCTTTCAAAATAGTATAAACTCAGACGCCTTGAGCTCGAAAAAAAACTGTAGAATTCCGCTCTATACCGCCGATATCGGGACCTCCAAGATAATTGTTTTTCTGTAATTATTTGTACTTTTCTCCGTTTTATCAACTTAGTTGAATTTTTATTTAAAATATACACTGGATTTATTTCTGTTTATTTTTCAAGTGCTTATACGATAGTTCGTAATCAATATGTACATTGCTATTTTTTCTTCGGTTGCAAATAACCGATATAAATCTTTGTAAGTATATTTTCTCAAATCCGACCGAATAAAATACGTTGTAATCTTATTAGTGTTTTATTGTTTCTTATTTGTGATTGATTTTTCTAGACCCCTGTACATAACCAGTTTTCACAACAACTACTACTACTAGACCTTATTAACCGGTAATAGGAAATGTGCTGTTCCTGCACTTTAAACAGGAACTGTCCCCTGAGAAATAACCGTAAACCGTACTACCGGCGTAGCCTTGAGCTTCGCAAGTGCCTTCTTTTTCCATAAGGGAAAAAAGTACGTTACTCACAACTGATAATTTGATCTCTTAACTGACATCGTAAACATTTAAAGCTTCTCTGACGACGAGTTAGTAGCAACAGCAGCAACAATTTTTAAATCTATTAAGGATTTATTTTCTTAATTGACAAATATATTGTTATATATATCGTATTATAATATTCTTGTACATTACCTATAGGACTACCACTTTTCAGCCACAAGTGTTTTATCAGATTCAGTTGAAAGACAACTAAATATTAATTAAAAGAGCTCAACTTTTAATACCTTTCCAAGTTAATTTATCAGTGGCTGATAATAACATTTTAAGAACTTTTTTGAGTGAAATCAGTGTATCAGTCATTAACTACGCTTTATTTAATACCGAACAATAGGTACTCAAGAGAAGAAACAAATTATGGAAAATTATTATCATTAAACATACGTAAAACCTAGACACTCTTTAAATAAAAGCTTTCGAGAATTTCTTGTAATTTTAATCTCAAATAGGTAATTAAAAATAATGCCAAGGTAGGTGCCTCCTGAAAGCATGAGTTAGACCGAAGTTAGAGTTATGTTGTAGTTAGTTTTTCGGATCTCAACATATAATCCAGGCCATTTGCACATTTTATCTGTAGAATGCGACTCATTTCTCATATTAGTTACAGAAATAGGTTAGGTAAAGGATTCTTCTATTTCCAGGCCACATACATAATTTAAAAATTGGCTCACGTTATTCTCGGAATACCTAATACTTACCTTTATATTACGGTAATACTGATTTTGGTTTATTCATATATCTATGGTCAACATGAGTTGATATTGATAGAATAATATCAAACAGTTAATTTGTGCAAATCTAGTTCTCGGTAGTACCATATAATTAAAAGTAAATATCTATTGTTGTTTATTCTCGTGTTTACTATCTCATCTATCTATACTGATAGAGAATGTATTGGCGTCGTGAGAAAAATTAAATTTCAGATTATGGTGAAAATGGACGTTTTGATACTCGAAAATAGGAAATTTGACCGAATCGGCATGCTGTCTGTATGTGTGCGTACTTGCGTGCGTGCGTGCGGGGGTGCGTGCGTGCGAGGGGCGTGCGTGCGTGCGGGGGAGTGCGTGCATGCGCGCGTGCGTTTGTGTGTGTGTGTGTGTGTGTGTTTTTGTTTACATTGGCCTACCGCAGACCGGCGTTGTGAGAATATTTTGCATTGCGAGGACCGAAATTAAGTTCTCGAAACGAAGGGTTCTTAAAACGGAATTCCTCGTTCAATTCCGAGTCCATCTGTACCTATAACTTGAAAATATTGATGGTCCTCGGCAGAGC
>JANEYF010000671.1:270000-397500 GCA_029963845.1 Rhamnusium bicolor | reverse complement strand
GCGCGTTGAACTGGAGGAAATTGTCACAGTGAGACACCAGGAGACCAATTCTTGAAAATTCGTTAAGATCAAAGTTATTCGTTTGCTAGCGAATATCGTAAAAAGTTATTCTTGCCTCATCGTTAATTTGCGCACACGCTAAAACGTAATCGCTTTACGGCGAACGGTCTTCTGACAGTCGCAAAATGATACAGGTGTAACATAACCAGATTTATTTTTAAAGAAACTGAAGTTGATCAGTGAAAGTAAAGCACGTTACTCTGGTACCATGAATGAATTAATTTAAATTAAATAAAGGTAATACAACTCCCTTCATCCCTAAAGATACTTTGATGTACTTTATGCGGGAGAGTGCTACACATTTATATACAATAGATACACACCCAATATCAAATGTGCTAGGATTAATTTCCGTTTTAGAAAAAATCCCAGCTATTAGACGGGGGATAGAACGCGCGACACTGGAGTAAGAGGACGTGCCCTCACCGCTCGGCTACGAGACCACAATAATCATGTTAAATCGAACATTTATAGTTATAAGAAATATAATTAAATAATTTTAGAGTTGCTAGAAATCCTCTCTAATCACTTTATTAAATATGAGTGTGACTGAGATGGTTTTCATAAAGGCGTTCCGATTGTCTAGAAAACCATATAACAAGTCCGTTTTTTCTTTACGTATTTACTTTTTTAACATTTTTGTTGCCTTCTCAATTCAATTTTCCTTTTTTTTTTTCATTTAAAATACCTGCATTTACTAACTAAACTGACAAATGACAAAAATGTCAAAAGTTATTTACTCCCTGAAATTAGATATAATCGAAACCGTGAAAGAATGCCGTTACCTCACAAATTTATCACTAACCTACAACGTAAGCTGTTCAAGCGTTCTTTATTTACAAAATAATAAAACGAGAGAGACAGCGCAAGGTAGTCCAATATATGTGACTGTTATATCTCAGACTAACGTTGTTGATGCGTTATATGAAAATCTAACTTCCTTGACGAAAAAAAAAAAGAGAGAGAAGGCCTGATTTCCTACGTCTCAGTAACAAGCGAGAATAATACCGATCAATCTGATCGAATGCTTTTGACTAGCGTCGTTGTCACACATGTTTCATCAAAGAAAAATGTATAATGTTATTTTCAGAATCGCCATAGATTTCAAAAATGTAAAAATATACAGTTCCATTTAAAATAAGAAAGTTGGAGTAATTTCCGGCGAAACCGGAAGTGCATAAAAATTGAAAATACAGTTTTATGTGTATAATAAGAAATTCAAATTTCATCAATTTATTTCTATAAACAATGAAAATAAAGTGGGCGAGTCAGATTTCATTTACACCCGGTATATGTAAAAACGATTTATTAATTTTGTACTTAGTTTAATTGTTAGAATATACGAGAATTTGATTTTATGTTTATTTGACTTCACGTTTTGATAAATATTACTTTAATAAAATAAACCCTATTATTTATACTTTCGGCTTTCTTATTTACAACTAACAGGAATCCTGGACTGAATTTCCAAACTAGCTACCCGGAAGCAAACGATGTTGAATTTTGCTTACAATTTACCGGTTTTGTTTTTGTTAAAATAGCTTTCAAAGTATTACTCGTTTGAAACACTTAAATTTATCTTCAACACGACGTGGTTTTGCAGAAAAACCTTGTACATAAGGAAATGTTGTATATATATTGATATTCAGATGTAAAATTTCCTCTGCCCTCAACATCTATTTTATAAAATTTGGTTTGCTCCAAAACTTAAAATTTTAATGTATAA
The DNA here is from genome assembly GCA_029963845.1 of Rhamnusium bicolor. NCBI lineage: Eukaryota > Metazoa > Arthropoda > Insecta > Coleoptera > Cerambycidae > Rhamnusium > Rhamnusium bicolor. The sequence goes on along the minus strand of JANEYF010000671.1, from coordinate 395,714 downwards.
TTCATCAGTACTTTGTAGGTATTCTGTTACAAATGAGTTTAATTTTAGGAGTTAGCGTTGTCATCTCCAAAAGTATGTGTTATCATGGAACACCATGGTTTAAGCGGCGGAACAATATTTTTGATAATATTCTTTGTATCAGCTGGAATTTACTTCTTTGGAGGTGGTCTCTTCTTATACTTTATAAGAGGAGCAAGAGACATAGAAATGATTCCGAATATAGATTTTTGGAAGAACTTGCCAGGTCTAGTCAAGGTAAATAAAATTTTCATTTGATTTATGTAATGTAAAATAAATATTAAAAAATATATTTAACCTCGTATAGACGACGTATTATGCGAGCCAAGCAGCGATTTTGAAAAAGCAATCGTTCATTTTTGTATAGGGTACATACGTTATAGAGGGCGAACATTTAATAGAATTGTCTGGAACACGTTTCTACGGACATGTCCAGGCTAATCGAAAATATTGACCTAATAGGTAATATAGGTCAATGATCGGAAGTTACACCTAACCTCAAAAATAAAAATATAGGTATAACAATTGGTACAACCAATTAGATTAATTTTAAAATTTAAACTTAAGTATGTCTTTTATGATGTATTAATTGTTTCTTACGTGATATATTTATAATCCATATGTATTTAATCATTTATATTTGCACTGTATTATTTTTATGGATGGATGAATTCACAAGCAATTAGGACAAACTTTTTTTATTAATGACAACATTTAATTTAAAGGCCAGCGTTTCGGTTGTCAATTACTACCAACGCAACGTCTGGGTTGTAAGAACCAATGTAAGATAATAGTGTACAATGTATTTATATTCACAAAAAGAAAAAATGTTGGTATAATAAACAACAGAGAACAAATTCATACGAAAAAGACAATAGAGAAATAAAAAAATTGGCTAATTAAAATTATTCAAATAAAAAATTCAGTGAATTTATTTGACATATTTTTGATTAAAACATATTTTCTCTATTCTATAGTCAATTGTTTCTTTTCAAGGCCTGCTTAGATTCGTTTATTACATATTTTCGTGGTGGTTTTGCCAACTTTACCCTCTAATTAAAAAAAAAGAATGGCATTTTTTGATGAAATTTAGTACAAAGGCATTTTGAGGAGCCCTGATTAACGCTATGATGTCTGATTTTGGAAAAAATATCGCCAATGTGGTCCTAAGAATTTTGGGGGTAAAAAAAAATCGTAGTAGCCCCTGCATGTGTATCTAGAGGCAATATGGTAAAAATGCCGATTTTGATGCTCTTTAGAATAAAAAAGAAATCGTTTTCTTAAACCGAAAAATAAAGATTTCATAGGCTTATGTCCACTTTAATGTGAACACATATTGTGTGTGTGCGTGCATCGTGCGTGCTGCATGCATGCGTGCGTGTTTGTGCATGCGTGCGTGTGTGTGCATGCGTGAGTGTGCATTTGTGTGAGTGTGTGCATGTGTGTGAACTTGCTATGTAGATTGTTAATGTTCCATTTAGTGGGAATAGGTCAATTGTAAAAAAAACTGCTTTTTTTATTTACACTTGGGGAAAATATGAACAACCATTCCCTCTGTAATTGCTATCTGTCAGAAACGGGAATTGAACCCAGGAGCATGCTAGAGACTTTAACTCGTCATGATTACCACATATCGCGCCAAATGTACCTACTACTGTGCTTGGTATCACAGTTGACAAAAAAATAGTATATAAAGTATCTACATTTATAACAATTTTTATTTTACCCATATATGCATAAGAATTTATAATATTTTTTTTTAGGATGGGATAATCTTTCTACTTTCTGGTTGTAAACCTACATTTATATCAACAGCCGAAACATACGATAAAATTTAGGAATTGTATATTTTGACTGAAGTTTTTTTGTTATGTAAAAGTTATTTTTTATTTCATAATTATGTAAAATTAACTTGTGTTGGAAGGTTAAATTTAGTTAATAAATATGTTTTCCTAATGTGTTTATTTTTAATAAGTTCAGCTGATATATACACAGTACATAAGTACTAATCCACTATTTCGCTGATTGAGTTGACTGCTTCTGCCCATCATTGGATAGGGCTTAGTTCTCACTGCCTTGGCTTTTCTGACCACCTCGTTGGTGTTCTGTTTCCATGTCAGCCCTCGATCCACGATGACACATAGCACACAAATATACTAATATAATCATATGCAAAAAGTAGAAGAAATATTTGCATATACTCTCTGTTACCTAAAATAAACATATGAGTTAATTTTTTATATAAAATGTATACCTACATGAGTTTTTGCACATAGTATATTTTGTCCATACACCATAAGAATATTAAATAAATAGGAACGAGCACAGTATATGCAAAGTATATTTGAAGATGAATATATCATAATCATTTATTCATTTATTTTACGCATATACTTAGCAAATCTTGTGCTATGTAGGATAGGCCCTTTGGCGGTTTCTCACCACTGGAACAGTTCGCCCTTCATGGTAACATGTCCTGTTGGGATCTGGTTCCTCTTCTTGCGGAAAAAATCACTCTTCTTGGCGTTAACTATTGTAGTTTTCATCTGTTGTAACATTCCTCCACAAGGGATGCTGCTTCCTGTAGTCGACATGTGGACTTACATTCTACCTGCCAACACTGTGCCTGCTGTCCTTGGTAGATCAAAGGTGTATATGGTGAACAGGTGTGGCGAAAGTACCTGCTACATTCCTGCTTCCGTGAGTCTTTGCTGATAGCTCGCCATCTAACTTCGTTTACCGTCTCCTCCGGAGGTATGACCTGACCAGCTTGACGGTTGCCACCGTTGGTAACAGCGGGAAATTTTAAATTCAAATAAGATGTGTAAATGTTTGCATGTTAGAAAAATTGCTATTAGGTATATTCAGTCTTATTAAAAGACAATGCATTACCCCTCCCCGAGCTTCTCACTCTAGGTGTTAGGTTTACAGAAAGATCGATAGCAGCAAATTTGATCTAAATGATTATTAAAATTAAAATTTTTTTGCCATATATATTATACAAGAATTTAGATATTAAGATATACCAAACAAAAACCCTGAGTTTTGTATGTACATACAAAATTCACTATAATTGTATATAACGCTTGCGCTGGTTAATATTATGTTATCATATAACAGTACATAAAATATGTAAATATTACTATAAATGCAGTCTTGACAACATTTCGCATCATCAGCTTTGATTTCATGCTTTGTTTGATCGCATTCGACTGAATACGTGTAAATGCACACTCGTCGTTTGTTTTCGTCGTCTGCCGTTTGCGGCCAACGCTGACACCGACCACAATCAAATAACATAACAAAAAATTGTTATGCGTTAATATTAGTTAAATTGACACATTAGAGCCTTTACTGACAGTCTGAAATTTATTTGGAAAATTAAACGATCATAATCATAACAGCAACCGCAGAAACTGCATGCATTATTTGAATCCAATATACGATTGCTGGTTAGGCTGACGTCATACGCTTGCAGCTCAACGGCTAGCGAGAGGTCCATTGTACGTACAGCGCTAACAAAGCAAAACCCATAGTACCACTATTTAGAATGTTATGGTTTCATGGTTTAAAAGGGTTAAAGTTTGTTTATATATGATAAAGAAATGGAGGATTTTTAGAAAGGCGATTCGCACGATTTGCCAAATCTTAGGGGCATGAACCCAAAAATGAACCATTTCCAAGTATTACCAGAAACATATTTTTTGTTTTTCTGAAACTATTGGAGAAAAAAATTGCAAAACTTGGGATACAAGCCAAATTCACTAAAATTGCAACTGTTTCTAAATGTCATCATTATTATCGTATTTATCTCCAATAGCTTATATAAAACTAACTCTGTCTTGGAAACTATGCATTTCTTATCTATCAACGGCGGTTTGTGGGTCAAGAGATAGGGAGGTCAATTAGAAAAGTTTACTGTATTACCTACCTTTTAAAGTGATTTAAATTCCAAATCGATCCTCCCGTCTTTTTGAGATGCAAAGTGGTCAATTACTTTTTTCATTAAAATCTTTTATCTTCTTTATTAATGACCTTTCTATGGTAAGCATAGCTAAAGAAGATAACCTTTCCTGACCCATGGTATTTCTTAAAAATGTCTTTATTCTTTTTTAAGGTGGAAAAACAACGTTCACTTTCGACGGTAGTCGTAGGGAGAGTACACAAGATTTTTAACAGTTTGATACTTTCAGAAAAAGTATTGCACAAATTATTGTTAATAAAAAACTGTAACAAAGCAACTGCACCTTCACTATTGGAAAAATCTTTTCAACTATATAATACTTCTAATTCAGTTTTAAGTTTCAAATGATTTATGACTCCGTTTTAACTAATTTAAACTTATCTTGAGGAAAGCTTTTTTTATAATCTTTAAATCGATCTGCGTGAAATAACTGAGACACTGCTAAATGACCACTGAAGCCAAACTTGTTTTTGATCTCAGATGTAATTATATCACAAACTTCTAATGAAATTCTCCTTTTGATTCTTCCGTTTTACATCTCTGGGCAGACTGCATGGATATCTCCTCCAAATAGTTATTCAAAATTTTATTTCTGATGTCTTCAATTTTACTATTTAAAAGCGCCAATTTACTGTTATGACATCGATATTACATTTTTGTAATTGATTGAACAATATATCACAATGAGGCATAACTAAATGAAAAAAATTTAACCAGTAAAATGTTCATTTTGTAAGTAGTTTTTTAAACCAATAGCTTGGTTTAGAGTGTTGTTTTCTGATTCATTATCAATGATTTTTTCTAAACAATCTAATAATTCTGTTCGATAGGTATAAACAGTCTCTATGCACTTTGTATTAAAATTTCATCGTGTTGGAGCAGCTCTAGGTAATATCACCTTAACAACATTATCTAACACGGCTGTTCTTTTTGGTGATTTTCCAAAGAATGAAGAAAAGCTATGTAAATTAGCAAAAAAATAAAATTTATGCTTTTATCCTGACTTGATGCTTTTTGTAAAATTAAATTTAGTTGATGAGCGTAACAATGAATAAAATTTGCTGAAGGATAACTTTTTTTAATTAAACATCTATTAACTTCTTTTTTCTTATCAAGAGATGTTTGCTTTATCGTCATATTAAGTTTTGGACGGCCACCACCTTTGAATTTCACTCGGTCTTCATAACCCAACTCTTGTCCATCTTTCAGTTTTAATGTATTTTGTACAACACTCATATTTAATAGTAAACACCAAAAACACTGTTTTACTTAATTTCACGACAAGTAGAGATTTACTAATAAAATGTTCACAAATAAAAACATTAAAAACAATAGAATTTATCGACCAACATTAAGACTGCTGACTAGCGACTGCTGTACTCAAATTTCGTGCGTTACCGTGTCAGGGTCGTCAGGGTCATTGTCCCCTCCAGTGTTTTCTGTCTCTTTTTGCTTTCTGACGATTCGCGCATAAGTCTATTTCACTATAATTCGTTATAAATTCGGTCCGTAGCTAGCTTTAAGGACACGTTGTGGATTGACCCAAGATTTTTAAGTTCTATAAATGAATAATGTAATGATCTAGATATTGGAATAGTATTGTGCATAGAATAAACTAGAAACTTTAATATATTTTTAAGAATATTAAATATATATATATATATATATATATATATATATATATATATATATATATATATATATTATATATATTTTTAAACTTCAGAAAATGAATAGCTCTATTTTTTATTTGTATGTGGGAGGTCATTGACCAAATGACCCTATAGAAGAACCGCCAGTGATATCTATAAGAATTTTTTTTGCTTATTTTGGCCCCTAGTACAGCCTGTTGAAGTTTAGCATTTATGAATCACCTTTGCATACAACATACATAGAACTGTTTTATTATAAGCTTTGGTATACAAATTATTTTAAATGGAGTTTTATTAATAATTGTATTTATGCACCCAGGAACAAAACATCATTTTCTTGTTGATGTTTCTTTTAATACACTTCATGCGCAGGGAAATGTGTATTGTGTGTATCATACTCGACCACTATGACTGAGTTATTATAACTAGCGCAGTTAATTTGTTTATTTATTATGGGCATAGATTAATGGTATATTTAATTTGTGCTATGGGACTATGGGTAGCGAGCCAACGAGCATGTGACGTTATGCGGCTAGCCTCTGTCTGGGAAACATTTTCTAATCTCACTGCGCCGGAACAAGTTCTATTGTAAATAAGTTTAAAACAATAATTAATTTTTTTTATTGTTATAGTGATTTTTAATACTGATATATTTATCATTTTCAGCTGAATTCAAAAGTTTGTGGACAAACTTATTAGGAAACATGTAATATATGATTGTTTTAATTCACCACAAATGATAATTTAGTTTTAATACCTAACAAAATCCAAATTTTAAGATCCAATTAGCCAAGATTTTGTTCCGGGGATGTATAACTCTGGAAAGAAAAAAATCAATATTTTACTACTACTACCCACCTAAATACGCCACTGTTGCGACCTCCCTTTAACCAAATCCAAAATCCGCCACTGATGCATTATATTGTGTAAGATAAGGGTTTCTTGGGTTCAGAGAAATTTTAACCTCAGATTAATAATATTAATCTGAGGTTTTAACTCAGTGGTTATAACCTCTCGATTATCATTGCTTGAAATTAATTTTGATTTTGAACTTAACCAATGATGATCCAGAAGTTCTAACTACTGGTTACGGCACCTGAAAAGTTACTGGTTTCGGTACCTGAAAAGCCCTATAATAAAATATTATTTGTTATTAGCAAATGAAATAATATAATGTTTATACTTTATTTTTATTGCAAAAATCTATAAATTATAAATGTTTGTTGACATGTCTTTTTTATTTTTCTGATTAAAAGTTAAAAGCAAATTGTTTAACTTAGGGCCGGTATATCCACCTTCTGGTAAAGTTACCGAACAGAGAAATTTAAGAATAAAATTGTTAAACCAATAAAATAATAGTTACTATTGATCTATTTTTGCAGAACAGTAATTCCATATGAGAATATACTTCGCGTGATCAGTTTTTTGCAAAAGTAGAGACGTAATAATTAATATAAATCTGTTTGGTAACTAAGAACCACTCTACTAAAAAGATGGATATACTGGGCCTTAGACAAAAGGGTAAATAAATAAAACTTCATTTTTTCATTTTCCATATACCGTGTGTCTCAAATTCGATGCTCACCATTGAGATTTCGGAAACAGTAAGAGCTACAAGGTCGTTTAAATGAGACAAGTTTTAGCAAATTTTATGCTGATTCCAGATCCGTTAAGCACGACTAACTGAAACCATTTTTGAGATTTTTCCAAAAAAACGAAAATTTTGTGATTTCTCTGTTTGGCTGTAGCCAAGTAATCCTTGGTCAGACAGGTTTTAGACTTTTACATTATTAAGACACTTTTTGGATACTAATATTTTAGTCTAGAAATGAATGCTCGATATTCTTTTATTTTCGAGATATCCGAGGTAACTTTTGTTTTTCTTATTTGAGACATATTGGATTTTTCGTTTTTCAGGTTACGCTTAAAAAGAGCTTTCAGATGATATATCACATGCCGCGGAAAAATTGTTTTTCGAGGGGTTAATTTACAGAAAAGTTATACATTGCTTAACAAAACAAAATAGTAGGCCATGGAAAATCAAAAAGTTTTTGTAAAGCCAGACAAGAAAGTTGTTTATTCAGACGGCGACTAATTATTATCTATGTACCTAAAATCTACTGTAAATTGTTTTATTTGTACAATTTTCTAAAAATATCATTTGATAGACGATCATGAAGGTTTTATTTGTCATAAAATTGTTCAAAATGTTAACAAAGAAATCCTCTTCATCAAGGACATTCTTGCATACAAAGTAGTTAGTAAACTATAAAAAAATCAACAGTTCTTGCTTGCTTGTGATAAAATTTATAAAACAACAAAAATGTATTCAATAATCCCCATGTTTCGCAAAGTATTTATGTATATATATGATATATTCTAGGCCTAGACTAACGTTATTTCTTATCTGTTCAACTACGTCATTAGGATCAGTGTCCGATGTCCACTTTAATATTTCGCTAGTCCTCATTTTCTTTAGAGTTTGCTTATTAGCAAAATTATTTTGTATAGAAGATCTCGCAGTAAGTTGCGCAGATGAGAGGCTTCTCAGGTACTACAGATGACATAGCATAATTTTCTCTTTGATATTCATCTTCAATCGACTTAGACGAATGATTACTGTTTTTTTGAGGTGGTCTCCTGATTATACAACTCGTCGACTGTGTGTACTCTTTGTACATGACTTATTAAGTTATTCTTTCTTTTAAATGTTTTATTACACCAGTGGTTCTTAAACTTTTTTGGTGACGGAACCCTTTTGGGAAGCAAAATACTTGATGGAACCCTACAATAAAACAATAGTTTTTAAAAGTGTATTCTTTATTAATAAGCATAATAAAAGTACAATGTAACAGTTACTAATTATTACTTACTTTACCACATGGCAAGTACAATAATAGAAGATATTAAAAAAGAAAAAATCTAACTAATGGGAGGTATGAAACTGTTTTTTATTTTTCATCAATTGGTTGATATCAGGTTTGATAGAAGACAGTTGAAGTCTCATATCAGGTTCGGCGTCCAGTCTATTGCGATATTTTGTTTTCGTGGCTGCATAGGTTGAGAATCCTGTTTCGCACAAATATGTTGTTGGGAACGGGAGAAGAATATTCAGAGCCATTTTGCCAAGCATTGGATATTCATCACGGATTCTGCACCAAAAATCGTTGAGAGGCGTCGTTTTGAACAGTGACTCCATACTTGTGTCTGATGACATTTCTAAAAGAGATTCATATATCTCGTTTGACATACTTTCGGGCTTTTCCAAGTTGGGTAAAAAAGGATTATGAATCCATGAATTCAGTTTCATTTTTGTATTCTGTTCTTCGGGAAAATACTTTTCAAAAGATGCGCGCATCGAACTGAGATATTGGACCAATTCTTCAAACACATCATCTTGAAACATTTCTGAGTCGTTATCGCTAACAAACTCACTGAGTGACGTAAAGCTTTCTATTTCTTTCTTACCAACGCAAATAATCCAAAAATCTAATTTTCTTTTGAAGGCAGTTATTTTGTTATAGGCCTGAAACACTGTTGTCTGTTTACCTTGCAATGATAAATTCAATTCGTTCAGTTTTTGAAAGATATCCGCCATAAAAGACAATCGGAACAACCAAGTTTTATCATACAAACGGTCCTTCAAATTAAAAGAAGTATCTGCTGAAAGAAACATTTGTAACTCGGCTCTAAGTTCAAATAGCCTTGTTAAAGTTTTACCCCGAGACAGCCATCGCACTTCTGTATGGAGCAGCAGTGTTTTATGTTTGCTGCCATAATCTTCACACAATAATGAGTGGTCGTGATTTGATAAAATTAATTATTTTTACCGCTTCATCCATAACTAATTTTAGATTTGACGGCATTTGCTTCATCGCAAGTGCTTGTCTATGCAGAATACAATGGCTGGAACTACAATTAGGCGCTTTATTTTTTATTCGTGACACTGCTCCTGCTGTTTTACCTGTCATCGCCTTGGCCCCATCTGTACAAATGTCAATGCAATTGTTCCAACTGAGATTATTTTCTTCAAAAAATATATTTATTTTATTAAAAATTTCTTCCCCGGTAGTGTTTGTGAGCAGCGGTGAACACATAAGCATGTCTTCTTCAAAAAGAACTTTCATATGGATATCTCACGATAACCAGCAAGATAGCCAAACAAGCGACATCAGTTGACTCGTCCATTTGCAAGGCGAATCGTGTTTTTTGTAGACGTGTAACTAGTTCTTGTTTGACGTAGCTTGCCAGATCATGGATTCGCCGTGAAACAGTATCGTTTGATAGCGGCACAGTAGAAAGATGCTTTGCAGATTTTTCATCGAGCATACATTTTGTTATGTCTAATACACATGGCTTTATTAAATTCTCAGCGATAGTGTGCGCTTCACCTGCTTGTGCAATGCGATAGCTAACTAAATATGATGCCTCCGTGGCCTTTTCGTTGATAGTTTGTGTTACATGCATCATATTTTTTTGACTTTCCAATAACTGATCTTTTTTACGAACAAAAAATTCTTTATTCTTGTCTTTAGACTCGGGGTGTACAGTTTCTAAATGTCGGCGCAATTTGGCAGGTGCCATGGAACTATTAGGAAGCAGTTTACTACATAGCATGCAGAGAGGTGAGCCGTTGGAATCAACAAATCCGAAACTGATATATGATTCATCATACTTCCTTTTTTCGTCTTTAAAACCGTCGAGCTTGACGTCGTGGCATCATCCGCGCGTACTGCTTTTGAACATTCAGCGTCATTAGAAGATGTTGTTGCAACACGTTTAACACCTTTAAGCCAACGTTCCATTCTTCTTTATTTATAATGTTACACGTCAGGATGGTGGGGTCTAAATAATGCACAATCGTTACTGCGTATAAGAGACTAAGTTTAGTACAATGAAGAAATGTATAAAACTGAGACAACAGAATACAGCAGGCAGTAGAACAATGAACACTAGTTTCTCGCTAGCAAGCTTGTAAGTAGGTAGGTAGGAACTTATCGCTCCGAACGCTAATCGTCAACTGACTGACGAGGCGCGATCGCCGCTTTTATACTTAGTCCTAGACTCGATCTCGAATATTCTCGAAAATACTCGAGTCGGCGCCTTTGAAAAACAAAAAGCAAAAATAAAAAGAGAAATATAAAAATTGCGTTGTAAACAATCTCGACTTTATTTTTTGAAGTTAGAGTCGAAAGTCGCTTGTTGACAACTATAGCGTCTAATTCAGAGGCGGCTTTTATCAAAGGGACTGCGCGCTCACAAGTATACAAGTATACATGTTGATACCAAACTTATGAGATATTGTACCAGCTATTGTAACACATGTTTATACAAATACAAATAAATAAATATACCTACGCGCGGCCGCGGAGTCAAAACGTTCGACCAGAGAGAGGTGTTTTGATTTTTTTCTAAATTCTTGAGGAACCCCTACAGAGGTATCGCGGAACCCTAGGGTTCCGCGGAACACACTTAGAGTATAGCTGTATTACACAAATCACACGGAAAAGACATGCTTTTATCAATATTGGCGTGTCTGCTTAGACCACTAAGCCAAGAGAATGTCTTACTACCAATATTACATATATACATGTTTACTCGTTTACTGCATGAAAGCAAGTGACTAAATAGTAGCAGGTTCCCCTTTTTTATACTTATTTTTATCCTTACGTTATATTTATTTATCCTTTTTTATCCTTATTTATCTTTACTTGTTCTTATACCCAACCCTGTCTCGCTCTCATATATTAGATTTTTAGATCATAAAGACACATAACCTTTAACATTATTACATAGAGATATATTGGGCGTCTCACTCATATATTGGATTTTAGATCATAAAGACATGTAGCCTATGTAGCCCTCTTTAATTAATTACTTTTATTTTTTAAAATAACCTACAGACACTGCTGCCATCTTTGATTTTTATTACATGTAATTAATTTCATTGACAAAGCTTGTAGCGTTTGCAAAAAAATATTAACAAATTCCTGGAAACTTATACAGGGTGAGTTTTAAATGCGTAGTTATATTTTAACCCTTAATATATTTCGTCGAGTACAATCGATGGGCACTGTCAAAAAATTTTTTTGAACAAAAAATTTTTTTGAATTTCTGATAATTTCTTCGTCCTCCAGCAATTGACATTTTGATGGTCACTGTATATCTCTCAAAACGCCGTTCACAGAAATGACGAAAGCTGGCCGAGGTCACCTGGCCGACAGAGCCGTCATATGACTCATATGTTTACATGATATCATAATACTTGAATAAGTACAATAAATGGAAATAAATTTTAACAATAATGTTACATTTTATAAAAATTTGTATAAAACTCACCCTTTTAAGCAGATTTATGAAGTAGTTTGATTGTCGTCATCACAAAGTGGGGAAGATCTATAGTATAATAGCATCAGGTATGTTTCTACAGCTGTCTCCGTCAGCGATGTTCGCTTTGGTGAAAAAATATGTTTGTATTTTGAAAATGACCGTTCGACATCTACGGATGTAATACAGGCATAAGTAAAACAATCTGTGAACTCACTTAACGAAGTTGTAGATGCATCATCACAAATTTGTCTTAATTTGCTAAAATCAGGATCTTTCTGTAATACACTCTCGAATTTTTCACTAACGCGATTATTTTTTGCGTTATTTATAGCCTGTAGTTGTGTATTTACGTCGTCCACTATTTGCAGCGATTCCACTAACGACAACGAACTATTTTGCAATTTTTCTATTGCGTCGTGTAGTCCTCTATAATTGTTATTAATAGTTTTTAAATCTGTTTCAAGGGAAACGTCTTGAAAGCTTGTCTGGCTTTCCCCTAATAGCTGCAGCCTCGTTAGTGTTGAACTGTAGTATCACAGTTTTTATTTGTTGAAAATAGTCAACATAATAAAAAGCCGCTTTCAACCACGTTCCCCAACGTGTAAGAATCGACTCTGGTGGTTCAGGGATACCAGGACACTGTCTGTGAAATGCTCGAAGCCGTTTAGGAGATTTGAGAAATACTTTTTTTGTATTTGCTATTAATGCATCTACCTCTGGAAAACATTTTCGAATCGTTTCTGCCACAATATGTAACGCATGCACTTTACACGTAACATGTAAAAACCTACAATTGTCTCTTTGAAGAGAACGGCCTACCACGCGCATTGTCGCGGCACCATCAGTCACAAACATCAATACTTGACTTGTTGAAAGTTCAAATTTTTCGAATGTCTCCAACACCACAGGCGTAATTATTTCGCCAGTACACGCAGTTAGTCTTTTACTAGCTAGTAAAAGTGGAAATGTTGGTTTAAGAGGGTCCAGTACACGTACTATAATATTTAAAATAGAATTTTTTTTTACAATCTGTCGTCTCGTCAATACATAACCAGAGCCGTGTATTGTTTAATCCACATTTAATCCTATTTACAATGTCTTCACGAACAGCTGGAATATATCTACGTAACGATGTACGACTTGGGTAAGTTCACCTGGGGATTGTATTTATTCCAAAACTCCCGAAATGGTTGTTTATCCAGTATGTGTAGCGGAATATTACAGGCTATTAACATTAACAATAAATCAAACATAAACTGAGTTGTCAAAGGCATTCCATTTTTTTTATTTTGATGTAGCACGGTATTGATATGACGACGACAATCTGTTTTGTGCCAGCACATTAAGTTTTGATTGCAAACTTTACAAATTATTTTGCATCCGTCATAGAATAAATCCGGAAATTCACCTATAAATTTATTCACTGTGTCCGCGTACGGTCGTTTTTTACCTTTGGCGCGTTTGACATTATGTATAATTTATAGGTAAAACCTCACGCATTAACCTTTCAAATAAGACTGCAGCGTAAATCACTTCTAAATCGGCACGTGTGACGCCAGCGCAAGACTGTGGCTGTACTTCAGCCACCTCGGCCATCTTTAGAAATGACGTAACGGAAGGCAGAGTTGCCACTGTCAGTTAGTCACAATTATATTTGAAATTAGTACACAACTGGTAATATATGGTTTGAATTAATTTCTAAAAATGAAACAAAATTGAAAATAAACATTTTATAAATAAGCATTACTTTAACGAGTTTAACGAACGGAAAAGCAGATTTGTTTATTTAATACGTGGATAGCACAGAACATTGCTGGCCGCAAGGTCGATTCACTTCTGTTCCGTGAATCGATCGAGGTGTAAGTCTTAAATTATTAATCTCATCTACAATAAAATTATTTCTTGTTCAGTTTAGTAAAATGTTAGTAAAATCAACAATAAATTCTGACAACAAAAACGTACACGCCTTTATAAATAAATTAATTAAACCATACAGAATTCTAATACTGAAACAAATAATAAGAAATTGGCATTCTGTACCTACCTAATTCAAAAAATCTCTTCTACATCTAAATAAGCCGCATACCCTGGTACACAACAAAAATAAATCACTAATAATAATCAAATTCTTACAAATCTTACTTTTCTGCATTGCAAATTTCTGGCAACTGTCCGGTGCCCGCGCCACTGGGCACCAGGTAACTTTTTTTGTTGAAGAGGTTATTTCCCTCTGTGCAAGCCTGGTGGTCCACGGCTGTTGTTTTAGTTCAGACCTACCCGTCGGCACCGAGGTACCGCTGAGGGCATTTCCTTATCCGCCACCTGGGGACACGCCCGGTAGGGGTTGCAGGCATCCCCCTATGCAGGAATTATTAAATAAACTTTGATAATCGTTAAAACTGATTAATTTTAGTGAAGATTTCGTTATTCCTTTAGCCTTCTCAGTTATACCAAAATTTGCAGTAAAATTTTGTATTTCCTCCTCAGATACACACCTTTCTCTTTAAGTGTTTCTATTTCAAATTCTACATTTGAATTTGACTGTACCATAAATGCATACATTTTTGATCTTAGACCAAATGAATTCACTCATAATGTTACCATTATTCTCATCTTTCATAATGCCTAAAACTTTCTTATTTTTTAATGGTATATCATAAAAATTATCAGTTTGTGCATAATCTGAAGTATCAAATTTATGTAATTCCTCTTTTATATGATTGTAGAGATTATCATCATAAATTTGGTAAATCAGCGAATCTGAGTCAGTATACAAGAGCTTAGCATTATTTCGAAATTTTTTTAAAACATAATTATAATGAAAATCGTAGACAATAGTTTTTGAGATATCCAAAATTGAAAAACCGACAAATATTGGTTTATTAAATTTAATATTTAATCTAGTCATTTCTATTATAACCATGTCTTTACTAAGTATTGTGCAACTGTGAAAATTTGGTTTTGAAATGTAGTAATTCGCACCATACCTCTCATCCCATTTGGTAACCATTTTTACATCTCCATATTTTTTTACATTCTCAGTCGTTTTACCAAATACTGTGTTATTCATAATTTTAAAAAAAGTTTTTTTCAAATTCATTTTACTTTTCTCAATTCAGTATTTGGATCAATGTATTTTTTTCATCCAACAAGATTGTTTAAATTTCAAAATTCTATGTATTTTTTTCAATTTTCAAACCTAGTTTTAGGGCTTGTTTTAAATTTCTGTAATGAATAATATATCTCTCTTTGTTAAAAAGTGTTGTTAATAATTTTGGTTTGTTTATTTGAGAAGTTGGTGGAATTAAATGCTGAGGGCATAAAGGAAGGTCTTTGTGACTATCAAAAATATTTTGAGGATATTGAAGATTCACTTCGTATAATATATCACTTTCATCAGAAATATTCATAACATCTTCTTTATAAACATCATCAACCCATTCAAATTTACCGCTTGGTAATGGTAAACTCATGGCTGTACCATATAGACTGTTTACATCTCAGTACATAAGATAAGACGTAGGGACACTTGGGTTATATAATTCTAATTCAACCTCAGTTATTTTTAAACATGCATCAAAAGGTAATCCAGGTGCTGTATAATAATGAAGACTATCCTAATCGTATGTTTTCAAACAAGTTATTCTAAAATTTTCAAAAATATCTGCGAGTAATAAAACATCAGTTTTAAGATAAATTTCAGCATATTCTTGTAATGTTTTTATCTGAAATGTATCCCACACATTACGCGCATGGTTATAATCTTTTTCAGAAATTCCTTGTTTTTGAATATGACTGACTATAGAATAATTCTATTCGAGGTAAAGTAGTATCTTGTAATTTTCCCCAGCAATCGAGGTATTCGTATGGAAACACACCTCTCTCGATATCGGCATAAATAACAAATGGTACTTTTTCTTTGTTTTTGAAATTGGAAAATTTTAATATTTTTTCTTTTTGTGAAGGTAGAGTTATTTTTGATTTATTTAAATTTTTGCAATCTATTAAATGTTTATCTAAAGCATTTTTTTGTTATAAAATGATTTAAACGTCTTTTACAAAAATACTTTTTATTTTTAACATTTCCAACTTGAGTAGTGGTGAGAGGCAGCGGTGTATTAGGTCGCTGGTGAGAGGTATGTGAAACTTCTCATATGGTCCAAATGCTACTATCCGATCCACATCATAGATGTCTCTGTGGCGTATAGCGACTTGCGAAGCAAGTACCAAGAGCGGCGACCTCTAGCTCAGGTGGACTAAACTACTGTTATTTAATATGATTTGAACGAAACACCTACTCAGCCGGCAAATACCCCGACCTGTATTGGATTATACCTTCAAACCATGATAGACAATAGCCAATATCATTTGTCAATTCCTAACCAGACATAGACCGGTTTCGAACTTATTAGTTCTCCTCAGTATACCATAGGTCATGAAACAGACAAATGATAGTGGCCAACTTGCTAGTCATATGACTAAGGTAAATTGTAAGTAAATTTACCTTAGTCAGTATAATATGACTAGCAGATTCGCCACTATCAATTTTCTGTTCCATGACCTATGGCATACTGAGGAGAACTAATAAGTTCGAAACCGGTCTATGTCTGGTTAGGAATTGACAAATGATATTGGCTACCGTCTATCATGATTTGAAGGTACAATCCAATGCAGGTCGAGGTATTTGCCCGCTGAGTAATTGTTTCGTTCAAATCATATTTAATTTCCAACTTGTTTATTTAATAAACGCGATATGTCCTTAATGAAAGCAAAATGATATAGTCTTTTTTTCCAAATTGATATCATCATCATCATTCACATAATCCAAATTCATTTCTTCAATATCATTATCACTATCAGAATCATAATAATTACATGGAAGCATAAGTAAATTTATACGAGGACTAAAATTGGTGTTTGAAAAAAATTGAGGTTTTGAAAAAGTGTTTTTTTATGGAAAAATAAGTGTATTGCAGTGGTGGATCTTTCGGGAGTGCTAAAAATATTTACAGGGTATTCAAAATAAATTGAAAATTTTGAAACTATGGTTATTACATAAAAATTCGTCTGCTACTATGCTGGATCGTTCGATAATGATAAAAATGTCTACAGGGTGTTCGAAAAAATTTTTAAAGATATAAAAAGTAGTATTTTTACAAATCGTCGTCGCCGTTTTTGCCAATTTTAATATTTTCGTCTGCGCCATCTGCATCATCACGACTGAACGAAATCTTATGAAGTACATGGTGGTCCAACAAAATTGGTGTATCCGGTGTCCCAAATATGAAAAATTTATTATTCCGGATTCCGATTATATACGGGGCGGGGAATCGATCGGCGACCTCGACAAAAATATACGGGGTGTTTTTAATGCCGGAACCGAAAAAAGTTTCGGGTTAGAAAGGGCCGACAGCCCTTTCCGTGAAGGCCGTAAGGTCGACACATGCCCAAGCTTCTCGGGAGACCAGAGGGCCGACGGACCTCCTATCGAACGCCGCAGGCGTTCGCAAAGGGCAATAGGCCCAAGTATCGAGGACTGGAGGCGATCGCGCGTCGCCGCAGGCGGCGCAGCCCTCCGCAGGAGTTTATTGTTTTAATAGGCGTTGTTTTTTCGCCCATTATTTCTGTACTTAGTCGACACAGACGCACTACACACAAATTATGACAGTGACAATTGGCGAATTGTAACCTTAGCAGGATGACTTTTTATTTTGATTTTCTTTGTGTTCGCTATTTATTACTATTTCTTAACACTGACGTAGTTTTCCACGAAACACCAAAACACTATATAAGTACTGCACTAGACGCGCGTTTCGCCACCCAACTTGGCATCATCTGGAGATGATTAAAACTAAACTTATACTAACAATCTACCCTATTTATATCTAAACTATTGTCACGGTTTACCGAACCGGGCTATTTGGGATAGGCTCTCTGTCACTATTCATACTATTTTTACACTTTATGATCTCGAAGTTTTCAAATGCATCCAGTTGTCTAGTATTTGTTACATTCCTAATTATTCTTAAATTGTTAATATCTATTTTATGGTTGTTCTCAAACGCATGTATGGCTACACTACATCTGTTCTATTTGAGATGGGCCATATGCTCTTTGAATCTAGTTTAAATTGATCGTCTAGTCTGTCCAACATATTTTTGATTACAGTCCTTAAAGCTAATTTCGTAAATCCCCGACTTTTCGTTTGTTTCAGTTTTGTCTTTTGGATCACCTAAAAGTTGTTGTAGTTTGTTTCCCAATAAATGAACCATTGTCATACCTACGTCTTTAAAAATCTTACCAATACCACTGGTGAATCGAAGATCGAATGAAATCGATACAAATTTCCGATTTTCTCTTTCATTTTGAAAGGTCAATAAATTTCGAAGCGACTGTTTAAACTTTCGTTTCCTAATTATTTTATCAATTAAACTTACAGAATATCCATTAGTCGCAGCTATATCCTTAATTAATGCCATTTATTTTTCAAACCTTATTGAGGAGGAAGCTTAATAGATGATCGACTAGAAAATTAAAACTTGCCATTTTGTGTTGAGCACAATGGTAAGAGTCCTTAGAAATATTTTAGAGTACTGGTATTTTTCCTGTATATGTCAAATTCTAACTTATTTTCACTATTTCTAATTACTAATACATCTAAAAATGGTAGTTTTCCAGAGTTTTCAGTTTCATATGTGAATTTAACTGATGCGAAACGACTGTTTAATTTAGATACAAAGTTGTCAATATTAGCGACTTTTGTATCGAACACTGCAAAAATATTATCAACGTATCTAAGCCAAACCCTGGGGAAATACTCGAATTCTTCTTTTGCTTCCGTCTCGAATCTGTTCATGAAGAGACTGGCAATGAATGGTGACAAAGAGTTACCCATTGCTGTTCCTTCATGTTTTTCGAAGAAATTATTGTTGAATCGAAAACAATTTTGTTTCATGCAAAGTTTAGTGAGTTTAAGATATTCTATTACTACATCTTGAGTGAGTTTGTTTAATTCGAGTAGATCCTTAAGGTAGTCCAAGGTCTGTGGTATCGGAACACTTGGAAACAATGAACAAACTTCAAAGAAGATCAAAATTTCACCTTCTTGCAACTGAATATTTTTCACCTTATTAATGAAATCATTGGAATTAATCACATTGAAACTAGGTGGTGCAATAGGAAAATTATCATTGAATCGAAAATAATTTTGTTTCATGCAAAGTTTAGTGAGTTTAAGATATTCTATTACAACATCTTGACTGAGTTTGTTTAATTCGAGTAGATTATTAAGGTAGTCCAAGGTCTGTGGTATCGGAACACTTGGAAACAATGAACAAACGTCAAAGAAGATCAAAATTTCACCTTCTTGCAACTGAATATTTTTCACCTTATTAATGAAATCGTTGGAATTAATTACAAAGAAACTAGGTGGTGCAATTGGTAAATTTTCGAACTCTTCTGTTAACCATATTGATAGGTGGTAAGTCGGCGATCCGATTGCTGAAACAATAGGATGTACTGACTTTCCTGGTTTATGTATCTTAGGCAAGCAGTACAATCTAGGTACACTTGGGTTAGATACATGTAACTTCCTATTTAAAGCTGGAGTAATAAGGTTGTTGCAGGATTTAAGTACATTTCTTACTTCAGTAACCATTTTTGGTAATGGATTTCTAGAAAGTTTTTTATAAGGACCATTACTAATCAGATTTTCTACCCTTTCATAATAGTCCTCTTTATCTAAAATAAACACCTTATTACCCTCATCAGCTTTTAAATAAAGACAATCTTTTTAACGCAACCGTTTGATAATTTTTCTGTCTTATGTAGATTTTGACTTTTCATTTCCTTTAGTGACAATATTTGTCGAGATTTGATTTCTGCAAGCTTCTCTGACAAATTCTTTAGAGGAATCAGGAAGGTATTGAATTGAAATTTCAACACTTGCAACAATCTCATCTAAAATGCCTTCAGAGGCAGGTAAAGCAAAATTTAATCCCTTGTTACGGAGATTAATTTCTTCTTTATCAAACGACTCTGAGGTGATTTTCTACAATGCTGGGAACTTTTGAGGAACACTTTCTTTTGACGTACTACCGATTAATCTTTTGAGTTTTTTATTTTGTGACGACATTTTCTTAATAAATTTCGCGTTAATTGATATAAACATGTTCCTCTGAAAGTTACACCATTGTTCATGTTGTAAATTATTTAACTTATAGGTAAGCTTTTTGTCCATTGCTGTAATTCAAGCGTACTTTGTTTACTATACAGATACTTAATTTCTAAATCCAGTCATTTCTGCTTTGCAAACATTGTAACTTGAATTGTGTGAAGAATTTGGAATTTTAACTTGAATAAAATTTGGAAATACTGAACGACGTTTGCAAGTTTTTAGAAACCAAATATCTGACCCTATTAATCTAATTTTAGCACTAACCTTATGATACAGATTCAGTTTCGTTGTATGTACCTTAGGCAAGCAGTAAAATCTAGGTACACCTGGGTTAGATACATATAACTTCCAGTGGCGGTCGGTCCATGGAAGCAAGGGAAGCAGTGCTTCCCCTGAGATTATTAAAAACAACACATAAATAGAACCTAATTATTATTTATCACATATATTAATCATTAAAATTTACTTTTACCCAATTTCAATAGACACGGCCCTGCTTTTCAGCAGCTGAGATAATGTTGCACGCTAAAACCGTAACGATGACGCACTCGATTAATCGAGCCAACACGAACTCGCGCGACTTCGATATATGTAAGCAGACAACTGTCTCTGGTAAGTAGGTAACTTATTGAAATGCATCCCATCCCCACTTCATAATCTTGATATCTGAGCTGTATAGCATCGTAATACGTTTTATTTTATAGATTTTAATCTCGATTTTAATATCGATTTTAATATCGATTTTAATATCGATTTTAATATTATACTTAATATTAATCTTCCTAGTATTATTCTCAGCTTTTGTGCTATATTTGTAAAAACTTTTTTGGTGTTTCTAAACCTGTGGTGCGGCGACAAGTGATTTTTAAAACGTTGAATATTAGTGCGCGTGTAAGCAGATTTAGAATTACTTATTAAATTTGGAAGCTGGTTCTAGCACTGTGGAAAATATTATTTGCGTTTGTGTGGTGTGCAATTTGTTGAAAAGGGGATTTTCAACATATTCGTTTCAAGATAAACTGGATATTATTAGAAATGGGAAACCAACACCTGATTTAAAACTCTTAAAAACGAAAGTTAAATCATGCTATAGGTACTTTAATATTGAAGTGTACAGTGCTAATCAGTGGTTAAGGGGTTGTGAAAATTTGTGTAAATTGTTTTGTTGGCCATGTGTACTGTTCACAAATGAAAAAGGTGTTTGGAATAAGAATGGCTTTTCAGATTTAAACAACATTCACAAAGTGACAAAAAGGCATGGTAAGTGTGAAACTTATTTGCGAGCGGTGCTAAAAGAATAAACATTTGGAAAATCACGAATTGAGCATTCATTAGATCAGCAGTTGAAAGAAAGTGTTAAAAGGACTTGTTGACATTGTTTGTTTTCTCGGCGAAAATGAACTTAGTTTTAGAGGTCATACTGAATCTCGAAGCTTTGCTAATAGGGGCAATTTTATCAATTTAGTTGATTTATTAGCAAAATACGATACAATTTTAAGTAATGGCTGGTGAATTGGGAGGCCTGCAGGCCAAAGTAAAAGAGACTTTTCAGAATGCAATATTTGTACATTGTTTTGCGCATCTATAAAATTTAGTTCTAGCTCAATCTGCAGCGTGTCTTAAAGAGTGCAAAGTGTTTTTTTTCAAGTATTAGTGGAATGGCTGCCTTTTTTTCAAAATCATCAAAACGGAAACGAGAATAAAAACTTTTTTCAAGAAATTCAACCAGTGAAGAGCGGCTTTCAAAATTGTCCCTGTTGACAATAGAAAGTGACTTTGTGAAGGAGATATCCAAAAATTCAAACTTTTACGACGAAGTTATTTCCGACATCGCAAAAAAAGGAGAGGCGGATTAAACTACATTGTAAATAGGTAGGTATGTGCATGTTAACTACTTAACTAGCTGGCTCAATTTATAGTTGGCTAGAGAGTGCACGATGGCTAGTGTGACTGAACAAACTCTATTTCACTGCGGGTTCAATCCTCGCCACCGGCGCTGGCAATGTCGGTGGATATGGTTGTGTGTCTGCGTTTTATTCATAAGTGTAACCCTCGCCCGTGCAGCTTCGGCTTTGGAATCGGGGGGTTGTCTAATTTTTGTGGTGTTTTTATGTTTTGTGTTTATTGAGGAGTGGCGGTCCTACAAGTGTACTTTTTTCTAGATATCATAACTTTTCAGCTTTCGACATTTGCTTTAAAATGAATATACGGAAGCCACGTCCCTTTTCTTAAAATAATTTTTGCCTCGCTTCGCTCGGGGCCTCGCCATACCCATCACTCTATATCACAAACTGCTTCCCCTGTATCAAAACTCACCGCACGCCCCTGCATCTATTTCTTGAATTTTTATCATTAATGATAATA
This sequence comes from Rhamnusium bicolor, assembly GCA_029963845.1. Lineage (NCBI taxonomy): Eukaryota > Metazoa > Arthropoda > Insecta > Coleoptera > Cerambycidae > Rhamnusium > Rhamnusium bicolor. The sequence goes on along the minus strand of JANEYF010000671.1, from coordinate 373,210 downwards.
TGTATGTGCTTGTAAGTAACTTCAATTACTTTACCACAAATTATGAAAAAAAAACATGGACCTAATATTATTCCGTTTTTTGATTTTGTGGGACACCCTTCTTGACTGTAGTTATAACCGAGAAGAAAAGGCGATAATGTACATATATATTAACGTAGATAACTGATACTTAACGTCTAAGGACTGGTACTTTCAGCCTCGGTTAACACTAATCGGATGATAACATGCAAGAAAACTACTGTTGTAACGATGGAAGAGAGAGAGTATCAATCGAGTAGTGTTAACCGAGATAAAGTACCGGCCCTAAGCACACATAATATCATTTCAAAAAAACACTAGCTAAAGTTTAAACACTTCGAAAAAAATACGCACAAAAGCCTGTGTATGTTGAAAATTTTTTATTTTCAAATTTTAATACACCATTACTTTTTTAATTATATGAAAAATTTGACAAGTACGAGATACAAATACAGCTACCATAAGCGTTTTGTAAGCTCATAATGTCTCTTATATACGTATATAAACGATTAGGACCATAATGTATATGTATTATGAAATAAGGCCCTCCTAAAATGCACGGCACTGTTGAAAAGTACTTTGTTTATATGTTTTAAGCCCCTCGACACCCCGTATACTTCGTAGTAGCGCCATTCCCTAAGTCAAAGGTTTTATGTCTTTTTCTGTTCTGTGGTTTTATGGTCGAAGCATACAGCCTTTGTGTCTAACTTCAGATTTTTACCGACCGCAGTTACGCCAACTTAATAACAAAGCATTCTGCATTCTGTATTCTGTTTTCTTTCACTTTTCTCTTTGTACAACAAAATGTCAAATAATGAAAAAATAGTTGATTTTAGAGTTTGTAGCTTCATATGGCTTACATCATTTAAGTAGTGTGTAAATATGTAAATTAATGCAAATTAAGTAGAATAAAATACCAAAGATCAGCAAATCTAAAAATACAAATTATCTAGTAAAATGTTTAGTCACAGTATACAAAACGGTTTAGTTTTGGTAATTTGGAGTAATTAAATACTTTATCGCTGAATTCACGCCCACAGGTTTTGACATTTGTTACAATAAATGAAAAATATAGTTATTACTCGTTTGTTGTTATTTAGGTAAGAAATGAGTTTTTCTCAGTATTATATTATCTTATAAAACAATTAATTGTAGTAATTTGTAATCTATTTACTCTGTCAAATAGTTCATAGATGTCAAATATAGGTATTTGTTAAAGTAATTTTATTTTAATTATAGGCAATGGTTGTTGTAAGTGGTAGTTGGGTCAAAAATGTCGCAACTTACCCGTCTCCTAACATTAACAGTGACATAGTAATTCCTAACGAGAACGAAATGACAGCAAAAGCCGTTCTAATTTGTCGTCCCAATTCCCATCATTTTCAGGATCGTACATTAACTCTTGATCAGCCTGTCAAAGTAGGCCGATCTGTAGCTAGAGCCAAACCTACTACAACAAATGCAATTTTTGACTGTAAAGTTCTTTCCCGTCATCATGCTTTGTTGTGGTATGAAAACGGAAAATTTTATTTGCAGGTACAAATTTATAGCCACCTGTTAACCATAAAAGAATAATGCATTTCAATTGACATATAATTAAAAATGTTTTAGGACACCAAAAGTAGTAACGGTACATTTGTAAATAATAATAGATTATCTGCAGAAACGGAAAACCATGAACTTAGTTCAGGTGATATTGTGCAGTTTGGAGTAGATGTGGTTGAAAATAATAGAAAAGTAACTCATGGATGTATTATTGCAACGATTAAGCTTTATTTGCCAGATGGAAAAGAGGCCAAAGCAAGCCCTAGTATTACAGATAGTGATCGTCATGGTATGTACCCAGCTAAAATAAAAACTAGTAATAAATTTCAGTTAATATTTTAAATTTGTTACTGTAAATAACCCGAGTGATAAATATTTGAGCAGACTACTAGTAGAAAATGACTTGCGATCAAGTGAAAATGGGGGAAAATGATTGAAATCAGTTCACGTTCAGTGTGAGGGAATATTTGCAAATTTTTAAAATTTTGCAGAATACTAACAAATGTAATGTTTATACAGGTATTAGCAGACATTTTTCTTTATTTGCCCTTAATCAAAGGCAAAATAATAATATAATCTATTTGCATAATAATTGAATGAAATGATGCACATTATTCTATTTCCCGGCTAGCGTTATCATATTGTCTGAGTTTATGTCGCTGTATTTTGGTGGTTGAAGACTTGTAGAAATATTTTGGTCTGTGAACTCTCGCGAATTTGTACATTTCTTTTTGTGTTGTGACATACTTTCTCAAGACAAGCTTACGGTATAAAACATAAGTATATGTATTTTGCAACTTAATCTATTGGGAACTGAATTTAACTCTCGTAATGACTACTAATAACGACACAATTCCATAAAAAGAAATTTTGTTGTTTTTTGACAAATATAATTCAAAAATCCTTCATGTTTTTTTAACATAAAATTTTAAAGTTTATTAATGAAATAATAGGAATATACTAATAGTAAAACTAGCAATATGACAGTACCGTCTTTAGTTTTATTGGCAGCTTGTGTTTTAGCGCAAAACTGGTTGGATGATGTCAGTTATATTTTTACCCCTTTATGGTGCACATAAAAACAAAATTTAGCAAGCTTAGATTTTCAAATACTACTGGATGAGCAAATAAAAAAATTGTGGGAAATGTCTATTATCTGTTTGAAAAATATGTAGAATCCTGCACACAATTAACTTAACCGTTTTATGATTAAATGATTTAAAAATGTTTTTTCTTTATTTATCATTGATCTTTTTGAATTTATTACAATTAATGACAATTTTAATTGTTATTTTGAACTTATGCTAAGATGACAACTGGCAAATTTATAAAAAAACCTCGATAATGTAAAAAGCACATTTAATTGGTGACTGTAAAAGTGATCTGAGAAAATTTAGTTGCTTGAATCAAATGTTTTTAAAAATTTGACAGTAATGTCAAGTTGGTCATTCTATAAAGCTTTTAAAATGCCTGTTCTTCCAGGGATGGTACCTTTAGATGATTTGTACAGATTGAATCAAATAATTCAAGAGGCCAACCAACGGGAACAATGTCTGGAGACTAAACTCACTGCCTTACAACATGTTGTGGATGAGACCCGAAAGTCGGCTGAAGAAAGCTGGCAGGCTTATGTAGGGGAAGAACGCTTGCTTTCAAGGGTATCTGCTTTAGAAAATCAGTTGCAACAAGCCAACAAAAATTGGGGAGAGGACAGATTAAGAGAAGAACTTGCCAAATTACAGGAAGATAATGAATCATATCAAGTAGCAGCCAAAGAGGCATTAGAAAAACTACATGCTGAAAGACTCCAAGCTGTGGCCTTGGCTATGGAGCAGGAGCGAGCAAGAATAACAGCGGAGGAAGAAGCCTTACTTGCTAAAGAACAGTTTACACAAGCTCAACTAGAATTAGAGGTTGGTTATTAACATTTCATACAAATATGTATGAATATACATATACCACCCTATTGGGAAACAATTTTTTTCTATGAAAAAATACTGTATTATCATTATCATGCGAAAGGCAGTTGATTTAAGTTCAACAGTAATTAACTCGGACCATTTTTCACTACAGTATTTTAGCTTTTCACAGTAGTAGAGTCTATTCGCCCTGCCGAAAATGGACGTCTGGCACCTTAACATGTAATCCTAACATGTTCTGATGCCTCCACATCATTAAAGGTAGTGCAGCGGAAATAAAAAACCTTAATTTTATATATGAAACATACGTACATACATTTTACCTTTTTTTTTTTTCTAAATATACTACGAGAGTTCAGAATATATGTTGATTATTTTTTCCCAATGACAATTTGTTGTACATACAATTAAAATAATTATTTTGTACCTTTTCAATAGAATGAATTGTTATTTAAAGGAAATGCATTCTTGTGAGTAACACACTTCAAAGTGTCATATTTTCTCATTAAATATGGCCACTAATGTCAACCAGTGAAAAATCATCATTGGGACATATTTAATTTGCTAATTGATTTGTAGAAATGTGCACACCATACATATGTATACATGGGCACAAATTAGTCAAAGATTGATGTTTCTTAGCAAACATTAATATCTGGTTGTCTATGAAATTTTCCATGAAGAAATAAACCCTTCAAATGAAATTTTCATTGGAGAAATTTCCTTGTAATTTATCATCTGTTTTTACCTACATAACCCCTAAATTAAATGAATTATAAAGTAAAAGCCAATTCAACAGAAATATAAAGATTTAACGTTATTAGAAAAAAATATAAACTATTAATTTTAAAATTTTGAAAAATATCTAGTCTAACATCAACTATATGAAGTAAAAAAAAAGTAGTATTTTATAAGTTGCATATGATGGCAAATTATTAAAAAATTTTGGCGACTGTATAAAGTTCATATACTGCACAATTTTAATATGATTCATTTCGGCGGCATAACATTTCACAGTAATTTTGCTATACAAATTTAATATACAAAGAAGGAACATCCTTGTTAGGCACATTTTCTCAGAGTGTAAATATTTGTAGGGTAAAAAAAATCAGATTCGTTTTTACCATACCCAAAAATGGAGGCTAATAAAAGTTCAGAAAAATTATCATTCTGTATAATTTGATTTGTTAAAAATTACAGATAGTAAGGATTATATGAAATTGATATATAATACAAAATAGACAATATCACGTTACATTTTTGACGGGTGATCTTTCTAATGTCATTAGATGAATGCTGAAAATTTAGCAAAAAACACTATTGCACTAAAATAATTATTTAGTGGAACTATAATAAAAGTATATTATTAATAATCGTTTTAAATGATGTGGAGATAGATAGATTCCTGCGGCTGTCTTTAAAAATCTATTTGTAGTCTGAAAATGACCTTCCACGCATACAGACATACCTGGAGCGTATTTAAAATACTGGAAGTTTCTCAAAGAAGCCGCATTTACATTAGGATCAGAAAAGTCCACTTTACTATGTGATATATATTATTAAATCGCAGATTATTATTCAAAACTGTTTTGAAATTTCCGTTTCATATGGTCCGCAGTGGTTCCTGATAACTAGAAATTAAATTGGCGTAGATAGTACAAACATTCATTGCATCAACTGAACAAAATTTTGATGTTGGTTGGTGCTAAAAAGTATGTATGCTCAAATGAGATGTATGTAGATGGTGCGGTTCTATCCTACATGTATGTCTGCTTGTTTATTTATTTGACCTATGACATATTGTAGGTGTTTTCAATTTATAACAGACCTTTTACAATCATACAGAATCTACATTTAATTTAGTGTTTTGTTATTTAGTTTTAAGTAATTGATATTGGTTTAATTAAGGAAAATTTATTATAGACTTCTTCAAGCGAAGAAACAACAAACATATAAATGTGAGTGCCGTCATGTTACAAATATAAGCTGTATTGTCATCTTTTAAATGTAAAATATCGGTAATTACAAGTACCGATATTTTACATTTAAAAGATGACAATACAGGTTATATTTGTAACATGACGGCACCCACATTTATATGTTTGTTGTTTCTTCGCTGTTTCAGTTAATTCTCCTAGTACATCAATGTGTTAGGTTAGGTTTGTTGTGAGTGGGTCTCAGTAGACCCTCCACTGCGGCCATCAGCAGGCCTATTGTGGCTCTACATCAATGTGTTGTATTTTGCAAGAAATTAGCAATATATAACAAAATAACATAGGATAAGGTTATTAGTTCCTAAAAAATCGTGTATCATTGCATTTTACAATATTCTCATTTTATTAGTTGTACGAGAGTTGTATGTTGTCCTTAACTGAAATGACTACCTAAGATGCGGTTTCTAAAAATTAACACTCATACAGTCATATAAAACTGTCCACAAATAATAAATTTCCCAGCACATAAGTATATAAAAAAAATGTAATGTTTTAAGTTAAATATTTTAATATGCATATTTTTAAACGGTGTTATCTTATTATTGTAATACCATGAAATATTTTTGGAAAGCTCCCAGCATGAAGAATACAATGAAAGCAAGTTTGTATTTTTTGAAAATGTTGGTAATTTTCTGTAATCAAAGATAATTTATCCATCTCTAATTATTTTTAACAGGCAGTAAACGTAAATCTGTAAATCGTTCTTAAACTTTTTCTGTTCATGATAACCAAAAATGAAAACAATTGCGTCATTTTAATCCATATAAGCAGAATTAGTAGGTAAAATTATAGGAAAAATTGGCCCTTTTTTTTTTAAATTCAGAACATAACTTTCGTAAAACGGTACTAAACAAAAATACAAAATTCATTCCGAATTTAAAAATAAACATTGCAATTTCGCCTATTAAATCCGCATATAATTTAAAAAATAAATAAGAAATTTTTATCAATTAAGGTTCATATTGCCAACAAAAATATAAAATATATATTTTATTCCCACACAAGGTCATTCCAAACCTTCAGGGATAAAGAGGGTTGTAATTTCACGTGGTGTTATTATTATTATTATTATTCGAAAAAAAAAAAAATATTTAATTAGCACGTAGGTAAATCATTACCTGTATGTGCTTTGATGAAAAAAGTTGTGGTTAAACTAAATCTATCATAATTAAGCCTGGCCAAGGTCATTAATCCTACAGAGATGTACTGGGTATGCATCATATCATAATACTTAAATAAGTACAATAATAAAAATAAAAATATTTTATATATTGTGATGTATGTTTTTGTACTATTTCGTTCGCTTTAAATTCTTTTTTTATGTATTTCCTTATATTTTGTAAGCTTAGTGCTGCACATTATTATTAAACTGTTAAATGACGTTCACACATGTACATTGTATATCAAAGTGATAACTAATAATAAATAAATAAATAAATAAATAAAATAAATGGAAATAAATTTTATTAACTTTATAAAAATATGTACAAAACTCACCTCCTTAACCAGATTTATGAAGTAGCTTGGTTGTCGTTATCACAAACTGGAGCACTTCTATAATAACTGTGTAGCATCAGATATGTTTTTACAGTTGTCTCAGTAAGCGATATTCGCTATGGTGAAAAGATATGTTTGTATTTTGAAAAAGACCGTTCGACATCTACGGAAGTAATACAGGCATAAGTAAAACACTCTGTGAACTCACTTAACGCAGCTGTAGATGCACCATCACAAATTTGTCTTAATTTAGTAAAATCAGGATCTTTCCGTAATACACACGAATTTTTCAATAACGGGCTTATTTTTTTGCGTCATTTATAGTCTGTAGCTGTGTATTTACGTCGTCCACTATTTGTAGCGATTCCACTAACGACAATGAAGTATTTTGCAATTTTTCTATTGCGTCGTGTAGTCCTCTATAATTGTTATAAATAGTTTTTAAATCTGTTTCAAGGGAAACACCTTGAAAGCTTGTCTGGCTTTCCTTAATAGCTGCAGCCTTGTTAGGGTTGAACTGTAGTATCACAGGTTTTATTTATTGAAAATATTCAGCATAATAAAAAGCTGCCTTCAACCACGTTCCCCAACGTGTAAGAATCGGCTCTGGTGGTTCCGGAATACCAGGACACAGTGTCTGAAATGCTCGAAGCCGTTTAGGAGATTTGAGAAATACATTTTTTGTATTTGCTATTAATGCATCTACCTCTGGAAAACATTTTCGAATCGTTTCTACTACAAGATGGAACGCATGCACTTTATGCGTAACATGTAAAAACCTACAATCGTCTCTTTGAAGAAAACTGCCCACCAAACGCATTGTCGCAGCACCGTCGGTCACAAACATCAACACTTGACTTGTTGACAGTTCAAATTTTTCGAAAGTCTCCAACACCACCCACGTAATTGTTTCGCCAGTACACGCAGTTAGTCTTTTGCTAGCTAGTAAAAGTGAAAATGTTGGTTTAACAGGGTCGAGTACACGTACTATAACATTTAAAATAGAAATAGAAATAGAAAAATATTTATTGTGAATTATATATATGTACAAAAACATTATACAAACAAAAAGGTGACATTCGTGTATACGTTCTTCCATGCCACCACATACTCCGTTACAAAAAACTACTTAGTACTAATGTTTACATCACTCTGTAACACATAACAAACAAAAATGAAGTGAAAAAAAAAACAGGAAAATATACAACTAATGCTGCATGCTTTTTTGCGTATTTAGTATATTTTCTTTGTAAGTCCTTCTGAAACTACTTATTGATCTATTTTGCATCATATTATAAAATTCACTTTTAAAATAAAATAGATTTTTTTTACAATCTGTCGTCTCGTCAACACAACTACAGCCGTGTATTTTTTAATGCACATTTAATCCTATTTACAATGTCTTCACGAACACTTGGTACATATCTACATAACGATGAACGACTTGGTAAATTCACCTGGGGATTGTATTTATTCCAGAACTCCCGAAATGTTGGTTTATCCAATATGCGCAGGGGAACATCACAGGCAATCAGCATTAACAGTAAATCAAACATTAACTGAGGTTCCAAAGAAGACACGACATTTTTTTTATTTTTATGCCGGTTACTATTGACATGAATTTTGCAGCCGTATTTATTCCAGCACATTAAGTCTTGATCACAAACTTTACAAATTATTTTACATCCGTCATAGAATAAATCCGGAAATTCACCGATAAATTTATTCACTTTATCAGCGTACGGTCGTTTTCTACTCTTTACGCTCAACATTATTTATTATTTATTAGTACTCTATGCATCGACCGACAGATAACAATTGAAGTGTGTCGTGTCATTGTCATCGTAAAGAAGCGCGTAATGGCATTGGTATTGCGCCCGATCCTGAATCTACCATTGCTTGGCCAGGCTTAATCATAATCAATGAAAGTCATAGATGAAGATATTCATAACAGTTCTGTATACAATATACAAAAAAAAAAAATCGAAAATTAGGAAAAAATAAGACATTAAGAGATGGAGTAGTTTTACATTAATAGAGAAAAGTGAGTATAGTTCTGATAAATATGTACAATTTACATAAATTGCTCATTTTTTTTGCATTTCTCAACTGTCTAATAGATATGAGTAATGTAATAAGTAGAGATCAGGAAGTAATGATAAGGATGCGCGATATGATATGATATTTTTGAGTACCGGTAATTTTCTTTCCGATCCTCGATATTTTGTACTGGTATTACAGTTTACGATACGGTACCTATTGCATCAAGTGTCAACATCGACTTTCGAGCAAAAATTGATATTATCAGTGCTTCTAGTGGAGTCACTTGAGTCACTAAAAGTCACTTTATTTTCAGTCACAAAAAGTCACTATTTCTTAAAAATTTTCACTTTTAATCACTAAAAATCCAATACCTGGTAGTCCTCACCTAACAGTATTTAAATTTCCTTCTTGTGTAATAAATTTTAACATGGTAAGGATGACCCTCTATTGAGGAGAAGTAAAACTTCAACTTAATGGCATAATCGCACGCCATCTGTCAATTGTCCCCCGAATAGGTTTCTTTGTTTGTGTTGTTCAAGCCGTTTAGTGCAATTTTACAGAGATGTCCAAGGGGATAATCATCATGCAATAATTGGGACAGAACTGATGCTCTACTGTGCAACAGTGTGCAATGGTACTATGCAAAGCCATGTAAAATCCTGCAACACTTGTGTAATACCCTGCAATAATAATAATAATTTTATTTACATCCAACACATTATTTATAAGACTTATAATAATATACATAGTAAAATAATATATATTGAATATAAATTAAAGCCTACTCGCCTAAACTCATGAGATTTGAGTGCAATACTATGTAATATTCTTGCAATACTTGTACAGTTTATTACAGAGGAAAATTCATATAAACAAATGAAAAAAAATCACTTTCTTTTTGACGCTGATCTAGATATAGACTATACAAATATACAATGATAAATGATGAATTGTGGTCTTTCACAACAAATTTTAAACATTTTGCTAAGAAAACATCATAAAATGTTGTTCACCAAATGTTGGGATCTTTCTAAGAAATAAAATATTTGTTTGGAGTATATTATATGGTACTACAATACAATATAAGTTACAGCAAATAAGGCTGTAATCAAACACTAAAATTTAAATCAGAAACCGTCTGATCGTGCAGCCAGATTAATATTAATGTACTCTGCATAATTCTCAGAAACGAGCACAGAAACCGATTCCGTCTCAAATGGGAAAACGGAAAAAAAAATTGTTAAATCAAACAAATATTTTTTGTCAACTGAATTTGTTTGTATTTAATTTATCCAAAGATGATTTCTTTCATCTGTTTTTAGCCACTTTTTTTTAGTCAGTAATTTTTTTTTTAAGTAAAATTAGCTAGAAACCCTGAAACATTCGTATATAAAAGTAATGTTTTATTATATTTATTAAGCCGGATAAAAATCGGTTAAAAATGCTAAAAATAAAATTAGTCGGCAAATTTACATCACTATTTTTTTTTTCAAATCAGTATTTTCATTGATTTTATTTTCGTAATTGTTTTCTGTGTTTGTAGTAATTCTATTGAGGTTATTTCTATAATTTTTGTATTCCAAATCTTTTGCAATGCAACAATTTGCAGTAGTTTTTTTTTCATTTTATCTATAGAAATTATTGTCCCAATGGTTATCCATAGTTTTATTTTTTTTTTAATTTCGTTTTGCTAATATAACGGTTTTTGATTGGTCTATAATTTTTAGAATAATTGTTTTTTTTTATTAAGAATAGAAAAAGTTTAAGAGCAGTTTACAGATTTATGTTGCCCACCTGATGAAAATACGGCCCCAAAATGAAAGTAGTACTATGAATAATGGAAGGTGGTGTATTAATTTAAATGGACTCACTATGTAACATTTTCTGACTATAGTCCATTTATCTAATATAAGCACATACAAAATTCTAGCATAGGTGCGCAATATTATATAAACACATTTTGTATATTTATAAATTATAATGCACCGCGCGCCTATGTTAGAGAACTATGCACGATCGAAGGTCGACAAAGGTTCGCTCTGCGAGCCCAGGTAAACAATTTTTTATGTGCTTATATGAAGGAATGGAGTATAATGCATTTTTTAAATGTTATTAGGAAGTTGCGCAAAAATTAAACGAGCAGCAGAAAAAAGCCGAGGAACAACGAATGAAATTAGAGCAGCGTGAACAGGAACTCGAAGCCAGACTTGAATCAGAATCTGGTAAAGTCATGGATTTACAGCTAAAACTTCATGAATTAAATGCTCTATCGATTCAAGATATACAATCTCGTGATATATTAGAAGATTCAGGGGTGGTAAGTAATTTTTTTCTTGATATATGATGAAAGACAATTGAAAAAAAACTGTAATTTGTATTATCCATACATCAATGATAGTTCAGAATTTTTAAATATGAAGACATAGGAAACAATGGAGTATTTTCATTGATATGAGGCGAAAGCGGAAATTCTTATATTTTGAAAATATAATTTTTTTTCAGTATTGTTGGTGCCAAAAAAATATATATTACATAACACTATAAAATAGTGATTTCAGGTTAAAGTTAAAATTTTTTTATAATTACGTCAGTAAACGCAAACTAAACTAAAACCAATAACAGATGAGAGTTGAATGACACCGTAGACACCGTAAAATATAAAACTGTGTTGTTATATCTAATTGGCAAATTTCCCATTTCTTTCAGCATATTTCAACAGTACTACATTTGAACGTTATTTATGCTTATGATTAAAGAAGGAACGTTAAGGTGCATGTTTCTAATGTATTGTAACGGGTCAGTGATTCCACCGAAGATGACACGTCATAAAATAAATAGCAATGAATAATGGCTGCTTTCTTTCTATTCTTGGGAGCCGTCAGCTCTCTCGGGGTTTAAAACCCTTGTTCTAATTGCATAGTGCTCAAAGGTCTCATGCCCATTTAGTTTACTTCCCCTTTCCTCTCGAGACCCAGCAAATTGCTAGAGGCTTGAAACCTTTACAAATGTTTTGAGGTTAGAATCGTTTGTTTTGGTAGAAATGGGAAATAAAAGAAATAATAATCCATGCGAATTCATGAAAGCTCTTGCTTATAAATCCATGATGAAAGCAGTATCAGCTAGATGTTAGTAAGGAGGATTACTTGTGGGCTAGCTCGTTATTTATTTTAATTTTGTTTTATTGTTTTTAATTAATATTTTTAGCAGCAAGGCATTTACAAAATGATATTTTGCAAAGCCTTGCTGTTTCATGCAAAAGTAAATGGGTGGTAAATGCAAATAAAAAAATCGATAGTATAATTGACAGTCCCTCATCTAATAATAATAATAATAATAATAATAAGTTTATTTACCATATAAAGTGGGCTTGTACAAAACAAAGTAGGACTAAAAACTAAAGTTTTACATTATCATTTTACAAATAATTGTTTAAGAAACCTAGTCTCTAATACATAATAAATAAACTAAGAGAAACACAAAAGTAAACTAATTTACTTGTCTGTGCATACCCTTGGGTATATAATACTCAAGGGAAAAGTGATTATGTATATTTTTAATGTGTTGTAATGTATTATAAAATTGTATGTTTTGTTAATTTAATTAATTTTGTTTATCTATGATTATTTTAATTATACAAGTATATTTTGATTTATAATATTGTATATGAATGTCTTGGGCGACTCTAGTAACTACATTTTCATTTTTTTTTTTGAAAATTGAATATTTATTTATATTTTTAAAATCCAGGGGCAAGCTGTTATATATTCGACTTTCCAAGTAGGTATATGATTTTTGGCCAATGGTTTTTACACTTCGAGGTATTTGACAACTATATTGTTTTGCTCTGGTTTCATAATTATGTTCAATTTGTTTTATATTAGTTCTGTTTCTAAAGGTTTTGAGAGAGATTTTTAAATAAAACAATTGCCGTGCGTCAAGTATCTGACACTCTTCATACAATAAGGTGCTGGGGTAAGTTATATCTTTATTAAATATAATTCTAAGTATCCATTTTTGGACCGTATTTAATTGTTTTAAATATGATTCGCTTACCCCTCCCCATCCAATAATGCCATAAGACAGTAAAGATTGAACCAATGCAAAATAAATGATTTTTAGGTGACTAACGTCTAGATAATTTTTCAGATATTTAAATCTAGATATTAGACCTCTTAGTTTTCCTGTCAAATTATTTACATGTAAATCCCATCTCAAATGTCGATCGATTATGATTCCTAAATATTTCACTGAGGTAACTTCTGGTATTTCTATATTTGCATCAATATTAACTTACCAAAGTTAGGTCTTTGGTAAGTGATTATAATAACTAGTAAATGGCAAGTAATTAGTTTTAGAATAGTTTATCGTAAGCAAGTTATAATCAAACCATTTTTTTATGTTTTTAAAATCATTTTCTGCAATTTCTTTTAAGTTCTGCCATGTATCTGCTTTATACAATATGACAGTATCGTCCGCGAAACTTACGATTGTGCCCGCAACTTTGAAGGACAGTAACTGGTTGATGTATAAAGTGAACAGTACAGGTCCTAGGACTGTTCCTTGCGGAACACCGTATTTGACAGATTTGGGTGTGCTTATAAATTCATCTATTTTTACATATTGTATCCTGTCTTGTCAAATAACTCTCAAATAAATTCAGAACATTTCCTCGAATACCATAGTCTTTCAGTTTAGTTAGTAACTTTTTGTGACACACAGTATCGAAGGCTTTCGCTAAGTCAATATATATGCCTAAACATGGTTGACTTTCGTCGAGAGCTTTATAAATTCTTGATGTTACATAAGAAATAGCATCTTCAGTGGATCTTCCTTCCATAAAACCGAAATGTCTATCTGATACTATTTTATATTTTTTTAAATACGACATCATTCTATGTTTCAGAATTTTCTCGAATATTTTAGCTACGTTAGTGATTAGAGAGATTGGTCTATAGTTAATAAGTTCAGTTCTATCTCCGGATTTATATATGGGTTTAACCACACCAACTTTAAGATCTTTTGGAAAGTAACCTGCTTTCATGCATTTATTGAATAGGAATGCCAAAGGATTAGATATTTCACTTGAGATTTCTTTTAAAGTTTCCGCTTTTATGCTATCATAACCTGGTGCCTTTTTATTTTTTAATTGTTTAATAATAGCTATTATTTCAGTTGAATTTGTTGGGAACAGATACATCGAATTTTCTAATACTGTGCTCTCGTTACTATAATTTGTTGGCATCACAATTTTATTTGCATATGTTTCACCCAGAGTACTATAATGAAGATTAAATTTATTTGCAATATCTAGTTTATTTGTCGTAATTCCATTACCACATTTTATCTCTTTAACTTCATTCTCTACATTTTCTTTATTATGTAATTTATTGATGACGTTCCATATATTTTGTGAAGAGTTTTTATTTTTATTAATTAAAGAATTAAAATACTGTTTTTTACCTTTCTTTATTATCTGAGTCAACTTGTTTTTGTATGTTTTATATTCGAGTTCTAATATTTTGTTTCGTGGATTTTTTCTTAGAATTTTTATACATTTCATGTTTTTTGTTTACAGATTGAATTATACCAGGCGTTATCCATTCCGACTTTCTTACGTTTTTAGTTTTTATTTTAATTTGGTTAGTGTTATTTATTATACTATTTTTGAGTTTTCCTAGGAATATACTTGTCATATTATCTATATTATTGTTATTATATAAATCCTCCCAATTCTCTGCTTGTAGGTCTCTCTTTAGGTTATTGTAATTAATATATTGTTTGCATTGATTACTTTCTGCCCTATGCGATATTTTTCTTTCTAAATTTATAAATAGCATGATAGGAAAGTGATCTGTAATGTCTGCCTCATAAATAATCGACGAAATATTTTGTTCGTTTATGCTAGATTTAATAAAAAAGTGATCAATGCATGATTGCGAGTTACCCTGTATTCGTGTTGGCTTATTTATATAAGAAATAAATTGTTCAGCATTTAATATATTTAAGTACTCCTGTGAAATTTCATTTGGAGATAATATGTTAATGTTTATATCACCCGCTATGACATGTATATCACTTTTCCCTACATTTTGCAGATAATTTAATATTTCCATCGAAAATGTTTTTTTGGCATATAGTTGGTGATTTATAAATAGAAGTTATAACGATTTTTTTCCCATCCAATGATATATTTAACTTAATAGCTTTTACATCCCCTATATGAACAACTAAATGTGTATAAATAAAGGTAGATTTTACATATACAATAATCCCATCATTTTGATTAAGGCAACCTTTATTATATAGTAAATCATAACCCACCAAATTATATATACTCGTATCATATAATTTCCAGCATTCGATAATATAATAATATCAAAATCTGCATTAAGTTGATTCAATAAAATAAATACGTCATCAAAATTTTTAGAAATACTTCTTATGTTTATATGAAAAATTTTTAAGTTATTTCCTAGTTTTACTTGAGTGTTATTAAAATCGCCCAAGTTATCTATTATTTTTGTCTCTACATTTACGTTTTTGTAATTTTTTATATAAGGATCCATTTTGAATGTAAATGTTCAAGTAACTGGAAACCAGAAATCAATATATACTTTTACATGTAATGTGATATTTTCATAATTTGTTTATATTGTATATATTTATTTGTATGTGATTGTTATTAGATTGAATAGTATTTAATTGAGTTTTTGTTGTTTTTAATAGGTACTACTAATAGTTTTGTATTTTGTTTGGATTATTTTGATTTTGTGAATTATGCAGAATGACATTAAAAACTGGATGGTTCGACCTCTTAAACCAGTGTTTTTTTTACAAACTGCTCTGAGCTCATTGGAGCATTAAGCCCCAGGGTTTCATGATGCTAAAAAGAAAGTGGTCAATAATAACACCTGTCTCATGTTGTTATTTTTAAAATATGTTGCAACTCTGCATCTGTCATGCGTATTTTGGCTGTTTGTCTTTGTTTAACTTGTTCAAATTAACGATATGTACTCTGTTGCGCAATTCTACCTGGTGTCATTTCTCGTCACTATTTGAATACAGTAACGTCATGTTGGTTAGGTAAATCGGGCGGGCTTTCATTAACGATAAATTTTAGTGATTGTGCTATTTTATGGTGTATTTACTTATATGAACCAGTTTTTTCTGTGATTGTGATATATTATCAGTATTTTGTTGAATGTGAATCGGTGAGAGTGCAATTTAATTATCATATTTAAACGATTATAACCTTATTGAGAGTGTGTTTTAGTGATTTTATTGTGAATTCGTTGTTACCAAAAGATGGAAGATATTTCGGGACCATCCTCGTCCAAAAGAGCAGAAAGGTCGACTTCTCGATCGATAAATGAGGAATAAATGATAGTGCGAGTATTCCACTATCTAGCAAGATATCATCCGCTTTCAAAGTTATGAGTTAATAAATATGTGTTCAGATTATACAGATGTGCCAAAATTTTGAAAGAAGAAAAAATGGAGAAGTACAAGTGGCAAAAAAAAACAAGAAGTGGTAAAAAAAATAGAAATTCGATGAAGATCTTAAACATGCTATATGTCGAACTGTCCATAGTTTTCTCGTAAAAAATGAACTGCCAACAGAGAAAAACAAAAATTCAAGAATAGTTGAGAGGGAAAAATAATCTAAAGGCTGAATTACTTCAGCTTGTGAAGTTACAGGCTGATAAGTACAAAAGACTTGCTGTGGATGAATTAGCATCAAATCAATATTGTTATTAACGTTGGCGGTAGTGATAGTGATGATACTGAGGATGAAATCAAATCTGAAATGGACACAAGGTAAGTAAAATAATATACTCGCTGCTTTTACGAAAATTAAATTATTATTATTTTTTTTATTATTTGAATAAAGTTGCATTTGCAAAAGTATTTTTATTTCATGTGGGAAATACGGCTATTCGCGAACCACAAAAAAAATGGCAACACGCCATAAGCATTGTTATTATTATAGTGTGACCCACTTTGAATGGAAACATCACTGCAAAAATGTGTTTATAATCCAATTTTAACAGGGCTTTTTTTAAGAGATAAACCATGAAAGCCTTTATATTTAGGGATTAGGTTCAATTTTCAAGGCCTATTATTATTTTTTTTTCAATGTCAAAAATTAACAAATTTGATTAGCGATTTTTTTATTGAAATTCTGACTACACCACCGGATTCAGCAACCTCTTAAATGGGTAGATCTCAAATTTCATGAAACAATACTGAATAGTGATAGATTTATAACAAAACTAATGTAGACATTATTTTATATGATTTTTTCTAAAAACTTCGAAGCAGCCCATAAAAAATAAATAAAAAAAGATGAATTAACCTGACAGGTTTAATAACTAATAGCTTTTATACAAACTTAATTGCATTAAACTTAAAAACTTAATATTAACAATTAATTAATAACAATAGTAATTAAGTTTTAAATAAACAAAACAACAACACATATGAACATTAAGCTGAAACTAAAACATGACAATATAACAACGATTCTTAAATTTTTGTAGCTTCTACTAGACCGCCATTTAATTCAATGCACTTGTCCAATCGTTTACGAATATTTTTTACAACTTCTTCACACGCTTGTCTTATGCTTGCACACAGCTCTTCTCAATTACCGGGTCGTGACATAAACTTTAGATTTTATTAAACCCCATAAGAAGAAGTCCAGCGGTGTTAAGTCCTGGGACACTTGTTAGGAAAGTTAGTATTAAGCCATTCCGTAACTAATGACCCACTCTGGGTTTTCTGTAGCCCAATACCTTGAATTTTGTGTCAATACCACCCCGTTTGTGGTAAAGGTTGCCTCATCGCTAAATAAAATAGTTTTTAAAAAATGTTGTTAATGTCCTCTCCTTGAGCCCACAAGCAAAATTCCATCCGTTTTTCATCATCACCAGATTCCAGCATATGTAAAAACAGGTTTGAATGGTTTTACTTTTTTTTTTTAAGACTGGCAAATATTTTCTCTGGGTAAATTTAAATCTAAGCTGGCTACTCTCATACTAGCGTTTGGATTGTTATTAAAATAATTTAAAACTGTCTTCATACCTGGGTCGTCTTTGAACATCATCTGTTTTTATAATGTTTTGTCACAGCGCCATATTCATTAAAAATTTTGTTTATTTTATAAATGGTACTTTGAATGAGATTAGGTCAATTCGGATGCCTATTATTAAATATTTCACATACTTGTCTCAACGTTCTGTCATTATCTCCTCTAAGGCGCACAATCTCAATTTTTTCTTGTAAACTTTATTGATCTTCCATAAGTACCTAACAAAGTAATAAACTAATACTGGATTACCAATTTCGTTTTTTCAATAACAGTAATGCTGTAATAATATGCGTCTTTTTGACATTTAAAAATTGTTTTCCATGGCACACTATTAGGTTTTTATTCTCAGTGTATGACAAATTACTTATTTCTTAATTTTAATACTTAAAATGTAATGGTATATTAGTTATTAAATCTATCATGTTAATTTATCTTTTTTTATTTATTTTTCATGGACTGCTTTGAGTTTTTTGAAAAAAATTATATAAAAGTAATTATAAAATACTGCCTTCATCAATTTTGTTGTAAATCTGTCATTATTCAATATTATTTCATGAAATTTGGGATTTACCCATTTGAAAGGTTTCTGAATCCAGTGGTGTAGTTAAAATTTCAATAAAAAAATCGCTAATCAAATTTGTTAATTTTTGACATTAAAAAAAATCATAATGGGCCTTGAAAATGTAACCTAATCTCTAAATTTTTGTCAGAAGGTAAAGGCTTTGATGGTTTATCTTTTAAAAAAAAGCTGTTAAAATCAGATAATAGACACATTTTTTACAGGGATGTTTCCATTCAAAGTGAGTCACACTGTATATTTATTATTAATTTCTTATGTTATCTGTTTTTATGTTTATTAATTTGTTATTGCTTTTACAGATTTTATTTATTTTCGTTATTTGAATAAAGTTTCATTTGCAAAATAGAGCCATTGGCGAACCACCCACAAAAAAAAATGGTAATGCGCCATAAGCAATACTTAATAAGTGGTGTGGAAATTTGCTTTTAATTATAACGCTTTCTAAATGCAATAACTTTAATTCAGTTTGTTTGTTACAAAGAAATAAGGATATATTTTTTCTATACTGAATAAAAACCCAAAAAAATGATTAAATTAGATTTGTAGTAAAGTTAGTAACACTGATGTAGTTTTCTCCGAAACACCAAAACTATATACTGCACTCGACTAACTGAAAGTTAGTTAACTTTTAGTCAGTTTTAATCATCTCCAGATGATGCCAACTTGGTTGGCGAAATGCGCAACGATTGCAGTATAGTGTTTTGGTGTTTTGCGATGTATTTCGCGACAAATGTTGATTATTCTCTGTCTTAAAATGTCTTTGTTTTCCGGATGTGTTAGATACACTTTGATAGCCCCAAAACCAAAAATCGAGTGGTGTGATATCAGGAGAACGAGTAGGCCAGCGAACTGGTCCATGCATGCCTATCCACCTTGGACCAAATCTAGCATTTATCCAATTAACATTTACTCTTGCGTTATGTGTGGTTGTCCCATCTTGTTGAAAATAAATTCTATTAAATTCTGCAAGAGAAGTCTTTTAAAAATTTTCAAGATCTTCAGTCAAGGGTTGAGGTTGTTTTTCTTGAGTTAGTTGTGCCATATATGAAAAATGGTCCTATCAATCGATTGCCTAGAATACCGCACCAGACATTCGTTGGAAGTCATTCGCAACAATAATTCAGGAATATTCCTGACTCCAATATCGGTGGACGTTTCTATTAAAAATACCATTATTGTTAAAAGTGCATTTATTAGACCAAATTATTTTCCTATAAAAAAATACAATCTTGTTGCATTATGTTTAAATATAAATGACAAAATTTCTCCCTTCGACCACGATCATTTTCCTCCAATGCTTGCACTTTTTGAGATATGTAGGGTTTGAATTTGGGCCTTTTCAATATTTTATGTACAGTGTCTTTTGATGCATTAATATTATTGGCAATTTCAGGAGTAGAAGTTCTTGGATTTTCTTGCACACTGAACATTTAATTCTACATTTTGGTTAAATTGATGTTCCTCTCGTTTGGGTTTCTTAAGAGCACCATAGTTTCTCAAATTCTGTTCTGGTCTTCCAAATTTATGGCTTTCTGGTACTTCTCTATTCGGAGAGCGAATTATGTAAAGACGCACTGCTTGGTTCCTATTTTTATTGCATTCGAAGTATAATTGCAATATGTCGGTCAGTTCACTGTTACCCATAATTATTTTATCTGTTATTTCACAAAAAACAACAAGTTATAAGCAACAATAATTTATAACACATAAGAATGTAGAAATATCCCTAGTTTACTCTATAAACATGAAATGTATATTATGTAATCGCGTCTATAAATATTCCAGGAATGTTCTTAGGATAATCTATATGTATTGTATACATGAGTGTCATTTTTTTTCCTGCAAAACTTTATAAATCGATTCGAATAGCACTTTCCTGAAGAAACTTAGTTCCAAATCTTCACCAGTTTTGAAGTTTCAATTTGTTTTTTATATCACTAACATTTATTGTGATATCAATAACAAATTTGGTACACATAGTATATTTGTCTAGACGAATAACACGAGAATTATTTTATTGGGAAAGATATACTGGGTGATATTTTTTCGGGATTGTGGTCTGTTTCACTCAAATTTTTTTGTAGTACACCATTGTTCACTTTTGGTCATTGTTATAAAATCTTTGATTTGTTTAGAAACTTTTAATGTCACTTGGTGTTCAATATCACAGTAAATATCGGTGACACAAAAAATAAACCGAAAATAAATTGAAACTTCAAAAACGGTGAAGTTTTGGAATTAAGTTTCTAGAGTAAACTGCCATTATCTCGGCTTGTTCGGGTTTTTTTAAGTTTTGCAATACATATAGCTGAATTGAGAGTACATGATAATTAATAATTATTATAGTTTTATTTATATTTCTTTAAAGAAACATGAAACAGAAGACCTCAGTTAATCTATGTCGTCTTCATCATGTTGGTTTTAATTATTTGCTTGTGATTTCAATCTTTCTGTTGCCTTTGAATGCCAGTGACTAATCTTCATTTCAGTTTCTCTCACATAACTGTTCAGCATCTAAAACAAAAATGAAAGTATATTAAAATAATAGCTGAAATTATTTTGATAATAACACACTTTCAATATGTTATCTGCCATTGCTTGAAACATTTTTGTACCAGCAAATGGATCTTCTTTGTTTGCGAACATGTCTGACTAAGTACTATTCCTTGTTTTCGAGTATTTATGCATTTCAATAAATAATATTAAAATGTTTATATAAATACCCTTACCCACTTAACGTTCACTACTATCATATTTATTGCACAGCAAAACAAAATCAAAGAAAATCACTGCATCTATGCTACGAGATTGACACCAATACACAACTTCAAACGAACTCCAACGCTAAGAGGTTAGTTTTCATTGTTTGTTTCTTCGCCATGCATATACTTAAAAGCGGCTAGGAAATTAGCATGCTATCTCTTCAGCTTATTTTGTTTGTTTTAGCACATCTCGTTTTATCTGTTCGCTAAACAAATATACGTTGTACGAAGAAACAAACTTAACGATCTCATGAAATTCGAAATTTTTCAATTATATTATTAAAATGTGATACCTGCAAGTTCTTTTTTAGAAAATCATGATTGCAGTACTTCATTATATTAGGTATGCAGAAGTAAAGTGTTAAAATAATTTTTTTAGGGTAGACATTTTTAAAATACACATTGTATACATGTTTTTTTCATGTTTGTTGTTTTCTAATTTTCATTTTGTTTTTTCCGTCCTAAAAATAATCGTACAAAATAATCTCGTAGCGATGATGTTTGGTTAGGTTTTTGTGACTTGGTACTTGTGGACCTTCCACTGCGGCTATCTGTAGGCCTATTGTGGCTTACTAATGAAACTGATAACTTTATTGGGTGAGTGTGTCCAGATCGTCTGACAGCAGTTGCCCTTTGCCAAATATAGAGAATCATATCCTTCCACAGCAGGACAGGTGCATGTCTGCCTTCTCATCATCCTCCAGGCATAGGCGGCACTCGGCGTTTTCCGCTAGGCCGAGTTTATACAGATGATAGTTCAGTCGGCAGTGTCTGGTATATAGGCTTGTTAGGGTTTTCAGGTTTACACTGGTTAACTCTAAAAGGTAGCTCTTGATTTCAAAGGGTATTTTATAAACGCCTTTCTAATGAACTTATCCTGGTAACTCTTGCCAGTACTGGAGTTTTCCTTTCAGCCCAAGTTAAGATAGCCATCTTAGCAGTACTTAAATTATCGGTTCTGGTCCGATGATTCGTGATGCCGCTCGTTTGTCTGGCCAATGAGTCAGCCATTTTGTTACCTTCCATAACGATGATAAAAAAAATCCTTTTATAACTTCGGATACGAGATTTGTTACAAAGTTAGCAATATTTTTATAGTGAAAAATGCCCGATTCTCAAAATATTCTTAGAATAAGTGTTCTAGTTTATATAGCATAGAATATTCCCATCATAATAATAATAATAATAATAATAATAAAGTCAATTTATTTCAGAAAACAGTACAAAAAGTACATACGTTTAGGAAATTTCGTCAATAGTTAAGATTGTACATATAAAGTACATAAAAGAAAAAAATATATATAAAAAATTTATAAATAGTCGATATAAAAAGACGCTAAAAAACGTCAAAAAAACAAACAAATTAAAAAAAATAACATCAATAAAACAACATTATGTATATAGACAATTATAGTAAAATGCAAACTAGCACCTCGATATGAATTCTTGAATCGTGTAACAGTTTTTGTCAAGAAGAAATAGCTTTACAGCAGTTTTAAATTTAACAATTGTAGGTAAACATTTAATAGTTTCTGGTAGTAAGTTATACAATTTACAACCATTGAAAAAAAGACTTTTTTGATATAAAGCTGTATCGTGTTTCAGTGGCAAAAGATTATCTTTATTTCTGGTGTTGTGACTATGTTGGGTTCTAACATTAGAGAATTTCGATTTATTTTTATACACAAAGCACGATATCTCGTACACATATACAGAGACTAGAGTAAGCACTTTTAAAGACTTAAAGGCATCTCTACAGGATTCATTATACTTTAAGTTAGTCATGGCACGTACAGCACGCTTTTGTAGTACAAAAAACACTGTTCACTTCGGTTGCTAATCCCCAGTGAACTATAGCATATTTAATGGTAGAATGGAAAGAAGCGAAGTATAATTGTCTTAAAATAGATAGACTACATTGTTTTGATGCTACAGCTAAAGCATAACATGTTTTGGATAACTTACTACAGATATCTTGTATGTGACAAGACCATTTCAGACTGCAGTCTATTCTCAAACCTAACAATTTGGTGTTACTAGAGTAACTAATATTCAGTGAATTATCCAAGGTAATGGTATTTTTATACGTAATGTTAGATCGTGTATTCCTAAATATAATGCATGTTGTCTTATCTTTATTAATACATAATTTATTTTTCTGAACCCACATATTAATTTTTTTATACATTAAAATGGCACAGTTTTCAGCTTCAGATATGTTATTAGTCTTTATTAGAATATTAGTATCATCAGCATATGAGACTGTTAAACACAAGGGATGTTTAATATAATTTAACATGTCATTAATATAAATATTAAATAATGTGGGCCCCAATATAGATCCTTGAGGAACTCCACAACTAATGTTAGACACGCTCGATACAACATTTTTTATTTTTACTTGCTGGGTTCGATTTGCCAAATATGATGTAAACCAATCGTGAGCGACGCCTCTAATTCCTTATTTCTCTAATTTGGTCAGTAGTATAGAATGATTAACACAGTCAAATGCTTTAGTGAAGTCAATAAAAAGTCCCAGAGCAATCTGTGACTGATCAAGTGTAATGACAATATCATTAACAAAATTCGCTAAGGGCAGTATCTATACTTTTTTGCTTTGTAAAGCCATGCTGACTACTCGAAAGTGTATTATTAGCTGCAAGAAATGGTATTAGTTGTTCATTCACTGACAGTTCAAACAGTTTAGATATACTAGGTGAAAGGCTGATTCCCCTGTAATTTATGACTAAGCGAGAATCACCTTTTTTGTACAAGGGTATTACATTTGACACTTTTAATCTCTCAGGATACATGCCCTGTTCTAAAGAGAGATTTATTATATGAGTGAGTGGTGCAATTATATAAACACCAATTTGCTTTAGCAGTGAATTGGATATTTCATCAGTTCCCGAAGAATTCGAGTTTTTTAATTTGTGAATTAGTTCTAAAACATCTTTTTCGGTAAGGGGCCGTAAAAATAATGAGCTGCTATTGGAGTTTTTTATATTGGATTCAATAAATTGATAATCAATACAGAGTGATAAGTCGGAAATTACATTTTTTGGACCTGATATAAAATAGTTATTAAAAGTTTCGGTACATTCATTAGGATTTAGAATTTTACCATTATGTTCAATTTCGATAAGCGATTTGTTATTTCTTGATTTACCTAACGTATTATTTATTATGTTCCACATTGTTTTGGTTTTATTTTTTGGAAGTTGTTACCAATTGGTCATTTTTTGCTATATATGCAGAAGATAGTAATTTGCGGTACTCATTATTAGCCGTTTTAAACTGTTCTTTAAATTGAGGGTACTGTCGGCTTAAATCTGCTAAGAGAGAAACGCGATTTTTTGCATCTGTTATTTCAGAATTTTGTGAAATATTTGTACCAACAGTAGATATTTTAATTTTGGTTTTAGATTTAGAAACCGGGAAACAAATCTCAAAATAGTACAGAACTACATCCATAAACAGATCAAAAGCTGTATTACAGTTCAGAATGCTCAGTACTTCACTCCAACTGGTGTTACTTAAATAAGAACAAAAACTTGATGTGTTACTGTCAGTGAAAAAATGTTTATAGTCAATTTCATGATCAATGGTTTCGTTAATTAGTATTTTTATGTACTGGGCAAAGTGATCTGATAAATTACTTTTTTATTATGTTAGCCTCATATACTTTATCAGTATCATTCACTAAAAAATTGTCAATACATTTGCTAGATGTAGAGGTTACACGAGTCAGCTCATGAATTGTTTACAAACATTATAGCAACTTAAAACATTTTTTAATTCTCTTAAAAATATTGTATCTGAGTTAAAATCAATGTTAAAATCGCCACCTATTACTAATAATTTATTACTAAATAAAAACATATCTAAAAGTTTACCAAACTGATTAAGAAAAATCTGATAGTCTCCAGTAGGAGGACGATATACAACTAGCACTACTATTTCATAACCAAGCAGTTCCACTCCACAGCACTCAAAAACATTACACACAGAGGATTCTATACAAGAATTTACGTTTTTTGCTTTTATATAATTTTTGCAGTAAATTGCCACTCCACCATGCTTCTGTTTGGGGCGACAAAACGAAGAGCATAATTCGAAATCTTGGATACCAATCAAGTTAATTTCTTCTTGAGATTGCCAATGTTCACTGAGTAATAACACATCTGTATAATATTCCTTTAAAAACACATCCAATTGTTGTATTTTATTCGTTACACATTGAATATTCTGATGAGTAACTGCTAGAAAGTCTGTTTTATGTATATTTATATTTGTAGCTCCAACTGTGAAAGGCGAGGGTATAAAAAATCTTTATTTTGATTATTATTATCTAAATTGTTTTTTTCTGATATCTGTAACATGCTCGACGTTTTGGTTCAGATGAATAAATTTTAAATTTTTAATCTGTCTTGGCAGCCTCAGTATAGTTAGAAAATTGTTAACAATATTTCTCCTTAAATTAACAGTTTTAGATTTTGTATTGATTTCCATGTATTTTGTGTGTCCCTCAGTACAGTAATTGAATTTTTCTAGAAACGATTCTAATTTAGAATTATATTTAGAGATATGTCTGTGTTGATCGTTTTTCCATTTAATGTAAGGAATTGATGTAAATACAACATTTGTGTGGGTACATGTTTTCAATTTGTTGCAAATATTTTGAAAAGATGGAGTTCTTTTCGCGTCAATATCATTTGAACCAGCTATGATAAGGATGTGATCGTCTAAAGTAAAACTTTCGGCCAAAACATTAATGTTATCCATAACTTGATTCAGTAGTGCACCAGGTTTAATAAAGGAGAATATTTCATATTTAGAATCCAGATGTTTACCAATGTCGCAATTTATATTTCTTGCATTATCGTCTCCTAATATGAGTAAACGTTTTTTATTTGTTTTTGAAGAATTCCATGAGTCAAATGTGTTAGTGGTCATTGTAACATTACTATGTGAAGAGAAAGGTGCTGCTTTTTTATTTAAAGAAGTGATATCAGTAGTTTGGCTTATTTCATCATGAAGGCTAGAATTGTCTCTCTGACAACTTTCCTCTATTAAAATAATATCATCCTGTACATTACACTCATTTATTTCGATTATATTATTTTGATTATTTTTTTGACCCTTAGTATAGTTTCTATCTATATTGATTATCTCGGTATTTGTACAAGCATTTTTTTGCGGCTTACTTATTGTTTGTGTACCGACTGTTTTGATTTCTTTATCTTGTAAAGTGTTCACAGTGTCTTCTAGTTTTTTTATGTAATTATTTAATTCAGCAATTTTAAGTTTCTGTGTTCTAATAATTTCGTTCATTTCTTCCTCACATGTTGATACATCAGCCATAAACAGTTCTTTGTCTTTTTTCATTTTTTCAATATAATTGGTTTTCATCTCATTATCTTGCCTCAAATCTGC
The DNA here is from genome assembly GCA_029963845.1 of Rhamnusium bicolor. Taxonomy (NCBI): domain Eukaryota; kingdom Metazoa; phylum Arthropoda; class Insecta; order Coleoptera; family Cerambycidae; genus Rhamnusium; species Rhamnusium bicolor. The sequence goes on along the minus strand of JANEYF010000671.1, from coordinate 346,325 downwards.
AAGAGATTTTTCAAGGATACTGCTATCTGAAATGTTATGTGGTGTATGGTTGATGTCCTCATTTTTGCAGCATATTATACGGTTTCCTTTAACCATTTTCACTTTAAAACGAGGTAGACAAGATTTATGATAAATGCCATAGCAGTTTATACAAACGTAATTTGAAAAGGTTTTCAGTTTACCACACTTAAAATTATTTAAACTTGAAGACTGCATTTCACGGTGCTGGCGCGATGTTTCACCCTACGCACCATGGGGACACCCTGTATATATTCCAGAATTATTTCGATATATACACTCGTTTGGGAGCATTTAAAAAATATTACAGAAATATCTCAGCTGTTATTCTGTTGTGATTCCCATTTTTGTTTGTGTATTTATTTTAAAACATTCTAAAAGCACACAAATAAGGAAAAAAAAATATGTAGAAAGTAACTCAGATAATTTATCTGCTATATTTTTACAATAATAACCAAACGAAAAATGAGGTTATGTTCAAATGTCAAATCTGGTACAATACTGGGGACGAAGATCTTACGTAACTTTAAATGGATTAAGTTAGATTAGGTTTGTTGTGAGTGGGTCTCAATGGACCCTCCACTGTGGCCATCAGCAGGCCTCTTGTGGCTCACGCCTAATTATATTTCACTCAATAAGTTCAGTTTCTTAATGAAACTGATAACTTTATTGAGTGAGAATGTGTCCAGATCCTCTGGCAGCAGTTGCCCTTTGCCAAATATTGAGAATCGGATCCTCTCCACAGCGGGACAGGTGCATAAGATGGGGACTGCCTTCTTATCATCCTCCAGGCATAAACGGCACTTGGCGTTTTCCGCTAGGCCGAGTTTATGCAGATGATAGTTTAGCCGGCAGTGCCCGGTATATAGGCCTGTTAGAGTTTTCAGGTTTACCCTGTTTAACTCTAAAAGTTTCTTAGCTCTTGATTTCAAAGGGTATTTTATAAATGCCTTCGAATGAACTAATCCTGATAACTATTGCCAATACTGGAGAGTTTTCCTTTCAGTCCAGGTTGAGATAGCCATCTTGGCAATACTTGAGGATATGCCAAGTATTGGTTCTGGTCCGATGAATCGTGATCCCACTCCTTCTCTGGCTAAGGAGTCCGCTATTTCGTTACCTTCCATACCAGAGTGGCCGGATCTCCAGACCAGAGTCACTTTGTTGTTTTTGCTCAAATGATTTAGAGCTTTCTGACAATTCCATACCGTTTTGGAGTTACACCGGTAGGAGCCAAGTGCTTTTATAGCTGCTTGGCTGTCTGAGAAAATTTTTATTGGTCTGCGAGTAAGATGCATATATTGCAGCCTTCGTACACACAGTTCAATGGCATGAACCTCAGCCTGAAAAACAATTGCATGAGAACCTAGACTTGAGAATATCCTCACCCTTGGTCTGTAGCTATGTACTCCGGTTCCTGTTCCTTCGGGAGTTTTGGAGCCGTCTGTAAACCAACAACTGTCTGCCTTCAGTAGGTCGGCTTTATTCCGATCCCACTCATCTCTTTCTGGAAAAAGGATGTTGAAGGTCAGCTCGTAGTTGGTCATGGTAGGCATAGTATCCGAGGGCATTCCCGGGATGCTGTGATTCTCTATGTCATCCAGCAACCTGTTCCGCTCCATGATACTAGTCTGCGGCATATTAATGGCCGCTTGTTGCAGTCTGTAGTTGCCCACCTGACCTCTCTCTCCAGATATATATGAAGGGGGGGAGGGTAAATCCAGGAATTTCCATTGCAGCTGACGGTGTGGTGCTAATTGCTCCCATTACGGTCATGCATGCTAATCTCTGCAGTCCAGAGAGTTTGGATTTGGCCGTCCGTTGTAATCCTTTCGGCCACCAAACAATGGATCCGTATGTTATCATTGGTCTGATGACCATGATATAGATCCAGTAAATTTGTTGTGGACCCATGCCCCAGGATATGCCACAAATACGACAGCATGTCCATAGGGACAGCTTTTCTTTGTAGATTACCTTTTCCAGATGGGAGTTCCAATTAAATGATTTATCCAGAGTGATTCCTAGATATTTCACCTCCTCCGCAAATGGAATAGTTTCACCCATTAAACTGTTTTTGAGGGTTTACAGACATCTGTTCCCTGTCACACCAGTTACTCACTGCATCCAGTGTCTCTTGAAGGGTATTTGATATTACTCCTTCAGAGTTTCCTCTGACTAGTATGACTAGATCATCTGCATAGGCTAGAACCTCAACCTCCGATAGTGTGAGAATAGCCAGTAGGTCGTCTACAAGAAGTGACCACAAAAGGGGGGAGAGAACCCCACCCTGCGGGCATCCTCTCGTGGCTCTAAACCTAACTGTTTCTCCCTGTAGAAACGTTGTTATGGTTCTGTTTGATAGCATAGCACGAATCCAGTCGCTAAAATAGGCTCAATTCGTCTGGCAGCCACTGCTGCATATAAGGAGTCGGGCAGTGCATTATTAAATGCTCCCTCAATGTCGAGAAAGACTCCCACCACAATTTCCTTCATTTGAAGGGATTGGGTGATCTTCTCGACTAGGTTATTGAGTGCTAGTTCTGTTGATTTTTCTGTCTAATAGGCGTACTGATGGATATTGAGGGGGTGATGATTCAGGATGTTCCCCCTGATATATCCGTCCAGCTCCTTCTCCAGGCCTTTCAACAGAAAAGATGTCAGGCTAATTGGTCTAAGCGATTTAGGGCTTGGTTCTTTCCTACCCATTTTTGGTATATACTACCTTCACCACCGACCAACTGGATGGGATTATAGTTCCATACCAGACTAGCTCTGAATAGTTTAATGAGGAGTGGGAGCAATATTTCCAGTCAATTTCGTAGTAGAGCTGGAAAAACTCCATCCTCTCCTGGCGATTTGAATGGTTGGAATGATCTGATGGCCCACTCAATTGCCGGTATTGTGATCACCTTTTTAGCCGTCAGCCAATAATTTTTATCAGGTCGTTTTAATCTGCCTTCTGATGGTGACAGCTGTTGGTCATCCGCATTCAAGCACCCTGGGAAGTGGTTTTGTGCTAGGAGCTGTAAGGTTTCCTTTCCAGAGTCCGTATATGAGCCATCCGGTCGCCTTAACGAACCGAATTCCATTGTCGGCTCTCTGGAAAGAATCTTGTGGATTCTAGTACTGTGAGGTAGGTCAGTTATACTCTCACAGAATTTTCTCCAAGATCCCCTTTTTGCTTTCCTTATTTCATTGTTATAGTCCGTTAGAGCGGATCTATATTGGTCCCAGTCGCCCCAAGCTTTAGCTCGATTAAAGAGGCGTCGAACTTCTTGACCCATACAAGCACACTTCAAACTTGGACTATTTCTGCCTTTTTTCTAATTTAAAGATAATAATACCACAATACAGCGATCACCTGAACCTTAGCAGGAACATCCTAAACTCAGTTTTAGAAAGATGGGACAATCCTTTATTGTTGTTATAATAAAAACAATGTCCATATAACCCCTGGACGAGAAGCGTGTGTCCTTGTTTTTTCCCTCGCCTGTCTTCAAATATAATTTTTTTTCTCTTTCTTTTTGTATAGGTTAGACGTAGGTAGAACTCTATATCACCATGTTGTGTATGGCTAATGGCCTAATGCCAAAAAAAATATATATATAATATGTGTATTATTTGATTTATGAATTTACGTAGTTTACACACACATTTGCAATTGCAACGTAGCTTACTGCGTTCCGTGTTCAATTTATATAGAGTTGTGAGGTAGAATCTAAATAAATAAGTACACGTATGCTTATGACAAATAAAGAAGTACATATTTTAAATATATGAACGTACCTAAAAGTTCCCACTGAAATTGACTTAATTAATTTAAAATAAATTAATAACTCATTTGCTTAGACCAAACAATTATTTTAAATAGATATTCCTATTCAGTATTCATAATTATAATTTCATGTAATGCCAGAAAATAGTTATAAAAAGTATCGGTATCAGTCGATCAATCGATATTCTAGACTATAATAATACAAAAAATAATGAATACTTTTTATTGAATACTTATTCGATACTTTATTCAAGTATTGATATTTATATCGATGCAAAAAAAGTATCGATACTGCCCATTACTAGTCTCCCCCTAACTTTTTCCGCGTCCACCACGGACCAAAAATTGCTGACAACCGCGTTTGTATTTTTAAACGTTATCGCTTGGAATTCTATCACATTATCATTGTCACATCGCAGCCGTAAAAGAAAAAGATTAATCTGTGATACATCGAGAATAAACCGGATTCAGAAATAAATTATAAATTTAATAAATTTTTTGTTGTTACATTATCCATTTGTGTTTTGATTTGTTGAATTAGAAATTGTATATTTTTATTAAATTTATATATTTAATTTTTTGCAGATGGATCATTATTGTTTCTATAGTCTCTGTACATTCTTCATTTTTTCTTTATTAATTGTATTATAAATGGTGGCAATTCTTGTGTATAATGTATTATTTCTTTCACCGATGTGTTTTCGAGAACCGTTTGTGACAATTTTGTGTTGAATTCATATGTTCTTCATTTATATTTTCTTGCATAACATTTATCTTTTCATATCCCATGAAATTTTTAAGCTAAGGTGGTCTGAGCATAAGTCAGGTGTTAGTTCTGTTTTAACCAAATTGCCAGTTATGTTTGAGGTGTGAAGCAAAAAATCAGGTGTGCTGTCATTATTGTGTTACATTATAAATGTAGGCAGCATTTTGTATTTGCTAAAATTTGTGTTCTGTATAAAGCTACTAAGTTGTGTTTTTTTTTTTAACAAATTTGAATTAATTTTTGAACTATCAATCAAAATCTAACTAGAGAAGACATTTTTTTTATCACCCTTTACTTTTTATGCTCAATGTTACAAAGAAAATTATTGATATCGAATAATAAAGTAGTGTTGCCAATTGTCTAGATATTAATTTTTTGAAAAAATGTACAGGCGAAGTATCCGAGAAAACATTTATAAAATGACTTAAAAATGAAACCACCAAGAATTTTAAATTAGTATATTACTCATATATTTATGCAGGCTGTAATAAATTCTCTTCTTACTGCAGGGATCTTGGAAATGGTAAGAGATATAGCATTGGTTAAATTGAGGCAAAGTTGCAGAATTTGGTAATCAGGAATATGCCGTTCAGAAATCGAAAATATATCTTGCTGTTCTTGAGATTTTTGAAGCAAAAATTAGAATATTCGTTTTTATATTTTCCAGGTGTTATTTGAAGAGATCGAAACAAATCACATTTTTTGTAGCATTTGAACCTCAGACTTTATTGATGTATTAAACTTGTATGTTGCTAAATGTTTCGTAGCTATAAACCAACATCAAATGTGATTTTTTTTCATTGATGATGGTTTACAGCAAGAGATATTTTTGAATTCTCAATGGCATATTCCTGATTACCAAATTCTACAACTTTGCCCCAATTTAACCGATACTGTGTCTCTTATCGTTTCTGAGATCCCTGTAGTGGGAAGCGAATTTTTTACAGCCTGTATAATATCTTCTGTGGTGATGTTTATCTCAAATGGGTGTGTAAATGCAAAAATATATGAAAATTGAGTTATTTATATCTTGGTAGAACAACACGAGCAAGAAAGTTATTCTTATTAGTTATTACATTAATTTTTGATTTAATTTAGTTTTTTGTTTTTATACTATTGTTTCTTCAGTTAACTTTTTGTGTGAAATAACCAAAATGTATATAAATCGGAGAGAAAATATCAAATAAAAAAAAAGTATGGTTTAATACAATTTTAACTTTAATTTTTTTTTGCAATACTGAAAATAAAAATAAAAACTACAAAAGAAAACACTTATTTATGAGTAGGTTTTAAAACTGTTAACAGCTGTATGTGTGGGATATTGGACACTTAAAAATATCCGGACAGTTTCACTGTCATGCAATGGCGGCTGGTGAAATTTGCTTGTATCATATCATAGTATTGCCCAAATTATACTTTAGGGCATGACTAGACACCGGACAGTTTCCGAGAGTCCCGGACCGGGTCCCATAGGAAGGGTAGTAGCTGTACATGTGCAGCGAGATCTAAACCGTGTCTATTCATTGTGTATTCAATTTACCGATAAATCTCGCCTGTAGACAGCGCGAGGATAAAAATAAATAGTAACAATCTTGGAGGACGCGAAAAATCAGTACTTGCAGGACGCGAAAAATCAGTACATGTGGATTTGTGTTGATGAAGCCATGGATTAAAGGACATAAAATCGTTAATGTTATTACGCGTATTTTAATTTTTCATTGTGTAAATTTTAGAGGTGCAACTTTAAATAATCAAAATTTTTTAATGAAATTTGAAATGTGTTGGAAAATGTCCTGATTATGAAAAAAATATTTGTTACGAGTCTTAAAATTTCCATGCTCCAATATTAAGACATAGCATAATCAAATTTTATCAACCACCACTCGTGTCATGTTCATAAATAGCCATGTCCGGTTATTTAAATGCCAACACTATAACACATGTTTTATATGAGTGTTTTAAGTGAAACATAATTTCACAAATATGCAAATGAATTTTAAATTAGATATTAAGTTGCAAATTGAAGTTTTTTTATTGTTGCAGAAAAATAACCTTATATATAATGATGATCTGAAATCCAAAGAAGATATCATAGCCGAAAATGAAACCAGTGAAATAGTTTTAAATAAATCCAATGGTATCGATAATCACATTAATCTAACGGTAATTATTGATATTTTTAATATAATTTTTGTAATGATATTGATTTAAAATCGAAATCCACTTACAAATTACTAACATATTTTGCTTAGGTACGACCAGTTATAGAAAAAAAATGTTTCTGAATTAACATCAGAGGAGATGTCTGAATTAGAAGAACCAGATAACTTTGAATTTGGACATAAAGATGATACTCATGAGGATATTAAAAGGGTTACATTTAAAATGCCAGATGATTCGGAAGATAAAGAGGAGGTATGTGTGTGTCTTTACATATTTACATATTTGTTTGTTCCTGATCGTTTCACACGAGAATATCATTAACGATCGATTTCAACTAACCCCACAGAAAATAACCTAACGAATTTAGATCAGGTAACTAAGAAGGCCACTATGTAGGTCCACCCCAGCCTATCCATCCATTGGAAAAAATATGATTTAGGTGTTCCCAGACTAAAATCTGGAAATAGGTGGAGCGCTATCATACATAAACTATAGCCCAAGAAAATAATCTAACATATACTCACCATCAAAAAAAGTCAGTCACCTAAAATATTGTAAACATTTGGTGTTCAAGAACTTTTTTAATTTTTCACCGATTTTGATTATTTTTTTTGGCATATTGTAAAGAAATTTATCCAAATTGTCACATGTACTTCTAATTTTGGAAAAAAGACTGTTACAGCCTATACCAAACAACAATTGCTGTCATAACACAATTAGCTGGGGGTTGTACTTATTGACCGGTAGCTCAGTTAGCAGGTCGTGAATAAGGGTTTAGATTGAGTTCTCGCCAAAATCTAGGCTGGGTACCAGGACTTTTGCAAGTACCAAATAAGTAAAAGTTTACTTTAATAGGTAAATAGAATGTTAATCCTTGAATTTAGTTTGAGAAGGAAGTAGAATAAAAGATATTAAATAAAAAGTATAATAAACTGGTAAGAATATGTACAAAAATTTACATAGGCTAAGATGGCCTCTTTTAGTTAAAAAAAAAACTAGTTGGGGTTGAAGACCAAGAAATAAACAAAAAAAATGATCTGGTATTATTTAAAGAAAAAAAAAAGGTGACTGATCCTTACAAAAATTCTTCTGACCAAATATAAATTTTCACTGGGGACGAAGATCTTACGTAACCTCAAATGGGTCAGTCCTGTGAAGAATCCACTAACAGCTAAGCTCTGAATGGGTTTGGTGTCAGTTTGAATCACCACTGTCAGTACTGCACTTACCTTTGAGACGAAATGCCAGTTGTATAAAATATCTTTTCCTGCTCCACCCAGTATATAATGATCAGTTAGATCCACCAGTTATCATCTTCTCTTGGTCCAGGTATTTACATAAAAGGGGAGAGTTTTATGAGATCAGTACTATGGGCGCAACAATGTAAAAAGCTGTGACGTTTGAATTGTCCAGCTGCGTCGACAAAATATGAAAGTTAACACAAATTTACAGAGTAAATTGCAAACTAACCAAGCTAGGATTTGTATCCCACAATATCTCAGGAAGTTGAAGACTTTAACTAACTTAAGTATCAATAAAAGTTACGTTAAGTCTGCTCCCTGACGGACCGGAATGGTATCGGTACGAAACTGATATGGTAAGCGCTCGGTATGCAGAGCCGATGTCGACTCCATATATTTAAGTAGCTCCCACTAGACGGGTCGGTACGACGCGGTAAACACAAGGTACAGATTACACATATTTTCGGAATACAGGCAGTCGGCAAATTTCTGAGTCGACTGTCTGGATTTACCGAAGAGGCGCTACTTATTTTCGGTCATTATGCCTATCGAACTACACAATTACCGACTGAGAAACGAAAATTTGCAGGACCGTGCGGGAGTCCAGTGCGGTAAAACATATGTTGCATCGTGTTGCACCGATGCCATATTGATACCGTACCGTTACTATTCTGGTCCGTCAGGGAGCGGCCTAACTAGAAAAAAATACTGGTCCAACAAATGAACTAGGTATAGCTATGATAATAAACAAAGTGAAATAGATATTCACTATATTTTAAGATGTTTTTTACTAAAAAAAGGTAATCTTCAAGAAAATAGAATTTAGAATGTATACAGACAGACATAATAAGAATAATAATAATATCTTTATTGCCCAACAGTATAAAAAACCATTTACAGAGCAATACAAATTTCATTATAAAAGTAGTTAAAAAGTAAAAAGTAAAAAAAAAAATTATAATTTATAGAAATATAAACATACAGAACAAACTAAACAGGTTACAAAACAAATATCCATATATGTAATAAAAAAAAGTTGCTTATACCAATTCCTTATAAAAATTCACAGCCTTACTAGTTAACTCGTTTAAAAGTACAGGTATTAATGTCACACAAAGGGAAAATGTTAAAATTTATACCCATAACATATATTGGAGATTTTATCAATATATTTGTCCTACTTCTATCATTATAAAATGTAATATTTTGTCTAGATTGTATTCTAGGTACATAAAAGTTCATTTGAGATAGCAAATCAGGACAGTCAATTTTGTTATTTAATAATTTGTATAAGAAACAATGAGGCACATTTTCTCCGTATGTCTAAGCCAATAATATTAAACCTTTGGGTCAAGTAGTTATATTCTATTCCCCTTATAGGGTATACACCATCCATCTTAAATGCTAGATACTTTAAAAATCTCCTCTGTACTCGTTCTAAGGCCTCTTTGTGGCAATTATGGATAGGGTACCAAATTAATGATCCATATTCAATTTTAGAATGCACATATGAGCAATATAAGATTTTTAAAGGCATTAACTTCTGTAAAATTTCGGCAATTTCTGACAATAAAGCCCCGAAACTTCACTGCCTCAGATATCTTCTCAGTTATGTGACACATAAAAGTGAATTGTGAATCAAATATTATACCTAAGTCCTTAAAAGAAATGCAGCACGTTAACATAGTCACATTGATATGGTAAGGATATTCATAAACTAACTGTTTTCTTGTGAAACTTTTAAATTTACACTTGTCAGGATTTAGATGTAACTTATTAATAGAACACCAAGATTGAATTCGGTCTAAATCATTCTGCAACTTTTGACAATCATCCAACATTGTTACTTCAGTGAATATCTTTAGGTCATCAGCAAAAAAAGTTGGGGGCACTGTATTGTAGAACTTAAATCGTTAACAAATAAAAGAAACAGCAGTGGACCCAAATTAGACTCCTGAGGGACCCCTGAGGTAGCTACATAAGTAAGCAAGTTATATCCATTATAGGATACATACTGAGGTCTCACTTGCAAATATGATTTAAGAAATTCTTTCATATGATTGTTAAAGCCAAATAGTTCCAGCTTTTCAATTAAGACGATGTGATCAATCTTATTGAAAGCTTTTGAAAAGTCTGTATAAACCACATCTACCTGGCCCCGGTTATCGATGACCTCCGAAACATATTGTACAAGAAACGACAAATTCGTAACTGTAGATCTTTGACTCATAAAGCCATGTTGAGATTGAGATATTAAATTATGTACGGATGGATAGATGTGGTTATACAGAACCACTTCCAACAGCTTTGAAAAGTTAGACAAGATAGATATAGATTTATAATTGATAATATGGGACCTATCTCTAGTTTTAAAAACTGGAAACACCTTGGCTTCCTTTCACCAATCCGGAAACATGCATGTTTTCAAGGCAAGATTAATCAACAATTGCAATGGGGTGACAAGAGCTCTTACACAGTCTTTAATAATAAATGGTATGCCATCTAGACCTGACGTCATTTTATTTTTTAATTTTTTTGCTGCTGTTATAATTTCCACCAGAGATATATTCGATATTAATATTAGTATTGTTTAAAGAAGCAAAATTCGGTATGTCAATTGAGTCATTAGGTTCAGAAGGCAGAAAAACACTTTTAAAAAAATTTCCAAACATTTACAATATCGTGAGGTTTCGTGTAGGGTTCATTTTCATAGAATAAAACACCCAGGATTCTAGAACAATTATTTTTTGAATTAACGAACGACCAGAAATTTTGAGCATTAGTAGAAATTGATGATTCGGCATTAGCTAGATAGCGTATGCAACTTTTATTTGTTCTTTAATCAACTTTCTTAATCTTTTAAATTCATGCAAACAATGCTCATTATGATTCCTTTTATAATTTTTTAAAAGCCTAGCCTTTTTTTAATATTTTTAATAATCTCGTATGTATACCAATATGGAAATTCTCGTTTATGTATTTTATATAGAGGAACATGCATGTCAAATTTATATATTTTTACATAAAATTTATCAATTGCTGAGTTTATCTCTTGACAGTGAGTTAAAAATGTCCAGTCTGTGAAATGAATTATATAAAGATGGATAATCGGCTCTCTTAAAATTATATCTTTTTTGATTTTTATTTGATATAAATTGTTTTTTTTATGACCAATTTTATGGAAACTAACAATCAAGGCAGGATGGTGTGCATCCATTGGTACGAGGGAAGCATTATCACCAATTATTTCGAATTCCACATTACATAACACCAAGTCAAGTAGTCTATTTGAGCTATTAAGCATCTAAATGCATAAAGTTTTTAATTACATTAGTTCTGTTATCAACAATATCAGAATTGACAAAGTTGGGTACATTGAAATCGCCTATTACATTGACATTTAAAAAGATAACATAAATAAATATTTGCTAAATATAAAACAGTATGATAATTGTCAACTTAAAGGTAACGTTCAGTTAAATTATTTATTCATTCCTCGTAGAGAGGTAATATGAATTCCAAATAAAATTAAATAAAGATATATAGCTTGACTATATGTTTACTGCAGATAATTAAAAGTTAATCAATTGCCTTTCAAGTAAGCACTCGATATTTTAAATTTAGAAAAACCTTATGCTACAGAGGTCTGGTTGGTAAATATATGCACTGGTATAAAATGCTCCACCACAAAACAAATGCACCACGTTAGGTAATTTTCACAAAGGTTATAAACAAAAATATTTTCTCCAAAATGGGTACCAAACTTCAAATATCACCAGTCACCACTCTTCTCACAGTTACCAACGTAACCAAATAATTTAAAACCGACAAAGACAGAAAACAACTAACTACGATACAAAATGACGACATCCGTTGCCGGGTAAATCTAAGATTTACAATAACTGAAAGTTCAAATTAGCACACGAAATTACTACAATATCAGAGGGATATTAAATAAATTGCCAACATGGCACGATATATCGATATTAATGATGGCTGTTCTAAAGAACAACCAACGGGAACTGATCACCGAAAAACAAATTCGCCCAGCGCTTAAAATAAGATAAATACGGTACAAAATTATTAGGAAAATTACCCCAAAGGTATGTTAAATCAAAATAGCAACTTGTTAAATAATGATCATAAAATTATAGGATAATACCAGAAAATATATAAATTTTACCAGACCACTGAACTGCAGGTGTTGTCTTCAGAACACTACACTAGTAAGAAGCAAGAAGCCCCGTTGTGTTCTCCTACCTAAACTCGATTATAGTTTGGAAAGAGAAACATTTGAGAGTACAGTATGAGTAATAAAGACATATAGATACTTAGTGCAAAAATCTGCAAAACCAACTGTTCCAATAGAAATCAGTGGTGCCATCTGGACTAGACTGGCAGAAACTTAATTCATCACAGACAACGATAAACTGGGATGGACTGGCTTGCAATTTTGTTACAGTATGTCAATTTACAGAACAATTGCAACATAATTAATTTTATTAACTGTCATTTTGTGTTGTCGCACATTGTTAATTTCTCAAAATAAGTAAAATCGAATACCGTGCTCTTATTAAATTCCTTACAAAACAAAGAAAAACTTCCTTCTTAAAGAAATGTTGGTTGTGTATGGAAATAATTGTCCTTCCAAGTCAACTATTTGCGAGTGGTCAAAACTGCTTAAATTATTGGATGATGATCCCTGTCGCCCTGTTGACATAATCAGTGATCACCTCAGATGTTGAAAAAACTCAGCATCTGGTACTGGATAATGCAAAATTGAGGAAGCAGCAATTAGCAGCTTTATTAGGAGTTTCAGAAACCACAGTTTTCAGAATTCTACATGACTACCTTAGAATAACAAAAGTTAGTGTAAGATGGGCTCCGCGAATGCTTTCGACATTCCAAATGCGTGTTTGGGTAGAGACGTGAACAATTTCTAGGCGCTTTGTGGTGATGAACCAGATTTAATTATCAACTGACTTGTCACTGGAGATGAAACGTGGGTTCATTATTATGATCCTGAATCAAAACAAGAGTCGATGCAGTGGCATGTCAACGGCTCCAAACCTCCCAAGTAGTTTAAGGTCACCCATCCACAGGAAAAAAATAAATACAAAAATTTTGTTGGACTGTCAGGGAATTTTGTATATTGATTATCTGAAGAAGGGTAGTGCAGTAACGTGAGAGTATTATTCAAGCATAATGCATTACCTCAGAGATTCTATTAGAGTGAAAAGACACGGAAAACTGACGAGAGTTGTTTTGCTGCTCCACAACACTGCACCAGTGTACGAGTCAAGACTTGCAAAAGCTACTGTTGCTTATTATGGCTTCGAAGGAATTGAACACCCACCTTATCGTCTAGATTTAGCATCCAGTGACTACTTTTTAGGACTTAGGGGGACAAAATTTGGGGACAGTGATTAACTTATAGCAGCTGTTGAGAGTCATTTTGTGGAGAAACCAAATGAATATATTTACAACGGATTAAAGGTGTTATTGAAACGGTATTCAAAAACAAGGGAACTATATTGAAAAATAAATTTTTGTTGCTGTTCTGTCTTTTATTTTCAAGCTCAGTCCGAAAATATAAAAACAATCCCTCGTACATTCAAATAATAGCACTAATTACTAGCTTTATGAATTCCTGATATTGAAACCAATTTTTTGACCCTTGTGTCAAATGGCCGTAGTTTTAGATAGCATGTTCTGACACGTGTTAATATGAAATGTTTTTCTTATTTTGTATGTCGAATCTGCCCACAAATTTATGCATAGCAATTTAGAAACACCCTGTATGATTATTTCTAGATCTGTCTATTATTAAAATATTTTTATTTCATAGGACAATAATGAATCTCGAAATGAATTAGGACAAATAGAAAACGACAAAGAAGATAATGAAAAAGATGATTATATTAATGACCATGTTGATTCAAAAACTCTAAAATATCAGTTTCAATCAGCACAAAATGAATTAAAACGAAAAATTGAACTGCTCGAATCTGTTTCAAGTGCTAATAAGTTCAAAATTGCCGAGATAGATAAAGCATTAAATGAAGAAAAAGAACTTTCTCAACAACGATTGCAAGAAAATGAGAATTTAAAACTAGAACTTATTCTCCTTAGGCAAAAATTAAAAGAAAGTTGTAACGAAAACCAGCAATATAAAGATAAAATTAATTATTTGGGTAATGAACTCAAATCACACAAGAAAAGCTAAAAGAAGTCAATGAAAACACTAAGGAAAAAATTGAAGAAAAAGACCAAAATAATTTGAACAAATCAACCATATCAAATAACTTAGTAACATATGATCAGCTCGTAAATCTAGAGGAAGAGTTGGTGCTATTAAAAGAACGTTTTGCAGAAATAGGTGAAGAAAAACTCAAGTTACAACGAGATTTATTAACTATGACTGATAAATACAATATGGTGTGCAATCGTTCTTACAATAAATATTTTTTTTATGTTGCACCACTAGTTTTTATGGTAATCTATTTATTGGTAAGTGCTATGATTTCCTGATTGACGGCGATTCTTTTGCTTTTCTTTTATTTCTTTTTAGAGTTTTTATTAAAAATTATTAACGAAACATAATGGAATTCGAAAAAATTTATCTCGGTTATATTCTATAATTAGTATTAATTTCCATCATAAAAATTTTGAATCAAATGGAATTAAAAATTCTTTGTGGAATAAAATGATTATTTAATGGCATAGATAAGACCATATTTGTTTGTTTTAAGAAATTGTTTTTTTTTATTCTCTAAAAAAATTTCAAGTTCACTTGTTTGTTTTTCTTAGTAAAATTTTTAAATCATATTTTTTTATGCCTTATTACAGTGAAAAATATAAATATTTAAATAATTGTAAATATTAATGCTAATTTATTTATGAAAATTAAGCTAGCTCAATACAAAATGAAACGATCAAAAAGTCTTAAGGGTGAGTGCATTTGTTTTTTTTTTAATTAGTGTAGTATTTAAAGTAATTTAACACTTGAAAGTAATACTGTTGACACAATTATTATTTTTTTATTTGAAATAAATATACGCATAAGAAATTAGTTTAAAAAATGTTGTTCGTGTTGACATCTGATTTTAATTTAATATTTGAAAATTCGCGTGACAAGATCTGACAAAGTTTCATGTGTTAAATTTATCTCCTAAAATAATGTATCTGTTATAAATAATTTAGTAATGGTTGCGTAAAGTTCTATTTATGTCACTAATATTTATTTAAAGCTATATATATACTGAAAATTTTATACGATCAAAAAATTAATATAGATGAATTAGTACATTAGTACACTAATATAAAAAAAAATATTACCTGATTTATTGCCATAAGTTTTCGAATATATTGTAAACAATTTTAGCACAAGGAATTCTTGTTATAGTCAAATGTAGTGGAAATATGTATGATTAACGTAATTTAAAGTCAGAATTAACTATGTGATTTAAAAATTGTACAAAATAACTTGATTGTTATCTGCCGTTAAACAATTTCTAGATATTAATTTTACAATTTTTTATCTAGATTTTGAATTTGTGGACAGAATTATTTTGTAGTGAGAACATTTATTTATGTGAATTTTATGTTAGAATGTATAGTTTAATTAATATATTCCTTTTGTTTTTAATAATTGTATATAATCTATTATATGGTGTATTAAAAAAAATATTGAAATAAAATACACGATTATATAAAGTAGTTTTCTTTATTATTTGTAAACAGAAGAGAAGGCTCTTAAAATTTTAAACTGATGCACACTTGTGGGAGTTGTGGCCTGTGGGTGTTCAAATTTTTAACTTCATAATACTGGATGGGGTACATTTGTACTCCAGAGACTATTTGTTGTTATAACTTCGAAAATACATTCTTCTATCATCACATACATATTCTGAATATGACGTACAAAAATTCTAAGCGTTTGTTGCTTTTTGCTGCAATTTAAAGCTAAAATGCACAGTTGTATTTAATGAACTATATATGTTTTTTATGTACAAGAAATACAAACAAAATCACAAAAAACACATCCCATGCCGTGTACAGAGCATTAAAAAAATTAAATTATTTTTAATGACTAAAGATCGGGAGGTAGCGATAAATGTGCATGCATACTTATATGATACAATATCTCATCGTTTTGATCATCTCTGATTAAAACTAGTTTTAAACATCCCCAGATGATGCCAACTGTGAAACGCGCGTCGAGTGCAGTATATGGTGTTTTGGTGTTCCGTGGAAAACTACATCAGTGTTTTGAAAATATACCATTTTGCAAAAATTGTATGTTATGCATATTTGATTTTGATTACTAAAAAGATGTGTTCATTGCATATCAATGCAAATAATAATACCCAATAATGTCAGATTTTTTTGAAATTTCAAATTTTAATAAGGTTTGTGATTATGTTTATTTGTGTGCTGTGTTCAAATAGTATAGTAGACCAGAAATTGAGTTATTTTTGATTAGAATTTTTTTTTTAAAATACATCTAAAAACACTGTTGCTTTTATCTATCAATTTTTAACCAATGTTGCTTATTACTGTTGCTTCCAGAGATGGCTTTTACTATGTTGGCACAGTGTCTCAGTGCTTATAAGTTAAGCCTCAGACCAAGGGGTCCTAGGTTCAAATCCGGGCATGGCATTTTTAAAATACCGAAACGGTAACACAGTTGACTAAAACGTTAGCAGAACACGGCTAGTCACTACTTATCTATCCTGAGCTCGAATCTCAACTGCGGCAACTGGCAAATATCGGAGGGAATGGTTATGTGTGTATGTCCGGATCAAGTGATGGAATAACAGTGTGCTAAACTCCGTTATATTAACATATAAATAGGACAGTAAAAAATATATAATCTAACGTGACATTCTCAAACTATAGGTACATAACAGCAATTAAAGGTGATGTTTAGTTCCTTCATACATACAGTGATTTTGTGAAATCATGATTTACGAAAGTTACAATTTGACAGCAAAGAACTATATTGCAGAAGCTGTAAAAAAGCACATTTGTGGTTACGAAACAGATTTCTTCAGAAAGTTATAAAAGATGTGTGTACGTTACTACTGATAGTAACAGGCAGAGAAATTTTAACTAAGATTTACTAAAAGTGATGGTTCAGTGGAACTAGGTAATCCACTTTTTGATAATTTTTGCAAAGTGTAAGTGTATATTGCTGTACTGTCCACCGACAGTACAGCAATGATTACTATGATTAGTTAAGAAAAAAATATTTGTCACCAGCTTGTGAGAATATTAGACAGAAAAACTTCTGAGCTTAATGGGAAATGCATCTGGGTTAGCGTTGATAAAATCATCAATGACTGGTTGTAAGGTAGCGAGTATTTTAGTGGGTGAATTGTCCAATGTGCAGATATTTGAAAACATCTAAAGTACTTGAAATTACAAAACAAATATTAGTGGATGTTGTGCATATTATGAAAGTTGCTGGAGGAATTTTAAAGGAAACATATAACATGGTTAGCACATGGACTTCATAAAGTTGTCGATACTCTTAGGAGGTGCTACTCTAATGTTGATAAACTGATATCTAATGTAAAGAAAGTTTTTTTGAAAGCACCAGTTATTTGAAGAAATTGTCCCAAATACACCATTACCTCTAGTGCCCAACATAATGTTAAGAACTTGTATGCAAGCAGCACATCGTATGAACTTTGAGGTCAAATCAGTACTATGGCAATTAGATCCAGATGATACAGTTGTTATTTCACAGGCATTTTTGGATCCAACTGTAAGAAATTTGGAGTACATGCATAGACATTTTTTACTAATCCCTCTAGCTACATACAAGCACAAACGTAAGCCCAAAAACATTAGAATTTACTACAGTTGATGCAAAAAATGTTATAATCAATCCTTGACAATACCTTTTCCAATTATTGGGTAATGTTGCTGAGACAGTAAACCAAAATCGACACAGCTTTAAAGATCAATCCCAGTTATCTTACAATGTTGCGTATAATGGCCATTTTAAACAGCAAAAAAAAAAAACTTCTACGGAAGGCATAAATGTAGTGTGTTTGAAAGCTCACATATTTTAAATATAGGCCAGTTAAATTTGTAGACATTGAAAAGTATAAATGAATTTTTGGTAAAAGGTGACAAAATTTAAGTCCGGAAACAAATAATAGTGATATACTTTTACTCTTATGATTAGTAGTTAAAAATACGTCATGTGTTTGTGTTAGTGTTACATCCACCAATACTTCCAGCTGCTTTCAAGATAAATGAGATTTTTGATAATCAGTTAATCATAATTTAACTGTAAATTTCAGAACTCATCAAATAAAACTACAGGGTCAGATACTGTATCATATAGGTATGCATGATCATTTTTACGTGGCGACATCACCTAGCGACCACCTGGTTTTGGTCATGAATCACCAAAATCCACTCTCTGTTTATGATGTACTGTGCATATGCAAGCAACTTTTACACGTGAAAAGTGCCTTGAACATCACTTTTTCGGGTATGTCTGATGAACTTTTCAAATCCCACCTTACCAATATTTTACAACTCTAAAACAGAATTTTATTAATGATCATTTGCACTGTACGATTTACAAAACAACAAAATGTTGACTTAAGGTGAATACCCAACCAAACTTTCTAAGTTTTGCTTTTTACATTATGCCACTCTGTTGGTGAGGTTTAAATTTAAAATAAAATTAGCGGATTGAAGGTGAATATTTTCAACTTCTTGCAGTGCATTGAAAATTCTTCCAAACCGCAGAACAATAGTTTGTAGATTATTGGACATTTTTTTGAATTTAATGTTATCAATAGAATCGTGTAACGCAAACAGTTTGGTTGGAGACTTATTTCATGTCTAAAACAATAGAAATATGTTTAAAATGATCTTTTTGTAAATTTGTACAAAAAATTATGTTTTCATCTAGAATTTGCCCATTAGAACAAAATTCATCTTTAATTACACATTTCGATCTTCCAAATGTCGTTAATATTTTTTAAAAGCTGTTGTTTTTTTTGTACTTAAATATTATTTGTAATAATTAAAAAACATTTTGAAACTTAAATTATTAATAATCTACTATACAAAAGCATTTTTTTTATCATGATTTTTGTGTGAATCGATTTGATGGTATTAAGAATTTTTCCTGATTTGAAACAATTTGAAAAATATATGTAACACTTTATTAATAACAAAATGCAGCATAAAAACAGAATATAAATTATTAATATAAAAATACAACTTTGATGGAAAAACTGTAAGAAACTTCTGAAAATTATATTAACTTCAGTCTTCTGCTTAAAGTTACCTACAATCCATGTAATTTTTATATTTAATCTAGTAACGTTTCAGAATCAGTGTTATATTCTACACTGTGAAATGTTACTCTCGAATTTGATCTAGCTAATGCTGCAGGTAGAGTCTAAAATAAAACAATACTATTTAAAGAAAATAACTATGTTCATATTCTTACTGAATAAAATGTGTGTTGGGAATCTGAGCTTATACATGAACGTAATTCTTCTTTTGATGAATCATTCTCCATCTGTAGAGTTGAATTTTCAAAACTAGAACATATATAATGTTAATTTATATCAAGAAACTTTTGACTCATTATTTATGGCAGTGCATTTAACTGTGCTATCCAGTTCTAAAGCAAATCTTATAAAAAAAAAAAGATATACAGTGTTTGTGCTAAGTGTAAACATTTCTATATTTTCATTATTTCTATATGATCCTAAAAATGTTTCATGTATTTAAAAGCGCAAAATGTGCCCTGTAGGCAACAGATTTAGTGATAATTTCAACAATATACTTAAATCACAAAATAGATTTAGGAAAATACTTTTGTTTAAATTTGATCATTAATAAAATCTTTTATTTAATTTCTATAAAACTAATTGCCTGTGATTAACAAAATAATAATAATAAAATATATCCTATTTGACAGACATCAATCAATAGAAAATGCTTTATTGTCAGAAAAATACAAATGTTTTTTGTTGACAAAGCCAAACTTTAATCCTAATATAAAACATTGGTAAAAGATAAAATAGTACCAGAAAGTACAGCACATATAAATAACTAAACAGGGTGTCCCTAAAATAGTGTACAGCACACACCCTGCATAGAAATTTTAAATCCAGTCTAATTATAAAACAATCGCGTATGTCGAGCAAACAAACAATTTAGTCAATTTTAAAATCTTGAAAATAATCATTCAATGAATAATCCTCCTTTTTAGTCAATAATTTTTTTTACTTCATTTCTAAATTTGTTTTCATTTACAATTTGCCTCAGGTTACAAGAAGACGATTGAATATCTTTTTACTGTCTGAGTAGATGAAGGAATAGGAAGTGTGATGTTAAATCTATTACATGTATAATATACGGATCTAGTGTTTATATCACGTTTAAACTTTTTATGCATAAGACATAGTCTCTAAAATAAATATACAGGTCAGAGTCAAAATTTAAAACTTCAAAAACAATGGTCTACACGAGTCTCTTACTTTCGCCTTACACATATATTTTATAGCTCTTTTTTTTGCAGAACAAAAATTTTTTTGAATAAATATTGTGAACAGAAACCCCAAAAACAACTCCCATAACGTGAGACTCTATGAGTGAAAAATAAACACTTCTTGTGGTAGACATATCTAATTTATTCGACATCACTCTAATTGCATAACAATTTGAAGCTAACTTATTGCTTAACATTGATATATGGTTCTCCAATTGTTTCCTGAGCAGTATTCCATGATTTACACAGTCAAAAGACTTAGATAAATCACAGAACACGATGAATTATTTCAAATCTACTTACAAATGTAGAAGCTGACTGACTCTCTTAGTGTACTTTTATAATCATGAGGGATGATTCTTAAATCAAATGCTATACCATAATCCTGTTAAATGATAAAATATTAAATCTATGGCAGATAGATTTTCCCTCTAGAACCACATTACCTCATAGGATTTTTCTCGGCAATTCAAATAAAACAAATTTCAACCCCCTATATGCACAGTGGATGAGATATTCTTTTACTTCTTTTAACCCTAATTTTCAACAAAATAAATATCTAGATAAATAAATATCTAAAACATTTATCATGTAAAAGCAAAAACACGTTATAATTAGTGGTGGTTGTTGAAATTTAGGTTAAATCGTATCTCAGTATTGGAGCATGGGACCCAAACAATACTTTGAGGCATAACTATCAAGACTAAATGAAGAAGTTTTGCAGAGAAAAATTGCTGAGCGTTGCTGACAAAACAATACATATTATACAATATTGTCCTGAATTCCATGTGGACAAAGTAGCGGTTAAACAGCTAATTACACATGAGTTAAAGACCAGATTTATGTCCAACACAAAAAAAATGATATTTAAGATTTGCTATATTTGTGCAGATTATTAGCCGAGCTTATCCAAATTTTTGATACTTATTGGGTGTGTTTCATAATATATAAATTAAAAGTTATAACATACGTATTTAGTTATTTACAATGCCCATGCCCATAGTAATCTAAACAAGAAATCAGCTTTAAAATCAATCATTTATTAATTGAACATTTCCCTAACAGTTGAAATACAGTGAGGTGTAAAGAGTTTGCATCATATGGGAAACTATTATTAATTTCTCAGAAAATGTTATTATTACTCTGAAAAATTTACCAGTAACAGAAGTTTAAAGAATTGAAAAAAAATATATATAGTGGAATGAAAAAATATATATTTTTTTAGATAAGCATCTCAAAATTCATAAGTATAAACCCTATTTTAAAAACCTTTTTTCCTACAAAATTATTTTCTATTGATGATAATTGAGCCGTTTTTATAATTTTGAGTTTCCTCGTATACTGAGACCCGAATTATACATTTTTTTCACTACTCCTTTGTTTCTGGGGATGCACCAATTTTTATTAAGAATAAAATTTTCTGAGAAATGAATACTAAAAAAGTTTCCCATATGCAAACTCTTTGGACCTCACTGTATGTTATATAAATTGGAATTTTATGGTATTGCCATATGTGTAGTTGGAACGCTATCGAGGATCATGTAAATCTAAAATGTTACAGGCATCCTGCAAGGAACGTTTCTAGGATTACTATGTGCTCTACATAAATGACTTTCTTAATTTTATGAAGTTTGTTAAATATGTGATATTTGTGTAGGTTCACAAATGAGGAAGACTTAAAAATTGACGTGTACTAGTGTTGAATCGTACAATCTATAGATTTGCAGTCATAAAATTTTAAATCGATAAAAACTTAATGAATTTTAATGAAATATACTGGTGGATTAATTGATTAGCTATTCCAAACGAATAACCAAAGATTACTAGTGGTGTAGTATAAAAGAGATTGAGGGGTTTAAACAGTAGATGGACTTGAAAACTACAAAACCCAATATGTCTGAATTATTAAAATAGCTACTGAATATTGCTTATGAAGGTGTACTAAGTTTCACATTGATATCTTAACCTGTTCAAGACAAAAAAAGAAACTAAAAAAAAATTAAATTCTGACAACAAAACTTATTTAATAATTTTAATACATCGTAAATATAAAATTAATGCTAATTATGTAGTCAGTAAAAAGTGAAACCTAGGAAGATAATATTATAGAAATCAACAAACCTTTGTGAAGTATCGAATGAATCCAGTGGATCTATATCAGATACCAAATCTTTCGCCATCTTAAAAAACGGTAAATTTTTTGAGGTGAAAATACCCTCATTTCTAGTTTCTTGAGTAGTTGATAATCTTCTAAATAATCTTAAACTACTTCGAGAACTTTGTGCAAATTCTGACATGCTACTTGTATTTAAACCACTTTCATCTAGAATATAAAATCTTGGGGAGCTTTTTTTTTGTTCCCAACTGAAATTAACAAACAGCAAACAAAAAAATTGCATAATGTACAGTAATTTATACTTACCAAATACAGTAAAGAATAAACGTAAATATAACAAATAATGCAATTAACGATATGGTAACAACTACCCCTAAAAAATGTTTAATTACTTAGCATACACATAACTATTGATTACTTACATGGTTGTATCCAAATAGCTGGAACAACCATATTAACATCTTCCATCAAGTTTACAAAATTAAAATATTTAACAGCGAACAAAAAGATTTAAGTTTTTCTCATAACCCCTATTCATTTGTGTTAACACAATACTACAAGTGCAGAATGCCTACTAATAAAAATGTTTATAAAGTATACAGTACGTTGATTTTTTTTTTCGATTTATCATTGTCATTTTGAATATCAAAATAACAATAATTCGAAAAAAAAATGTTTAACGTGTCGACATGAACGAAAATGTTATATAAATAATTGAAGAAAGTTTTTATACAAATTAAATGTTTTTAAAAAATGTTATTATCTTTTAACAAATAGGTCAAATGATCATTTTAAAATTTCAAATAGGATAGTTCAAATGTAAAAGTAGGGTTGACTGAAAAGAATAGTAGTTTTTTATTTGCATTATGTTCCAGATCAGTTCAGTTAATTTTTGTTTTTGATTGGTTTGGCATTTTAAAAGAAACTTTCTAAACCAATCAGAGATGAGAATAACTGAACTAGATCATAAATGACATGATCTTCAGTGCAAATAAAAAACTACTAATATTACAGGTATATTCTTTTCATACCTTTGAAAACCTCAATAAGAAGCTAGTTGATTACCTACTCAGTCGAAAATTTCTAATAAAAATTTCTTTTAATCTTCTGACAACTGTTAGTTATTGACAGTAGCAACCTCTTGTTTATACTTCAAACTATATGATATATGTAAATATGCGATAAGACACAGAAACTTTATAAGTCATAACTTATAACGTAACATATTTAATCTTTGCTTATACTCCAAACTGAAATAGTCACGTGAAATACACACGCTCTATTCAAGTAATTCCCAACAAGATTCCGCGAATATTCCTGAATGAGGGCTACCGCGCTTGAATTCACCGCGAGAGGTGCTAGTGTAGGGTAAGGTCCATGTCACTGAACGTTAATGTTTGCTATGCCTTTTTTACGCTAGTTTTTAGTAATTTTTTATAAAAATTAGCTAAAAAAACACAATGATGGCAGAAGGTGAAAGTAGTAATTTACTTGCTCAGTAGGGAAATTATTGTACTTATCAGAGGTGTCTTATGTCATTAAAGTTAGGTTATATCAAACATGAGCATGATGAAAACAACGAATGTACATGATTATTACTTACGATTTTCTGTAGTAGACTCCTTTGGGAACGCATAATCGTCAGGATTAAAATTTTCCATACAAACACACGAATGTTTCGAAGGAGTAAAGCTGTCCCTGGGAATCGCTACCAACCACTGTTTTAGGCGAGTTTTGTCTCGGAAGCATATGTTTGCCTTTTGTTTCCGAACAAAATGGAACTGCACAACACTGAGGCATAACAAGTTTTTTTATTTACTGGTGTACGAAATAATTGAAGCCCTTGGTGCAAAAGTGCACTAATTAGTAAATTTGCAATTTGTGCATGCAAGAAGGTGTAGTCAGTATCCGTCTGGTAGTAAAGTTTGTAGCATTTTAGATGGCTCTCATTACGTCAGTATAAGATATCAAAAAGGTGTCATCTGTCTATAACTTGTGTTTCATTCATGCAAAAAACGTGTTAACTCTAAATTTCCTAAAACTGCAAATATTGAGTTAACACTCTTTTGCACCAAGGGCTTCAATTATAATAAGACCCTATAAACTTGTTCCGCGCCTAACAATAACTTTTGGCAGGACCTTATTCGGCAGTGTCGCCACCTGGTGAGCCTATAAACGGTAGCCCTCATTGTACACATAAGGGCTTTTCGGGTGCAGAAGAGTATTAACTAGTGGTTGAAATTGATTTTGAACTCAATCAATGATAATCCAGAGGTTATAACTACTGGTTAAAACTTGTCTGCATCCGAAAGCCCTATAGACATGTAAAGGGGTGACCTTCGACCATAAAAAAGTTTTATGATCGAAGGGGAGAACGCTCTTCCTTTAATTTGGATCTGTGATAAAATGAACAACGGTCCATCGACTTTGCGCACGGGCAGTCATATATTTTGATATTCAAATTCCTCGAGCATAAGTTTTATGGCCGAAGTTCAAATTAACTAAACTTTATTTTATTTAAAACTATTTTAATAAAGCTAATACCAATAATTAGGCAATTAGATAATCCGAGTAAACAGTAAACATAGATTTTCCTATCAATCAGCAGGAACATGTGCATGACTGAATCAAATTTGAGGATATGAACACTGTCAAGTCCCTTAAGTCTTACCGCTGGACAAACTACCCGTATGTACCGGCCTAGACAAGGTTCGAGAAATAAAACAAAATACACTTTCATGTACTCTATTTTCCACAGAACTAGTTACAAACGGCCAGTACACAATGAAAAACAAAACTGACTACACTTAATCTAAGCATAACATATCAAAAACAAAACGGCTGCTGCCTTTTCAAATGTCAATGAACAACAACAAAACTTTTAATGCAGCACCACCACATACATATCAAGACTAAAGCAGCGGTGCCACGTTTAGCAAAAAATAACTGAATAATCGGAAGTTACAACATCCTCCCACCTGAGAAACAGTTTGACAAAACTATTTCTCACCAAACGCAAAAAATAACTTAAGACTAACGTTCTTAACTACAAATATCTTTTAGGACACTTTATTTTACGCCCGCTTCGGCTTATATTAAGATCACCTGGGTGATCTGGATAATCGGCGAATTCTCTCACCCGCGCACTATCCCGAACACTACCGCGAAGGCTATTGGAATTAGCAACGTCTTCTTCTTGATCTCCCTTTTCAGAAGACTCAGGATCGAACTTAGGAATTTTCGCTTCAGGAACAGCCACATCTCGTCGACCGTCATTGTTCTTCTCAACCGAATCATCAACGCACTCTAACGGGTATAACCGCTGTACAGGTCTTAGTAACTCTCCATGCGAAGTTCGTACTCTAACCAACCTAATCCGACCGTCTTTACCCGGTACAACGTCAATTACTTGTGCCATAGGCCATTCAACTCGCTTGCTAAAATCGTTACCTATAAGAACTATATCCCCCACTTTAACTGTCGCGTTCGATTTTGTTTCACCAAGCGGTTTGAGCTGTCCTAAATATTCTAGCCTAAATCGATTTCTCAAATTTTCACGTAGTCTCTGTTTATTTCGCATACTTTTCGTAAGACATGTCTTTTCCACTAAATCGCAATCGGCAACGTTACAGTCAGCCTGCTCCCGGAGGAACATAGCTGGTGACAATGTCATAGGATCCTTCGGATCGTTTGAAATATAAGTCAGCGGTCGTGCATTAACCACTGCCTCACAGTCACACAATAATGTCATTAAGTCTTCATAACCTAAACTCGCTTTACCTAAAACTTTACGCAGTAGACGCTTTACGACACCGACTAGCCTTTCGAAAAAACCTCCCCACCACGGCGCACTAGGGGGATTAAAACGCCACAGAATTCGTTGCGTATTAGTCTCTCGAGTTATAACGTCCCAGTCTAGGTTTGCGAAAGCATTATAAGTCCCACGGAAGTTAGTTCCGTTATCACTATACAAAACCCTGGGTCTGCCCCTCCTAGCGATAAACCTTCTCAAAACTTGTAAAAACTTAAGGGTTGATAATGACATTGTAAGTTCTAAGTGTACCGCGCGGTACACTGCACAGGTAAATAGGCACACCCACGCTTTCTCACCAGATTTTAAATACAAAGGCCCGGCGAAGTCGACGCCCGTAATCTCGAATGGAGCAGAATCGCGCACTCTATCGGCCGGCAATGGAGGCGATTCTACTGCAAAGGGTTTAAGATCGAATCTCCTACACGTGACACACTTCTTTAAAACCAAACGAATGGCTCTTCTGCCACCCAATATCCAATAATTCTCTCTGAGTAAACACAGCAGTCCCTGAACGCCTACATGACAAGATTTTTGGTGCTTTTCCATAATCAAACTACACACAATCGGATTTTTGCCAGTCAAAACCACAGGATAACGGTAATCAACAGTGTCTTCTCTATTCGAAACTCTTGACTTCAATCTTATCACACCTTCGTTATCATAATAAGGACTTAGGTTCTTTAATTTATTATCTTTTAGACCTTCAAATTCTTCTTCCTGTGTCAGCTTAAAAATAAACTTTTCTGCGCCGTCTAACTCATGTACACTCAATTCCTTTTTATTCCTATCTTGTTTATGTCTGCAATTGTGCACAAACCTGTGCAGCCAAGCAATCATTCTAACTGTCTTGGTATATTTGCTGAAATACGTGAGGTGAAAGTCCGCCTTTTCCTTTTCTACGTTAATAAATGTCGTAACCTTCCTTTTCTTTTCTTTGTTGACCTCTTCTTCATTAACAATTAATTTTCTAGATGGCCAGCTTTCGATATTACTGTACAGCCATTCGGGCCCCTCCCACCATCTTGATTCGACTAACTGTTTGGGTGAACACCCCCGAGATGGTAGGTCTGCCGGATTGCATGCCCCTGGAATGTGACGCCACTGAAGAGCCGGTGTTAAGTTGCGTATTTCAATCACTCTGTTATGTACAAACGTACCCCACTCTTCTTTGCGCTGCAGCCATGAGATCACAGTAGCCGAGTCGCTCCAGAAGTAACTATTATAGCTTCCTGTCAAATTTTCTACTACCTGAGTGTAAAGTCTTGCACCTATTGTCGCTGCTAATAATTCTAAGCGTGGGATCGTTAAACTTCCTTTCCTCTTTTCTATCGGTGCCACCCTCGACTTAGCTGACATAAAATGAATTGAAACATCATCAGACTTTTCCACTCTAACAAATATAACCGCGGCATAAGCCTTTGCGGACGCATCTACGAAGGTATGTACACTGACCTCTTCGGGATTTGCTCCACCAATTTCACTCCAACGAGGAATTTCTATATGCCGAAGTTCAGATAAATCTTTTGCCCATTTTTTAAATTGTATCGCTACATCACCATTTACTTCAGTGTCCCAGGATATTTTTCTCTCCCACAAAACCTGCAACCATAACTTGGGCAATAATGTCACAGGTGACGTAAATCCTATTGGGTCGAAGATCTTTTGTGCTATAGATAACAGCTTTCGTTTTGTTACGACAACACTTTCAGTATCACAAACAAGTAGATCTGGGTTTATTGCCAAAACATCTCTATCCGGAAACCATTTTAAACCCAAAACTGAAATACCATCCGTACTGTTTGAATTGCCCGAAAACTCCCACCCTCTCAGGTCAAATCGTGCCTCTGCCATAATCAAGGTCGCTTCTTTAATAAACTGGTTCAAAGCTTCTAATTTCGGCACACTTGCAATGCAATTGTCTACGTAAAAACTAGTGACAAGCTTTTCTATAGTTTCTTTCGTATATTCGCAACCTGGCAACAGACAATTTTCTTTACTCTTGTTTAGGTGATAATTGATCGTGGCACCCAACAAAAACGGGCTGGAGCTTACTCCAAAAACCACTCTGTTGTGTATGTAAACTGTTTCTTCACCTTCCTCATTGATCCACAGGAATTTCAAAAACTGACGGTCTCTCGGATTGACACTTATTTGCAAAAACGCCTGTTTTATGTCATATGACTCCTATCTCATATTCTCTAAATCTGACCAACAGCGCAGGTATCAGCTCTATCAAATTTCCCCCCTTCTCCAAACATTGGTTCAACGATGGTTTATCTTTTTCACATGCAGAAGCATCAAACACGGGTCTAACTGCAGTGGTAGAGCTTTCTTTAACGACCGGTCTATGTGGCAGAAAATGTCCGACATCACCTCTCGCCGTTTCCTCAATTATATTTAATCGCTTCCATTCTTCAAAAACTGTTTCATACCTAGACATCAAATCATTTTTCTCTAGTTGTCTCATTGCGGTTTGAAGTCTTCGATTGGCTAGGTGGTAATTTGTAGGCAGGGGAGCGTGCCCCTCTAACCATGGCAACCTAACCTCATATCTACCCTCTTCATTCACTATTACTGTTTCACAAAATAACTCTTTTGCAGCTAGGGCCTTTTCAATTTTCGTTTTTCTCTCTGTAGGTTCTTCTATCCCTAACACATCAAGCTGCCACAGTTCTGTTATCGAAGGATTCGTGAACATCGATGTCACAGTCATAGTTGTCGAATTCTGTGTAGGGACTTTGCCTTCGACAGTCCACCCAACATAAGTTTCATTTGCTACCAGTCCACATTTTAACAGATGTCTTTTCCCAGTGTACAACGACCCAATTACATCTGCTCCTAACAACATCTCAATTGGACCATGACTTTTGTAATCAGGAATTTCCACGTTAAGTGCTTTTAGTTCTTGTATCCAAGGTCCATAAAATACTGGTGAAACTTCATTACAAATCTGAGCCTGATCTAAAACTTCGAACGTCTTCTTATATTTACCATTGGAAATTGTAATGTCATAACAACAATGCACTTGTTCCATCTCTGTTCCTCCAAACAGGCAATGTACAATTTTTTCTGCTCTCTTGGGTTTCAAACTAAGTGACGATACAGTGGACTTCAAAATGTATGAACGCTCTGAACCTGTATTTATAAGCGCTCTCACATTTTTCATACATGATTGCCCTTCAACCCTAAAATTCACAGTTTGCAGAAAAACATAGGAACTTGTTTGATTTGGCATCGTCTGGTCCTTTTTAACATTGTCTTGCTCACTCGAACTGTCCTTTTTCTGCGGAGACGTTTTCTTTTCAGCTAAACCCAAACACATCAATGGTACATGCGAATATCCGCAAACAATGCATTTCAAACGAGACCGACATCTTTTTGACACATGCCCCGCCTTTAAACATTTAAAACAAGCACCTTTCTCTAATACAATACTTTTGCGCTCTTCTAGTGTCATCTTTTGCGCCTTAAAACATTTGTCACTTTCGTGAACACCGGTACAAAATATACATTTGACAACGTCGACATTTACTAAACCTGCCGAACTGAACGTCGAATTATTTGACAACTTTGACACGTTCCTTTTACTAGATGGGACGGACCGATGAATTCCATATTTTCTTTAAGCCACCCCCCAGACAGCACACAATGTTTTTTGAATATTCAAATAAAATAACTAATGTTCAAATAATATTTAAATATTACCATTCATTCATGGGGGTGTAGCTATCTTCTCTTTTAAAGAAATGTCACACTTCCTATTTTGCCGATTAATAACTTACACCAAAAATTGTTTCCTGAATTAATTCATGATGTCGCTTCATGAAGCAGTTGGATGAATGTAATGTTACCATATTTGATATCAAATAAATTCATGAATTTCTTTGTGAACTTATTGATGAATTATTAAAACATATTCTATTTTTCGTCAATTTTTACATGAATTCCGGGCGTACCAACTGGTGAAAAGTGACAAGTGAGGTTAAGGTTAGTTTGAAGTAGTGGGCAGTATCCAAGAATAGTAAACTGAGAAGGATAGTTTATAAGCGCTATTTTATCGGCGAGGGGGCGTGGCTATGATGACGTAGACGACTGGCCAGAATTTGAATTTATAGTAATATATATAGGCTAATAAACTGCAATTTTTGGCTTACACACTGCAGCAGAAGGATGTTAACATAATATAAAAATCAAAGGTAATAAGTGTTATGAATATTATAAAAATATTAGCCCGAATATAAATATTATTGTTTAAAACACGTATATAGGTGTAAGGAATAATCAGTTTAAATATATCGTGGGATCTGGTAAATCTGAAAGTCGGGGAATTTTGTAATTGTTAAAGTTTCAGGAAGACACTAAAAGTTCATAAAAAGTCAGAACTACTCATATCTTACAAATTTGATGAAAATATTAGTCGATAAAGACCTGATAAAATTAGGGAGACGACCATTATTCGTAGCAAATTGATTTGTACTTTGTAATACCGACATTTTTAAATTTAGTTACTTGTAAAATCACAACTAAAATATTTACCACCCTTTGTAAGCTTTGCATTTAAAGGCAATAATGATATTTCTTTGGCAAAATTATGTTAAACTTTATAGTATGGAAAAATATCTGTTTAGTCAGATGAGAAATAAATTGGTCCCCCACCACAGCTAATAAGAAAGGTAACTAAAAAAAAGCAAATATTTTTTAAAATTATTTATTAAACTAATTAGAAACAAATAAAATAATAAAATGTTCTTTAATTAACAATCTTTTTCATTTTTTTACGTGTTCTGTGGTTTTCATCGTTGGACCTTTTTCTTTTAAATTCGATGCTCTCTTTATTTGAAGATTTCTGTACTTCATTCTCATAATTGTTCTTAATTTGCAAAAGTCGTAAATTAAATTAAACAGCATTTTTTCTTTTTTTGCTATTTTTAGAGCTAATT
This sequence comes from Rhamnusium bicolor, assembly GCA_029963845.1. Lineage (NCBI taxonomy): Eukaryota > Metazoa > Arthropoda > Insecta > Coleoptera > Cerambycidae > Rhamnusium > Rhamnusium bicolor. The sequence goes on along the minus strand of JANEYF010000671.1, from coordinate 314,954 downwards.
TTTCCACAACTTTAACATTCTTTCTGTAAGATTGGCCGTGGAATTTTACAAAGTAATCATTCCATCGCACAAGCGCGGATCCAGGGGGAGGGTCATGGGGGTCATGACCCCCCCCAGAACATCAAGTGTATAAAATATTCTAATATTTTATTGCCGATTAACTAGCGAAATCAACGCTAAGTATAACGTATACCTATGTATTACAAAAATGCAAAACATTCACGTTATATCGCACATATCATCACTCTTGTGAATTTGCGAAGCGCTCCCTGTTCCTGTTCCTTGGTTGTCTGTGGCATGTGGCATGCGCCAATGCCATGCGTGTATTTGAGACCTGAGCAGTAGATTTAAAATTTGCCCGATGGCCTGGTTTGCCAATGGAATGTGCACTATGCAGTTGCAGTGGTAGGCCAGGGCCAGGCCTGGCCAGGTTATCGAGCAGGTTTTAAATCTAATTTTTTACTACACTAAGTTATGTGCAATTGCAATGTGCAATATGAATTTGTTATTAGGTTTCTATTTTTTATATTTTTTTGTATTTTGTTATTTTGTTTCGTTAAATGCCGTTTTATTAATTAAAAAAGTACATTTATTTTGTTTTTGTTTAACTTTGACAAAATCCTATCCTGATCTGAAAAATTAAATTTGTTTTGACGAAACTCGGTTTCCAATTTTCGTCTGTGATACATTTTGCCTGCGAAGGCAGAGCTTTGTTCATGACAAAAAAAAAAAAAAAATCAAAAAAAATAATTTTTGCAATTACATACATGAAAAAAAGAAAATTTGTTTGACCTAAACCTATTTTTCAAGAAACTGTTTATGTAACTCATATTTGCAACTTTTCTTCATTTTAGAGCGTTTGACCTTGAAAAATACCGAATTTTCGCCTGCGGCGCATTTTTATCTGTTATCCCTTTTTGATATTATAGTTTATGGGATGACCCCCCCCCAAAATGAAGAATTGGATCCGCGCCTGCCATCGCAATACTGTTTTCTTTAAAGGCAAACCTACAAATTAAAATTATTTGTACCTAAATATACACCAACCATAACTTTTGTTAGGTAAGTACCTATTTAAAATTTATCATCTTAGCTAACAGATCATTTTGCAGATCCCTTTCATAATCATTTTGTGTAAAATGAACAGAACAAATCACACTTGAACTGGGATTAAATTTATCTGCACGTTTACAGCAATTAATCCATTCTTTAAGCATAGTCCTAGAGACAAAATCTTTTTCTTTCGGGAAAGAATGATAAACAATTATCGCCGCCTTTTGTAACCTCACTCATTATTGCATCCATAAATCGCACATCTACAGCCAGGCATAATTTTAATCTAGTCTCTGAAATAATTAATTAGTTTTATACACATATCCATGAAGTTTAAGGCAAAATAAAATAACTTACAATAAACAGCAGAAAATACCTAAACACAAACTTACAGTAGATTTATTTTAGTTGCTTATTTTAGTCTTATTAATTTTATAGTCTATTTAAAACAAAGAACACTTAAAATTAGTTTTAAAACACAGTAGACACATGCAGAATCACAAAGTAGAGTTAATTTTGTCTTTAAAAGTTCTAAAACACGGCTAAACAGTAGTAAACACACATATAAGCAAGCATAAACAAAGCCGGTACGCCAGACGGTGACGTCACCAACTAGATCGCAAGCCGATTGGAGAGCCAACATACAGTCTTATGGGTATAAACTATCCTTCTTAGTTTACTATTCTTGGGCAGTATCGATATAAATATGGATACTTGAATAAAGTATCGAATAAGTATTTGATAAAAAGTATTCATTATTTTTTGTATTATTATAGTCTAGAATATCGATTGATCGACTGATACCAATACTTTTTATAACTGCTTTCTGGCATTATATGAAATTATGATTATGAATATTTGATATTTAAATTTAAATAATTTGATATTTAAAATAATTATTTGGTCTAAGCGAGTGAGTTATTAATTTATTTTAAATTAATTAATTCAATTTCAGTGGCAACTGTTAGGTATGTTCATATATTTAAAATATGTATTTTTTTATTCGTCATAAGCATACGTGTATTTATTTAGATTCTACCTCACAACTTTATATAAATTGAACACGGAACGCAGTAAGCTACGTTGCAGTTGCAAATGTATGTGTAAACTACGTAAATTCATAAATCAAATAATACACATATATCTATACATACACTAACAAATCTAATTATAAATAATAACAGCGAATATCATTCATTCATTACCTTCAAACCCAACAAAACAAAAATACGAAAATGAAAATAAGCAAAGCCTAATTTGACCCTGGTCTGCATTAAATCGATGTACGCGACGGATTGGTAACGTAACAATTGTATTCATATTACATTTCATTCATTTCACTGGTATCGATTCAAATAAAATCGATAACCAAATAATTTATGATCCATCCACAGATTTAGAATTCAACTCACATTATTTCGATACTTTTTTCTATTCTAGAAGAAAATGTATTTGATAATTTTATCCGATACATTTTAGTATCGAATACACCGATATGTTTATTCGATACCGCCCATCACTAGTTCGAAGTATTGTTGTTTTGCTATTTTAGTGCATTATTATTAATGTAACAATCAGCATAGTTTTGCATTTTTGTTATTATATGTATAGCAACAAAATGAGACATCACTAAATAACCCAACACCCAACCTCAAAAAAATACTACTTATTTGTGTTATTGAGTGTGGCGAGAGGTTTGAAATTTCTCGTATAGTCCAAATGCTACTATCCGACAGACATCATAGATGTCTTTGTGGCGACTTTCGAAGCAAGTACCGAGAGCGGCGACCTCTAGCCCAGGTGGACTAAACTACTGTTATTAAATATGATTTGAACGAAACAACTACACAGCGGGCAAATACCCCGACCTGCATTGGATTACACCTTCAAATCCATTTGAAGGTGTAATCCATATCATGATAGATCGATCGGATAGTAGTATTTGGACCATACGAGAAATTTCATACCTCTCACCATTACTCAATTTACCTTAGTTAGTATATGACTAGCAGGTTGGCCACTATCATTTGTCTGTTCCATAACCTATGGCATACTGAGGAGAACAAATAAGTTCGAAACCGGTCTATGTCTGGTTAGGAATTGACAAATGACATTGGCTATCGATCTATCATGATTTGAGGGTGTAATCCAATGCAGGTCGGGGTATTTGCCCGCTGAGTAGTTGTTTCGTTCAAATCATATTTAATATTTGTGTTACTGGTAATACTTGAAAATTGGCTACAGAGTCAAAGAAATTCACCACTTTAATGATTAGTGTAAAACAAAATTCTTTTTGTGAAGAAATTCATGGAAAAATTCATGAATTGTGTATAGATCACCTAATTTAGGATATAAACATTTTTTACAACAAATTTCTAAAGCCTTAGATGCTCTCCCAAAAATGGATGAAAATAGTTGTCGCAGTAGATTTTAATGTTTACTTTCATAACCCTGATAAAAGCACTTAAAAGCTTAAATGTATTTAGATCATTTGAATTTTTTCCTTTAAATAATTCTCCAACTCGTAAAACTTGTTGCCTTGATAATATATTTATAATAACAACAATAATAATGAAAATAATTTTAATAGTCCTTTAGATCAAATACATGATATCGAATAAGTCAAGAAAATACATTTTATATATTATACATAGACATATTACATAATAAAACATTTTCTAAATAACAGTTGTTTAGAATACATCTAGTTTTTTTTAAATAGACGAATGCAAACTTTTGCTTTCTGAATAACTAAAAGTTTGCCGTCACTACTTTTTTGTTTTTAACATACAAATATATATAGTACAGTTAGTACAAAGACATGGAAAACTTAATATTTTGTATTCCCGGAAATATGATTGAAACCAATCTGTAGGTTTCAATGAGAAAATAAGCCTTATAATTCTTTTTTTGAAAAATAAATATTTTATTACAGTTACAATTATTTTTCCACAGATGACATTATACGAAAGCACCGAGTTAACAAGTGCATAATAAATATTAATCAAACTTTTTGTGTCGACATCATTTTTTAGATGTAGTATAGTATAGTAACTACTGTTAATTTTTTTACACATATAATCAATGTGGCATTTATACCTTATTAAATCAGCATCAAAATAGGTACCTAAAAATTTATTCGAAGATGAGATTTCTATTGTCACATTGTTGACTTTTATATCAAGATGAGAGTAATTTTTGTAAAAATTGGCGACTGTTTCCTCCGCATTGTCAATTAAACTGTTTTTCCAACTGTAGTTGATAAATTGATTGGAGTGTTAAATTTATCTTGGAGTTCTGCTGGACTGTCTGCATCAGATCCTAAAGTAACATCATCTGCATATATTATAATTTGCAGAAACATGTACATCATTGATAAATAATAAAAATATGAGAGGACCCAATGCAGATCTTTGCGGAACGCCAAGTTGGGTTTCAAATTTATCAGAGAAGATGCTCACAATTCTAACCGATATTTTCCCTTACTTAAGATAGGATATCATCCATGATAATAATTTCCCTCCAAAAACCAATAGCATATTATACCTAATTTATTTTCACTAAAATCAAATTCAAGTCGTAAGCTCTCGACATGTCAAAAAAGTGCACCCACTGATTTTTTGTTTTCAATGCATTTATGTACATATTCCGAAAAATCATATACTTACTACAGTTTCTATAGATCTACTAGAATAAAATCTATTATGACTATTTGTAATTATACTATATTTATTTAAGACATTATTTTATTACAAATTATTCTTTTGAAAACTTTACATAATTTTGTTCGAATGGTAATTGGCCCATAATTTTGTACACATGCGAAATCATGTTTCTTAAAGACTGGTACAATTATGCCAATCTTTAAATCATTAGGAAATGAAGACATGAATTTAAAAGAAAGTAAAGAATATAATTTGATATATTATTAACCATTTTTAAAATGTTTTAAAATACTTTTTTACAGAAAATTATTTTTTGTGACAGAATAATAAAGTTATCTGCAACCAAACGGATTTTTGTTTTGTTAATTTGGGTGCACCATTATGACACTCCAATGATTTTTTAATTTTTACTCGTGACGGTACGATGTACGAAAAAAACTGAGGGGGGCAAATGTTTTAAAGATGGTGCATCCAAATCAACAAAACAAAAATCCGCTCAGTTAAAACAATTTTTTATGTAAAATTCTATCATCTCAACCTGCTATAATTCCGACGCCACTGGTTAGTGTAAGTAGCTACTATAAAACCAATTTTCCCCGTCAAGTTTGAAGTCGCTACTTTTAACTAAAGATGAGCTTTCTAGTTCGTTTCAGTGTACTAGTTCTCACGAACTAATTCACTGAAACGAACTAGTTCTCTGCGAACTAATAAGACAATAAGTGAGCCCTATACAATTAAACCAATGAAAATGTAATGCCTATTTACTTATTGCCAAATAAAATAAAAGTTTATTTATGTTTATTAGTGTTATTTATTTTATTTATGCATCATTTGTTTTCGAATTTATACAAAAGAATACAAGTTTTATTTAATACATTTTGAATAAGTATATATTTGTTCATTTGATTTTTATGTTTATTTCGGTATTGTATTTTTTGTTGACTTTTTTTATATAAATAATATATTCATTTACTAAATAAATTGTATTATTTCACTAATCTAACATATAATTCACCCCTATAACAAAAGCATATGGTGTACGTTTTTAAGTTTGAAACTACAAACCCTTAATTAATTCCATTTTCAATTCAACTAGCCAACGCCAACAATCAACGATATCTAAATAAATAAATGCTGATCCCATTTAAAACAAATGTATTGCAAATCCTCACATGCTATGATCTGTTAGAAGCGTTAGAACTTAAAACAGATGGCCGCAGTGGACGGATCTACTGAGACCCACTCATAACAAACCTAACTTAACCTAACTTAAAACAGAATGAGAACGATTTAGTACATTTGTAAATTTTCCGTTCTAATTGTGATCGAACTAAAAATTTAACAACTCTTACATTCTCGCGTAAAAGAGATTATCCCTGTCCAAACTAAAAGCTTCCATACAGTTCGAACAAACTAGTTCATTATAACAGTGCGAACTAGTTCGCAGGTGGGAGCCTGTTCAATGTTTTACTTTCAAAGCATCGTAGAGAGCTTAGGAGGCATTTTAGGGAAAAAATGTTATTCTTGTTTTTTTTTGCGTTCTTTTGTCAAGAGGAATCATCCCTTGAAGTTTGTTGTGACATCATTGAAACACCTTGTGCATCACAAAAGGAAAAAAATAATTGGTATTAAAAGTAAATCTCAATTATCAAAATGTTCAAGTCAATGGCGTCTCATAGGGATGGCAATTGTACAATTAATTTTAAAACATATCCGTTCAAAATAAAAATAAAAAATTAAGAATTGTGCACCAAACCCAGATGGTTACTAACCACGTAATGAATTTCTTTGCTTATTTACTTTTAGCTATCCGGGTTGTCTCATCTTATTGTTTAAAATTCTTCATTGGTTCTAGAACAGAGAAAGTATAATATACCAAATTTATTTATAAATCTTATCTCAAAACTGAAGATATATCAGCAAACTTGAAAAGTTATTATTGAAAAGAAAAAAAAGTTTGTCAGTATATTTATTGAATAATATACAAGATCCAATAAATTATAGGAAAACTAAAGCTCATAAAATATTTAGTAATATATACACATTCTACGTACTAAAAATAATATGTATGTGAAAAGCTACTACATACATACATAAAATATTCTAAAAATACAATTTTTATTTTTGTAGAAAAAAAATGCAAATAAATTTTCTAGAACAAATAACTATAATTTAATGATTTTCATCGATGCCATATCAATTTTATTCCTATAAAAATAAAAACCTCACACATTTAGTTTATTTCATTAGCCATATACCACATAGTTTTGTAGAAATTATATATCAATAAGGAAATCAGCAAACTTCGTAAATTTACACTAAACTGATTTTATCACATTAAATTAATAAATGCAGCCAATATATATATATATATATATATATATATATATATATATATATATATATATATATATATATATATATATATATATATATATATATATATATATATATATATATATTGATATAAATATAGATGAATTTAATATAGCCATAACAAAAATTCAGTAACAATAACTATAAGAAATAAATTAATTTAATACAATATAAAATTTTACAGTTATTAAACAAATAAAAATATGCTTATTATTACTATTTAATAATGTTACCATAAGGAAATGTTATTACTGATCTTTCTTATTAGTGGCCTGATTATAACTTGGTGGATTTTCCTAAAATAAGTAAGTTGGATTAGTAGTCTGTAACTTTTTTAAACATCTTTTGTGGTAGAAATTTTACAATTAAAAAATTTTCAAAACATTATATATGCAGAATGTCAAAATCATTTTATTTTTGTACTAGGATTAGCTCCATTTAAAATAAAACTTTATTGTTGTAACAAAATGATTTTTCCGTTACTAGCTTTCTATTGTAATCAGACCTAAATGTTGCTTTTGTTCACTTTGGTACACCCTGTATACGATAACTTGTGTAAATAGTTCCTTTAAAACTGTTTGGAAACAAAGTTAAATTTATTTTTGCAAGTTTAGTATATGAAATAACCATTTTTTCTCTAATATAATTGTTTCAAACCGGTTTCTTTTCAGGGTAATCTTAGTTTGTTTAGTATTCTAATGATAAATCGTTTATTGTATTTGTAGTCAGTCAAGTAAGAGGAAAGTAGTTTAATTTAATTTAGTTTGATTTCCAAGCAAGTTGAAATCATTTATTGATGGTAAAGAAATGCGTTTTTATTTGTTTAATAATTTACCGAATAAGTTATTAATTGATTTATTTTAAATATTAGTACATGGCCTTTTTAAATTATTTCTTTTCGGAAGTATAGTTTAAAAATGATGAAAAAGAGATTCCCAGCCTTGAAATATTTTATAAACATTTGTTTAGATGAATTAACGCAGAGAATTTATTTAAATTTTATGCGCCGTGCTAAGCTGATAAGCTAATGTTTGCCACGGACAGCGATCGACCCGCTTGCGCGTTACACAGATCCCCGCCATTTTGACTAGCTTTGGTGTATAAATTGAAAGCCACCGCGTGAAAGAATCACGAATCACTTGTCTTCGACTTGCCTGCGCCTTCCTCGACTCATTTACATCTCCAGTGCATTTTACTGTTTTTATTTTGCATTTCTCTCATTTACCGTTTGTATCCGAATTTACCGTTTGTATCCAAATGTACTGTTATGTTATTTTGTCCGAAGTGCCTGTTGTCCGAATAAACCAGAGATATTTAGGAAATTCACGAACTACCTATGTACAGAGAGATCCAGAATGACTGAAAGTGACGTTAGCAAAGAATGATATCAATACAATTAAAACTAATTTCAGCAGAGGCAGCTGGTGGATTATTCTGTGCTGCTTACATAAATTTTTTTATACAAGATTAACAACTCAATTTGGAATGCATGACAGGTTTGGATGAGAAAGAAATAAATTTTGGTAAAACTGAAATTCAGTGGGGGGCTGGTGGATTTAGGTTGTACCATATTTCAGTATCGGAGCACGGAACCCAAGCAATATTTTAAGACATGACTATCAGTACTGATTGAAGGTCTTGCAGAAAAAAAATTGCAAAAAAAAAATTGAGTAAAAAACGTTACAAAAATGCGCAGCCTCCCTAGATTACTTTTAGACCATTAGTAAAATCTTTGCAAACTATTTTTTTTTTCGTAAAATTTTGATTTTTTGTAGAGTTATGACACTTTGAAATTTAAGTTCTTCATTGTGTAAATTTTAAAATGTCATAACTAAAAAAAATCAAAATTTTCGAAAACAAAAAAAATGGAGTGATAAATTTTCCTTCTGATTACGAAAAAAAGATCTTTGTATAAATAAACTTTGCCTGCAGTTATCATATCTCATTAGTTTGCTCTTTTCCCCTTTCTTGTCATATTGTAACACTATGTTATACTTCACTTTTGCTGTGTAATTATGTGCATTGCATACACCTTAAGGTAAGTTATCAACCATATCATGTGATATTGATGAGCCTAAATTTAAAATAAAATTGACGAGTTCAAGCTTAATATTTTCAACTTTTTATAGTGCACTCAGACTTGTGTGTTAAAAGTTTCTCAAAACAGCAGAACTACGGTTTGAGGTTATGTTGAAAGCAGTGGCGGCTTTTGCCATGGTTTGCAGGTTTGCGCAACCCCCAAAAACGATAACGATATTTAATTTTTGTAATAATAATCAACCCAATATATCCATATTTTAGAGCAGAACTTTAATAAGTCCAATTTGATTTGTTTTGATATATGTTTATGTATATAATAGCATCCACCGAATCAAATACAAAGACGTCACAAGAAGCAGTTCTAATGAAGCTCTTTATCCCGCTATTACCGCTCCATAACAATCAGAGCCCTGTCGGTGGCGCGTATCTTGTGGCGATTAGATAAAATAAAATCGGTACATCTATCTATTCTAACATTTTCTAGCAGAACACTTCTTGTGGCGAAATCGTCTAATCTGTGAAGCCAGCTTATTTTAGATTTTGCTCAAACTTTGTGAGAATCTTCTTTAGGGTTCCAAAGAAGAAAATCCACCGTCATTTAATTTTCGCATGCGTCAGTTCCCGCCTGTCCGAACTAAGGCATTTAAAAAACGTCATTTTTATGCTTTAATATTTTTAGCTGTACAAATTTTTCTATTAAAGATATCTACATGTTCAAGATGGCATTGCAAAGCTGAAAGATAGTAGTTTTTGTGGAAAGAATATAAATTCACACAATTAGTACCCTCGAAAAATAACACGGTGCTGAAAATAGGTGTATTTTACAAGATTTTTCGTGATTTTCAAGTGAATCCAGTGTCTTGACTGTTGAATGCAAACAGCTAATATTTCTCAGAGATTAAGTGTACATATCGTGGAAGAAACTTACAATTGACTCGTTCGGCCTACTCTTTATAAAAAAAATCTGCTTGAAATTTTGAAAAATCGCATTATTTAGGCTATAATATGAATGTGTTCAGCTACGAGATAAAAATATGAAACTTACAGGATATTCAGTTCTTACCTTGAACCTCAAAAGTCTGTAATGCTCGTTTTATCATTTTCATCATTTGTGGATAGAATAAATATTGGTGATTAATCTATGAACATAGTAATATCTTTGGTGTTCTTTCAATATTTAAATATTAATACTTAAATCATTGAATAAATTGTAATTGTTATTTCTATGTCAACAAAAACTGATCCATAAGGAATTGGTGAAAAAGTGTAAATACTAAAAACAAAAACCATACATTGAAACTACAGTACAAGTTTTCTATTTTGTGGTACAACACTAGTGCCGTACGTTTTTATGATTTATGGGGGAGGGGGTTAGAAAAGTGATGAAATTGAACCTAATATCAATGAAAAATATTTTAAATGCTGCAAAAAATAAATATGTATCAGTAACTATTTGTGATAGATGTGGAGGTGTATTCCATCAGAGTTTCGTGGAGATTGAAAAATATTAAAATAATAGGTGAAAACAGAATCATGTAGAGAAAATAAAGTTTCGAAATCATTAGAGGTGAAATTTTTTGAAAAAAAAAACAGGCTATCTTGTTAGAACAGTTGAATACTCAAAAAGAAATAATTGTAAAGGATAAAGATGAAATAATTAAGTTACCGAATGAGAAGATCATGCACTGGAGGATAAAATCAAGCTTTTTGAAAGTACTGAAGCCCATAGTAATGACAAATTTATTTTACTTCAAGTTAACAACATAATGGTTAATAATAATAATAAGCCACTAAGTATGAATTATGCTAAAGCTTTGACTTCTAAAAAAAGAAAATGTGTTAGTGATAAAACCAAAACGTACTCAAGACAGTGAGCTGCAGGAAATTACGATATAAATAAAAATTACACTCCCTCATTTAGAAACATTTGCAATAAGCTGAAATTGTGTACGCATACAAACATACTTATTACATCAGTTCCATATAAAAAGAACAGAACAAACAACATGTCAAAAAATCAACATATACACAGATATAATTATAAGTTAAACGAATTTTTGGTTAAATTCAATACGCATGCTGAAGGAAATATCTTGTACCTTGAAGTGAACCCTATAGATTCACAAAAATATTGTACTGGTTTAATGGCTCGAAACATAAAAAGTGCCATATGTCATGCAAAGTATATTCCAAAAAGTAATTTAAAGTGCCATAAGCGAAGAAATACAACCAACCGAACATGAGACAGTAGCATTTATGAATTTAAACGATTCAGTAATGGAATGTGAAGTGGAACCTGTAAATGTGGATGTTACAGTTCTAAAGAAAACTAGTGAACTCAAAAATAATTTACCGTTGGAACAAGAAATTGTAAGTACTCTTTTATCGCAAAACAATACAGATCGTCAAAGTCATAGTGCTCAACCTTTTTTATACCCCAGGCTATCACAAATGACATTTGTCGAGTAGATGTATATAAAAACAGTTCAAAATCATGCACATTAATGCACAATGTTTAAGAAATAAATGTAATTTCCTAGATTCAATTACACTAAGTCATGGTTTTAATCTTATAATGATTAGCGAGCATTGGTTAAAGGATGAAGAAGAATTGTATCAATTAAATAACTATAACTTGGCTTCCAGTTTTTGCAGATTAAAACATATACATGGGGGTGTATGTATTTTTGCACAAAATGATTAATTTGTTCAAAATTAAATCTAATAAGTCATTTTAATAATGAAAAACACTTTGAAAGTTGTATCAAACTACCAAATTTAAATTGCATTATGGTGTCGTTATATCGTTCCCCATGCGGTGACATTAACATTTTCAAAGACAACTTATATCAAGTTCTTCAAATTTTATGAGAGACATTCAAGTATATTTTATTTATTTATTTTATTGGTCACAAATTCACCGTGGTGATTGGACATGTCAAATACAATAGTACATAAAATATAAAAATGTATGATACAATTCACAGTGTAAAACAAAAAGAACACATAATGTGTATATATACACATATATACACACATATATATATATACATATATATATACATACATATATACACACACATATACACATATATACAAATTCACAGTTAAACTTATATGTTTACATTAATACATTGATACATAGTTAGTAGTATTCACAACCTATTCCATACGTAGACAGCAAGTGGCTAATTAATAACAAAATTGAAATCAGATATGTTATAATATGCATTGTTCAGTAAATGATTTTTTAATATGCTTTTAAAAGTATTCATAGGAGCCTTTTTTATTGTTTGCGGAAGAGAATTAAACAAGGCAATTGCAAAATTATTCCGTTTTGTATAACTTAGCCTTTGTTGTGGTGTCCGTAGTTCATTCCTGGTGCGAGTGTTATATGAATGGTTATAACAATTTGTATTATAATTATTTAAATGTTCCCTTATGTGAACTAGATGGCAATAAATTATTGATGATGGTAGGGTCATTATCCTAAATTCAATAAACCATGGTTTACAGCTATCCATTTGGTTTATTCCCGCTAACACTCGGATTGCTCGTTTTTGAATGACAAAAACTTGTTGAACGTTATTAGAAGTTCCCCAGTTAATCAGGCCGTATGTCATAATACTATGAAATACTGCATGATATGTCATAATGGCCGCTTTTAAATTAAGTTTATTTTTTATCTGTCTTATGGCAAAAACTTGTTTTGAGAGTCTAGCTGACAGTTTTGTAATGTGATCATACCACGTTAAGCCATTATCCATAGTAAGACCCAAGAATTTGACATTTTCTATGACAGCTGGTTTTGTAGAGATTAATAGCGATTCTGTTTTATTTTTGTTCAAACATAGCTTATTGGCATTAAGCCAATCAGATGATATGTCAATAATTTCATCAATGAGATCTGTTCTTTTTTCAACAGCATCCAACTTTATATGTTTTGCAAAGGTTGTGTCATCTGCAAATAAGATATTATACAATAAAGAGACTTTTGGTAAATCATTTACGTATATTAGAAATAGCAATGGGCCTAGAGTACTACCCTGCGGAACGCCATGCTCAATGGGTAATAAGACGCTTAATTTATTTTTGCAGCTGGTACATTGCTTTCTATCTGATAGATATGATCTCATTAATTTCAATGATATACCCCCGAAGCCATAAAAAGCTAATTTATGTAGCAAAATTTCTTTTGAGACACAGTCAAAGGCTTTGCTTAAATCTAGAAAAGTAACAAGAGTTGCCGTTTTGTTCTCAAGTCCCTCACCAATATAATTGACCAAATCAAATATGGCATCTGACGTACTTTTACCTTTCCTAAAACCAAACTGCTCTTCTGAAAACATTTTATTGTTCTCAAAATAGTTAACAATTCTAATGGCAATGATTTTTTCAATTATCTTGGCTAGAATAGGGAGTAGTGCTATTGGTCTATAATTTGAGATGTCGTCCATATCACCGGATTTAAATATAGGTATGATTTTAGCCAATTTTAATTTATCAGGGAACACACCTGATTTTATTATGAGGTTCACAATGAATGTTATTGGTGCACTTAGAGATAGGAGATTTTCTTTGAATATATATACAGAGTGATCATATATATCTGTAGCATTTGAATTTTTTTAATGATTTAATTACTTGTTGCACTTCTGTTTCTAAAGTTGGATACATATGTATAGATAGATTTTTCGATGTCATTTTCTTTAAGTATTCTGTGTGAGTTACGTTGGGTTTAGGCATATTTTCTAATAGGTTGTCAGCCACTTGTACAAAGAATTCATTATAGCTATCTGGTGTTATTGAATTTACCTCTTTTTTTATACTTATTGTTACCTAAATTTTTATTAATCATACTCCAGATAGTCTTTTGTCTGTTGTTGGAATTTAAAATATCTATATTCGCTTGCTCCTTCTTTAGTTTTATTATGAGTTGTTCATACTCAAATTTTTTCTGTTTGAATTCCTGTTTAGTAAGATCACTGTTTGGCAAGTTTAACTTTACTATATTATTTAAATCATCTAAGGCCTTTTTTGCTGACAGAACTTCAGGTTTTAAATATATTTCATTATATTTATTTAACCCGAGTTTAAATTGATTTTGATTTTGGGGAATGACATTTCATGATAGTAATTCACAGTATTGTAAAAAATATCTACGGCTTTTCTTGGGTCCAGTTCAGCATACAACTCTGACCAATTCTCTGAGGTTAAATAGTTTGAGAATCTGGTTTTATTTAATATGCTTTTATTTAATATTGTTCTATGTTCTAGTGTAGGTTTAGTTGTGTGTGTATTAAATTTAATTATTTGAGCTTTATGATCTGATAGTAAGGGATCTGTGACTATTGCTTCTTCAATTTCAAAATTTACAAAAATATTATCTATACAAGTTTGTGACTGCTGAACTCTTGTGTTTTCATTTATACATTTTTTTAAACCAAAAGAATGAAATATATTAATTACATCCTTCGTATTTTTTAAATTTTTATTAAAATTAATATTGAAGTCACCCCCTACTATTATTTTACTACTTTTGAATTTTTCTGATACTTCTTGCAATAACTGACATATATTTTGTTTAAAAATATTTAAATCACCAGTTGGTGAACGATATATGGCCACCACAACACAGTCCAAGTTTGGTAATCTAATAGAGCAGCTTTCACACTCTTTTTCGATATTAAAACTATTTGTAAGATCTAGCTTAATGGCAGTGACACTATCCTTTACAAAAATACTTACTCCCCCATGAATACTTTCTGTTCTGCAGTAAGTGGATGCTAATTTATAGTTATTTAGTTTATATAAGTGTGACTCCTCTTCCTTAAGCCAGTGCTCACTGAGCATTACAATATCAATATTATTATTAAATAAGACTGTTTCTAATGTATTACATTTATTTCTCAAACACTGAATGTTTAGGTGCATAACTCTTACGGAGTTTTTAAAGTGCCTATTCTTGCCTATACACTGATTACTTTGTTGTATTATGTTAGATTTGCTTCGTCCATGTCCATTAGTATCTATTGTATTGCGAGTTGTATCTGCGATAGTCTTGGATATAAAAAAGTAATAGGTGCATCTTTGTTCACCTGGGAAACAGCGTCATTGTACACTTCATCGTCTAACTCGAGAATCGAAATGTCATCATCGACTGCAATTGAACTTGGGGCACTATTTCCAACCTGTACGTTGCCATTGAGCTCGTACAAATCGTCAGTAGCAACCTGATCATTTCCTATATTTATAAATAGTAAGTTCTTATTTTTATTTTTATTCGTGACAACCCTGATTATTTGTCTAGAAATTTCATTTTTGTTTAAGATATTTTGATTACCATTTACACATAATAAATTGACTGAATTGGGAACATAATTATCCAGTTTTTTTACAAAATCACATAACTTAACATTAAATCTATGTATAAATTTGTTCAACTTGTAATTCCTACCAAGAGGTACAGTTGCAATTGATATATTGAGATTTGTACACTGTTTTATTTTGCTACAAATGTTTTTTAAAAAGTGGATACCTATTTTTGATCTTGAAATTATTTGATCCCGCCATTATGACTACATGATCCTGAGCAAAATAAGCTTGAGTTAATGATTCCAGGTTTTCAGTCACTTGTTCAAACGTAGCCCCAGGTTTGATAATAGTTTCAACATGGTATTCGTTTCCATCCAGTTTGTTTCTTACTACCCTGCCCATATTACGTCCAGTCTCATCGCACAGTATTAAGAGCAGATTACTTGTAGGTGGTGATTTTAATATAAATTTTCGGGGCGATTCGAAAACCGCTAGAGAGATAATTGATATTTTGTTCTCTTTCGGCCTAGAAAAATGCATTTCAGAGCCCACTAGAGTGTACAAAAATTCACAAACATGCATTGATAATATTTTTGTAAATTTTGAAATCATTGATGCCTATGTAACGGATTTTCATATTTCTGATCATAAATCTCAAATTATCAAATTCACCGATGACAAAAAATGTAAACTCAGTATATAAGAGTATACCCAACAAAAGCTCAGAAAACAAAAATAGATTCTCTAATTATCTAGTCTCTGAGGCATGGACAGAATTATATAACGAATTCAATCCAGACAAAGCTGTTGATATTTTTTTATAACGTAATAAATTATTACCACGACTTATCTTTTCCTCAAATTTCTGTTAAAATAAAATCAAATTATAATTACAATGCAGTTTTTACGAATCCTGAGGTAGTCGCAAAAAAAAATGGAAATTAATCATTTCAATAATATGATAAAATTATTGCCAAATAGCAATATATTATAAACAGAACTAAAAAAAGAAATCCAATTATGACCAACTCATCATTAAATAAAAAAAAGATCAAATAAATGCTGAAATATCAGATTCAAATAACAAACAAAAAACTATTTGGAATATCATTAACAAAACTACAGGAAAAAATAATAGTAAAAAAGCAGCAACGTCAATAACACCGGAAAGTTACAATAATTATTTCACAGGAATAGCAGAGAAGTTATTAAATCAGATACCTAATTCAAACTTGACACATATGGAATATTTACAGAATAGCAACAAAAAGAGAGATGCATCAATTTTTTTCCATCCGGTTTTGGAAACGGAAGTGCAAAACATATTAAGATCTTTAAAACATTTGAAGGCTACCGACATATTATATATCACTCAGTGGATATGTATAAAAAAAACTTACTGTCGTTATCAGGACCTCTAACTTACATTATAAATATCATCTTTGTAACAGGAACATTCCCAATTAAATTAAAAAAAGTAAAATCATTCCCTTGTTAAAATCAGGCGATATTGAGGATATAGTTAACTACAGGCCAATAGCACTACTTCCTATTTTGGCCAAAATTTTTGAGAAAATCATAACCTGTAGAATAATAAATTATTTGGAATCATACACTGTTTTCACAGACAGACAATTTGGATACAGAAAAGGGAGAAATACCTCCAACGCTGTCTTGGAGCTTGTTAATTTCACAAGCGCAATTTTTCTCGACCTGAACAAAGCATTTGACTGCGTTTCTAAAGAGATTCTACTAAATAAGCTTGAGTTTTACGGGTTTAGAGGTGTGGCTTTTGAACTAATGTCATCCTACTTATCAAATAGACATCAGTGTGTATATCATAAAGATGAGCTTAGCAACATGTTGTCAGTACAACATGGTGTTCTGCAGGGTAGTGTGCTGGGACCACTGCTATTTTTAATATATATATATTGTTTCCGTAATGATGGCGTTCGTTAGTCAAACACGCGAGTGAGTCGTTCTTAAGATTACAGCCTGAATTGTAAGTTGTCATATCACTTCATTAATTAAATCTGTGCAAATACCATATTATAAAACGCATGAATCAATTCTTTGGGTGTGCTGCCTAATTATTATATAAATAATGCCGTCAGGAAGAGTTCAAGCCAGTTTTGAGCAGAATCTTGTTGACGCTCTTCAAAATAAAAATATTAGTGATGCTATCTCAAAAATAATCATAAAGGCCGTTACATCACACTTTGCTGAGAAGTTTAGGGAGTATGACGAGAAAATTGCCAAATTAGAAAATGACATAGAATTGTTAAAGTCTTCAGAAAGTAGCATAAACTCGGATAATACTCTTGCAAATCACAAAAAGTTAGAACAAAAAATTGATAATATTCAACAGCAGAAATAATATCAGGTTAATGGGTTTAAATGAGACAAAAAATGAAAACATTTTAGAAAAAGTCACCCAGATATTTATAAATAAAATGAAGGTAAATATTAATCCTACTGATATACTTGCTGCATACAGGACCGGTCTAAATTCGGACAGTCGCAGTCGCCCGCGTCATGTTGTCATAAATTTTCACGACAATAATATGAAAGCTAGCATTTATAACAAGAAGAAAATGCTTAAGGGAACAAATTACATTATCAAAGAGGATTTAACTATCTACCGCCTAAAAATTGTTAATGAGACCTCGGAAAAATATGGTTTTAAGAATGTCTGGACAAGCAATGGGAACATTTTTGCGAAAACCGAAAATGGAGTGGAAAAGATTTTGTTTTAATATTATGATGGTGCTGTAATCTGGAATTTTCGTATTACATTTGTTTTTTTATTATCTGTTTCTTTTCTTGTTTGTTATAATTATAAGTTAATTGTTAAGTTATGAGTAACAAATTCTTTACAGCGGCACACTTAAACATTCGATCCCTTCTGCCTAAGTTTAATAGTTTCAAACATATTATTGAGTCAAAACAGTATGATATTTTCGCTTAGTGAAACATGGCTAAATAATTCTGTTGACAGTATTACAATAAATATTCCAGGTTACAATTTAATAAGGGCGGATAGAGTCACAAGAGGAGGCGGAGTAGCATTATACATTAAGTAATAATTTCGTTTATACGATAGTAACTGATGTATCTACTGATATTGAGCAGCTATGGCTATCTTTATCAATAAATGGTAGTTCTTATGTCGTGGGGGTATGCTATAGACCTCCTGGTGTTGATTATAGACACTTTGTCGATAAATTAGAAGAATCAATTTCAATCTCTATGTTACACGGGGAAAAGATTTATTGCTTTGGAGATTTTAATATAAATTTTTTCGACATAGATTCTCCATCTACAAAGTATATCAATTCGATGTTGGAATCCCTAAGTATGTACCAAATAATAAATGAGGCAACGCGTATTACTGATAAGGGTGTATCTCTTATTGACGTCATAATATGTAATGATCCATCTTCAGTGATTTCTAATGCTGTGACTGGGGCTGAAATATCGGACCACGAACTCATATACTGTAAAATAGCTGGTACTAACAAGAAGTTCGAACCGTTTTATTATACTTACAGAGATTTTAAATACTTCAAGAAGACCTTTTTTATCATGATTTGCAAAAATTACCATTGCAAACTATTTACTACGCAGAGGACATTGATAAAAAATTAAGCATATTTAATAACTTGTTACTTACACTATTTGACAAACATTTACCGGTAAAAACAGTCAGAATATCTAAAAGAAAAGCGCCTTGGCTCACTAACAACATTAAGCAGCTAATATGTGACAGAGAAAGAGCAAAATCCAAGTACAAAAAAAACCAAACCCCGACAAACTACAATAGTTACAAACAGCTACGTAACTGTGTTAACCATGCAATAACTCGTGAGAAAAGAGCCTATTTTAATTTCATTGCAAATAACAGGAACTCAAAAACGTTGTGGAAAGAACTTAAATCTCTTGACATTATTAGTAGTAAAAAACGTGATTTACCTGTACATCTTCAAGATCCTGATAATATTAATAATTATTTTGTTGATAGTGTTCCTCAAAATTTGGTAGATGATAATCATATACAAAATTATTATTTACGTAATAAAATATCGAATTCTGAATTTCGATTTAGATTGGTCTCCGAGGAGACTATTGCGCAAAATCTTCAGAAACTAAAAAATACTTCTCCAGGAGGTGATGGGTTGGGCATTACTTTAATTAAATTATGCACTCCCTTTATCTTGCCTTTCATACTGCACATTATTAATAGCATTCTGCTTGACTGCAAATTTCCTACGTGCTGGAAAAGTGCTCTAATTATACCCATTCCGAAATTCGACGACCCTCAGAATTTATCTGACTTAAGGCCTATTAGCATTCTTCCAGGGTTATCAAAGCTTTTGGAAAAAATTATAGAAATCCAACTAAGGGAGTATTTGGAAGCTAACAATATTTTGCCAGCAGTACAGTCTGGGTTCCGTTCGGGTTTCAGTTGCGCCACTTCATTACTGCATATTACTGATGATGTTATTCAAGCTAGTGATTATGGTAAATGTACAGCTCTTACGTTACTGGATTTTAGCAAAGCCTTTGATACTATCAAACACTCTATACTATTGGCAATTCTAGAATCCTGTGGAGTATATGCTGAAGGCTTGGAGCTATTTCATTCGTACTTAGTAGGGCGCACGCAAAAGGTTAGAATAAGGGGTAATTTATCGGGATCGAGGCAGCTTCATTCGGGTGTCCCTCAAGGATCTGTTCTGGGTCCTCTGCTGTTCACAGTATATACTAGTCAATTTATTAAGTTTATTCAATATTGCACTATTCATATGTATGCTGATGATACTCAGCTGTACTATTCATTTTATGCTAAAGACTGTGACACAGCCGAGGTAAAGATAAATAGCGATTTAGAAAAGCTTTCGAGGGTCTCTGCAGATCATTCTCTTATACTAAACGCTAAGAAATCAGCTGTTATCATTTTTGGAAAAAAGTCAGACTGTTCTACCTTGTCAGAAAACTTAAATATTAATGTCAATGGTGTTAGGATAGAGCCATCCAATTCTGTTAAAAACCTAGGTTTAATTATTGACCGCTCATTACGTTTTCGGGAGCAAACAACTAAAAACATCCAAAAAGCATATGCAGCATTAAGGTTACTCTACCCACATAGGACATTTTTGGATCAAGATACTAAGAGGATGATGTGTGAGACATTAGTTTTATCCCAGTTTGCATTTTGCGCACCTGTATATGATCCCTGCCTCGACCAAGACTATGTAAGTAGGATACAACGGGTTCAAAATTCTTGTATTAGATTCATATTTGGCATAAGGAAATATGACCGTGTATCACATAAATTAAAAGAGCTCAGCTGGCTCAACATGAAACATCGTCGTGAGGTATATACACTTTGTTTATTTCATAAAATAATTTTAACTAAACAGCCGCCTTACTTATTTGAAAAAATCTCATTTCGAACTGATGTTCATAATATTAACATCAGATCCAGAGGCTTGCTTACATCCCCACCTCATAGAACTGCTATTTTCGAAAGAAGTTTTAAATTCAATATATACAAATTGTATAATGCTGTTCCAGAACAATATAAAAGTTATAGCCCTTCTAAATTTAAAAAAGCTATTAAAAGACGTTTTTTTGACAGATGAATGTTTTGAGTGTGTCTCATTTTTTTTCTTTTCTTTTTCCTAAATGATATGTTTATTACCTTTTATTTTTGTGAATGTATATGTGTTTCTATGTATGTGTATATAAATAATGCAATATTAAAAGTATTTATAGCAATCTATTATAAGTCAGGATATATAACATATTATTTTTTTTTTAAATAAAACAAGGGTTGAGTGGAAGAGCATTTTACAAATGAACTCCCCCTTGAGGTTTTCGATTTCTTTTTTTATTTATGTTTACTGTATTGTATAATGTACAAAATAATCGAAAATAAAGACATTTATTATTATTATTATATATATATATATATATATATATATATATATATATATATATATATATATATATATATATATATATATATATATATATATATATATATATATATATACGACTTACCTGATGTTATTTCAGATTTTACTGTTCTTTTTGCAGATGACACTACTTTTGCGAAACATTTAGGAGATACTGGCAGTAATGTTGCTGGCTTGAAATTAGAAATCGTAAATAAAGCCTCTGACTGGTTAAATGCAAACAAGCTATGCTTAAACACAAACAAAACAAACACACTGACATTTTCTACCAAGAGTTAATACCTCTCAGACCATACAATTTTTAGGTTTAACTTTAGACAGTACATAAACCTGGTATTCACATATCCATGATTTATCCACAAAGTTGTCAAGAAAAATATATGCAGACAAATAAAAAACAGAGTGAACTTAGAAGCCGCACTTATTGGATACCATGTTTTGTTCCACAGTGCAATGACATATGGTTTGATAAACTGGGGTACATCTAACCAAACTCATAGTATCTTTGTTAAACAAAAGAGAGCAGTAAGAGTTTTGGCGGGCGGATTCAACTTGAAAGTTGTAAATCATCGTTTATAAAATTTAACATATTAACGTTACCATCTGAAATAATATTTTGTAATCTAACTCATATAAAGGAGAATTTGAGCAAATATGTGAAGAATGGAGAAACTCACGGGTATAATACTCGTAATCGAAATGATATAACGATACCACACCAAAGATTAGCTTTTACAAAAAAAAAACAATTTCGGGATTGCTCTATTCAACTCACTTTCAGATAATGTAAAATACTTACCAAATAGACAATTCAAATCTGAATTAAAAAGACATCTTTTAGCTAATGCGTACTACAGTGTATCAGATTTTAATTATGTGTGAAATATTGTTTTGTCTTTATATAATTTCTTGACTATATTAGCATTAAGTTTCACTATTGCTATGTATTTTTTCTTATGTTTATTTATATTTACCTGCATTTTTATGTGTAGATGTGCATGTTAGTTTTATATTTTATTGACATTTTATTTTTACTTATATTTATAAGTGTATTTGTGTACATTAGATTTATTTACATTTATGTTTGTATATCTATGTTATGTAGGTACATATATTTAATTTGCATTTATATATGTAACTACATTATTTTATTTATATTTTCTGACTTGTCAAAACACCAAGGTGTATTTCTATGACCAATAAAGCATTCATTCATTTCATTCATTCGATATTAAAGTAGTAATTTAAAAAATTAAAGAAGTTAGAAATGGAGAAGGTGATACAATGTGGGCATTAAGATAATTTGCCCTAGTTATATCAAAAAAAATTCCTTGAGGAAGAATATTGATTATAACTATAAATAGCAATTAGAATTACAACAATCGGATGTTCTAAAAAGATTGTTGATTCCTGATGTATCTATTAAGCAAAAACATCAATCCAATAGACTAAAGATTAGCAGAAACATCTCCGAATTACTAAAAGTAAAATAAAATTGTCCATATTTTACATAAACATTCAGTGTTTACAAAATAAATCGTTGGAACTTAACATCTTTCTGTCAGAAAACGAATATGATATTCTTTGTTTTAGCGAAATTTGGTGCTGTGAAGAACAAATTAAAAATTTCTTTTTTAGATAATTATATCTTGGCAAGTTTCTACACAAGATCCAACCATATTCATGGAGGGGTAGCTATTTATGTGAAACAAGGTTTAGCTTATAAGCCTTATAAATGGGCGGATAAGTTCTGTCAAGAGTTTAACTTTGAAATGTGTGCTCTTGAATTATGTAATTTAAAGTTAATTATATTCTGTTGTTATCGGTTTTTGAAATGTTTAATGATATTTTGATAGTTTTTGTAGATAAATTACTTTTGGACAAAAGGATTATTTTCTGTGCAGATTTTAATGTAGTGTGTACACAATTTTTTGTATTGTCTCACGAAATAAATCTATCTATTAAAAAAAATTATGAAATACAATTTTTTACATCTTTGAACCATTTATAAATAAACTGCAAAACCAATTGACGATTTTTTACTTTTAACCCTTCTTTCTGAATTGATTACAAATATAACTCACTGTTTCGCACTCACGCGCATTATCTACCATGTCGCAGCGGTCAATACGGCAATCGAAGAAATACCTTTTGTTGTTAAATAACAGTTCAAGGGCATCCTGGCTGGAGAGTAGCGAGCGCTCGTTGTAGATAATTCAGAAACAAGGGTTAAAAGTAAAAAATTGTTACATTGCTTCTGCAGAAGTTATTATTAGATAATTTAAGGAAGATGTAAAAAAATTGATTTTATAAGAAATTCCATTGTTTACTTACAAATATAATATACTTTTGACGGGTTGAAAATATGCAAATTCACGTATTTTCAAACTTTTAAAAATTCGTAACTTATTTGATTTAAACAATTAAGTGACCACGTTTCCGGCTGGCAACATGTACTTTCATAATCAGTACTTTATCCACGATCTCATAAAAAATTGAATCTAAATATTTAGGTAGATGTTCATGCGCTAGTATGCCCTGTTCTAATTAGTGTACAGTGGGTCATTTCGTCTTGATAACATTTCGATCTGATACAACTCTTTTATTTTTAAAGTTATTAATATGAACCAAAAAACCAAATTACAAGGTCCGTTACTAAGTTTTTCTTGTCATAAAAAAAACAAAAAACTGGCAATAGAAAAAATAAGTTATTTTTTAAATCTAATACCCTGTATATTTTTAATTGGTTGAATAGCATATTTCATTCTGATTTCAGTGATATAGCACATTTTATATATACTTCGATCTAGTAGTTTTCGATTTATTGGCATAAAATGTAAATGTAAAATGTAAATTGCATGATATAGTGTGCCGTGAAAACAAAATGGTAGGTAGGTACTAATTTTTGACATATAAACAAACAATAATTAAGCACTTCAGTGTGTCGCAAAGTTTATTGTGCTTTTTAGTTATTTCATTCAAAATGATTATTATCATTTTCACAATGGTATTTTGTCAGTTAACTTAAATGAAATAACTAGAAAATGCATAATAAATTCTGCGTCATTTTGACGTACTTAATTATTGTCTGTTTGTGTCAAAAATTTGTATAATTTTGTTTCCACGGCACACTATATTATGCAATAAATATTTTACATTTTAGCGAGTAAATCGGAAATTACTAGATCAAAGTATAAAGTATGCTATATCACTGAAATCAGAATGAAATATGCTATCCAACCAATTAAAAACATTCTATTTAAAAAAAATACATATCTTTTTCTATTGACAATTTTTTTGTTCATTCTGATGACAAAAAAAAAACTCAGTAATGGACCCTGTAATTTGGTTTTTGGTTCATATTAATAACTTGAAAAATAAAAGTGATATCAGATCGAAATGTTATCAAGATAAAATAGCCACACTGTAGATAATTGATTTCATCAAATTATGTTGTAACAAAAAAATTTAATAATCACAGAAAAAAATTTTGCACAAAAACTAGTTTCATACCTTGAACTCAAATATCGAAAAAAGTTTGTGTATGTATGTACTTTTTCTTGTAAACACGATAATGTTTGTTAGACTCAACATTTTGATTTTAAATCTTGTGGGTAGGTATGTAGAATAGTACAGAGACCTATTGAAATTGGGTTATATGTACCATACAGGGTGTTCACTAAAGCCTTGCAAACTTTCATGTTTTAGGTAAATTAGGTACGTTTTATAATAACTTTAGAGGAAAATGTTATTAAAGTTTTTTATTAAGCACACAAAAATATAGCGATGCACAGGGTGATTCTATTTTTGAAATTACGGAAAAAATTATACTTAACCATAAGAATGTGCTTTCAAAAAACAATTGAAAATTATATCAAAAGGTACAAGGTAATATAGTGTCCAAGGATGAAATTCACAATACTTGTAAATTTTTTTATCTTCAATTTTTCAAACAAAGTAATCCTTTATAAAAAGTTTTGCTTATTTTGAGGATTCAAAAGTCAAATGTTCGAAAAGTTATATAGGATGATTAAAAACTTAAAAAATGTGAAATTTGTTCAAGAGTAAAATACCAATATTTTTCTTTTTTAGAGAAAAATGTCATGAACAATTATTGTTTGTAATCATAGAACATAAAAATTTTTTAGTGCAGTTCTTCTTTAAAATAAAAAATAGAGAACTTTCTCTTACAAGCATTAACTAGAAAATATTAATCTTTCATGACATCTGATTTTTTCAATGGAATTCTTAATTTAAATCAATTTTATAATTACGAACAATTGGTCATGCCATTTTTCTCTAAAAAGAAAAATATTGCTAGATGACTCGAACAAATTTCAAATTTTTTAAATTTTTGATCACAACGGATTTTGAATATTCAAAATATGCAAAACTTTTTATAACGAACGACTTTTTTCGAAAAAAAACGAAAATTAAAATATTGTTACGTGTTTGCTATCCACACAAACACCTATACTAGTAGATTCGTTGATTGAAAGTCCAGGTAACACTTAATCACTACTTTATTTACTAATTAACAATTAACAACAATAGATTAATCGCTTTCCTAATTATAATTACAACTGAACACTTATAAGTCTCTTTCGTATTTCTTCTTTACTTGTTCACGTTCGACTTCAGACTAAGACTCGGCCCACCGTGCGTCTTATTTATACATCCATTCTCCCCGGTCTAGAGCACTCCAGAATATTCCCGGCCGTTCGTGTACAATTCCAGCCTAATCTAACCAGTCTGCACAGTCCAGTGGCGTAACACTGCCCCCTCCTTAAGCCTGAACGTCCCGATCAGGCAATTCATTATTCCCTGCATACTTGGCTAGTCTCTCTATGTGCACCACCTTCATCTTGGATTTTGGACTTTGCTGAATTCTATATACAACGTCGTTTAGTCTGGTGACGACAGTGTAAGGTCCTTTCCAAGGGTGGTGAAGTTTCGGGGACCTGCTTTTCATTCGTTGTGGGTTATATAGCCAAACCAACTCTCCCACCTGGTACCCTCCTGAATTAGCCTTAAGATCATAACGAGCCTTCATACGGTCACTTGCTATGGTAATTCGCTCAAATGGAGCCTTGGCGTTATATTGCTTATTTCTTATTTGTGGCCCCATTCTTGCCGCGCAAACTTCACATTGGCGGCACCAAGCCTCCACATCTTGACGACTGTTTACCCAGTAGAAACGTTGTCTTACTTTTGTCAGGGTATTGTTGATGCCAAAATGTTCGCCAGACGTTCCATTATGCACTTGCTGAAGTACATCTGCTACGTGACACCTGGGGATTAACAATTTCCAAGTAACTTTCCTCCCATCTGGACTTTCCCACGCTCTCTTCAGCAGTCCATCCTCTACGATAAGGGAGTCCCATTGTGCCCATAAAGCCTTCAGCCCCACTGATCTATTTGAAATGTCCTTCCACTCGGGTCGGGTCCCTCTTTCTTTCCATTTCAGAATAGGACCAGTCTCGTTATCGTTTAACTGCGCTTCCCTTAACGACTCTTTTGTCCAATAATCGGGAACATCAATCTTAACGGTCTTCATTATTTGTACATTTTGTTGTTCTTCTTTACGGTAGCAAGGCTTGCAGTCATTCTGACACGGTCCTTTGGAAAGGCCATCTGCTACATTCCGCGAAGTACCAGCTCGCCAGTTTTCCTGCGGCTTCTCTATTACTGCGACCCTCTCAGGAATGCGCTGACGACAGTTACTCTGAATATGGCCCACGCTGCCACACTTATAACAGCGCATACGTCCTCCACTCTGTCTCCCACTATTTTGTTGTTGGGTTTGTCTCGGATCTTTAATGTTGAGCTCATGACACTTCCTCTTAATATGGCCCAATTTGCCACACATATAACAACGGATGTCTCCAGTCGGCCTCCCACTACTTCGTTGTTGGTCTTGTCTCTGCTGGGAGTTCGATTTTGTCAGTAGTTGGGTCAACATCTTGTATAGATCAGATATCAGGTTTTGTGTTGTGTTGTCTGGCTTGTCTTCCTCCACACTCACAGCTCGTACTCTCTGATTTGGTTGTGTGGTATCCTCATAGGTAGCCTCAATCTCCAATGCATGTACTAAAGCCTCACTAATAAGCTTATGCCTGGCCAACTTAAGAATTCGCCTAACTTCCTGGTCCCTTACTCCATCGATAAATGTACCAACTGCTAACTGTTGTTGAAATTCCATTGGTGCATCAGGATAGGCTAGATGGGCTAATCTTTCTACCGCAGCTTCGAACTCCTGGAGGCTTTCTCCACCTCGTTGTCTGCGTGATTTGAGCTGAGCCTGATATACTTGGGCGAGATGTTGGTCGCCATATCTTAATTCTAACGCTGCCTCCAAAATGCCAAAGTTTTGTTGCTGTGCGGCAGGAATTGTTTGGAGCAGGTCTAATGCTTGGCCCCTTAGTGCTAATACCAATGCTGTTGCTTTTTCCTCATCGTTCCAGTTATTTGAACGTGCAGCTGCCTCAAATTGTCTCTTATAAGTTGACCATGAACTTTGACCGTCGAAGGAAGGTGGTTGTAACCTAGTACCAGACGACAGTACTAATTGGCCACTCCTCTCCCTTAATTGTTGCTTGAGCCGGGCTACTTCTCCTTCAACAATACTGACTTTTCCCTCAACTTGACCGACTTTTTCTTTAACTTCACTGACCTCTCCTTTAACTTCACTGACCTCTCCTTTAAATTCATTAACTTGTCCTTCGACTTCACAAACTTTCCCTGCGACTTCAGTGACTTTTTCGATAACATCTCCTTTAAATTTTTCAGTGAGGGAGAAAATGGCTGCCTGCTGTTCCTCTAGGCTTCTTTTTATATCTTGGTTTTCCTCCAATCGTCTTATTTCCAAGCCCTCCATCATTTTTCTTAAGTCATCTTTTTCTTCCTGGCGTTTTCTCTCTTGAGCTTCCATAATTTTCCTCTGTTCGTCTTTCTCTTCTTGTCGTATTCTCTCTTGTTCTTCTTTTTCTTCTTGTCGTCTTCTCTCCAGGCCTTCGATCATTTTTGTCAAGTCTTCTTTTTCTTCCTGACGTTTTCTCTCTTGATCTTCTTTTTCTTCCTGTCGCTTTCTTTCCTGATCTTCCATAATTTTTCTCTGTTCGTCCATCCGTTGTAACAATGCTGCAAGCATGTCCTGCGTTTGCTTCTCCGCCATACTTCTTGTTGTTGGCATTAACTCACGACACGTAAATCAATTTCGGAATAAAGTTTATTACACTATAAAGTCCGTAAAATGTTGATATCACGTCTATTTTAATTATGAAATGTTCCAGAAAAATCTCGAAACAGCACTAGAAAGTCTTATTTAGAGTCTATACCACGTTTCCGTTAACACAGTTTACGTATCTCCTGTAGTTTCCAAATAGAATGTTCTAGAATTTTCCCGAAATTGCACTAGTAGTCCTTTTTCTCAGTCTACAACACGTTATTACTAGCGGCACTCACGTATTTGCAGCTATTTCTAAATCGAATGTTCTAGAAACTTCTCGAAAATTCACTTTAAAGTCACTATTCAGTCCAGAAATAGTCCTCCAAACACTGTCCAGTAGCTTAATTCTCCGTGTTACCACTAATTTCTCAGAAGAACACTGTAGAACCTTTTCGAATATTCCAGAAATTTCTCTTCCAATCCCACTTCTGACACCAAATTGTTACGTGTTTGCTATCCACACAAACACCTATACTAGTAGATTCGTTGATTGAAAGTCCAGGTAACACTTAATCACTACTTTATTTACTAATTAACAATTAACAACAATAGATTAATCGCTTTCCTAATTATAATTACAACTGAACACTTATAAGTCTCTTTCGTATTTCTTCTTTACTTGTTCACGTTCGACTTCAGACTAAGACTCGGCCCACCGTGCGTCTTATTTATACATCCATTCTCCCCGGTCTAGAGCACTCCAGAATATTCCCGGCCGTTCGTGTACAATTCCAGCCTAATCTAACCAGTCTGCACAGTCCAGTGGCGTAACAATATTTACAAGTATTGCGAACTCCATCCGAGGACCATCTGTATAATTTGCATGTGTTTAGATTACCTGTTTTTTTAATATTAATTTAAAAAGCAAGCTGATATTTGACAAATCGAAGTCGGCCATGAAAAATACGTGGCCGACTATGATTTTTTTCTTATATAAGAGCTGTTCTTTTTAAATTAATTAAACAAAAAACGGTAATCTAGACACATGCCAATTACATATTTTTGAAATCAGAAAAAGAGCTCTAACTAAATATACAAACACATAGGGTGGTCCCTTAAAAAAAAAAGATAGCTCTACCTTGTATCTTTTTTATATAATTTTTAATTATTTTTGTGAAAGCATATTATTATGATATAAATGGTATTAAGGTGACGATTCATTTGGCACTGTTAAAGATTTATTTGTTGCGACATATTCAAATAGGCCTTCACTTTCCCTGATTTCTTTTTTGAATTTTTTTCCATTAAGTGATTATTTTAATTTTTTATGCCATTTTTTTTCAATACTTTTTATTACGATATTTTAAGAGAATGATATTTGTTTATTTACGTTAAAGAGATTCATTTCCATTTTTGCTTTCCAGCAATAACCGCTTTTCATCATGATATTTGGCGCTTAATAAAATTTTACAATCACTAATGGCAACACTCATATGAAATACTAAGCCTGAAAAATAAGCTAAAGGCTGGGTTTTTTTATTCCCCTTTATGATAATAGTAATAATTTTCTGTTGAAAGAATTATGTCCAACATAATACATGTTCAGAAAAAAGTATGGATATTTTTTTCAAATAATAAGTGAACTATTATTCTTGCAAATAATTGGTTAAAAAGTCTTTAAATCCCTCTATTGTAAAAGTAGCGTTTCGTGACTTAATATAGTTCAGCTCTGAGGTATGGAATTCGATTTAATTGGTTATAATTTATAATATATAAATTACCAAAAACACTGATGTCACAATCCAGTGTTGCCGCCAACCACTCCTATTTACGTTAGACATCGACGTTGGTTTGAAGACAGCCGGCAAACCAATTTGTTCCATTGCAGTCCTGCATACTCAGCGTCTCCCTTCTCCATACGAGTCTATTTCATAAAGGTTTCACAGGTTGCAAATCAACTGCAAACATGGTAGCTTAGCAGGAGCAAGGCTTTTATTTTTAGTACGATTGTACTAAATCTACTCGTAGTACAACATTTATAAGGAAATGTTTAAACTTCCGTAAAATTTTATTTTATATGGCAGATTTCTGCAATTGTATTGCATGAATGAAAACTGTTCTTTAGTTCAGGATAGTTTTTAGTTTGAGGCTATTTATGTCTAGAAGGCGTCATAATTGATGTCGGTTGGGATGGGATGCGCCCAAACTAACACTGATTTGTCTACTTTATTTCAAATATACTTGAATCTTGAATGTAACAAATGCGAATGGTGCTAACATCAATATCATACGTTATTTCGTCCAAAATAATCAATAATGCACACTACAAACATAGAAGACAAGCTATATTTATAAAGGTTAATTTTTTTTTTCAAATAAACATCAAAAAAACTATGATTTTTATTCTTAGTACCATTCTGTCAGACCTATAGTATAATTTTAGGCTACATGTTAGGACAATTTCAGATGTTTCAGTGGCAGCCCTATAGCTTAGTAGTATATTCAGAACTTAGGCATAGATAATTTTTTATTTTTGTCTATAGACTCAGGGCTTTAGCTAGCCCAGCTTTTTTGTCCGTATACGCGTATGAATGGCATATTTATTATTGTAAAAATGAATTCTGTGCAAAGTTTAATAGTGGAGCAATTCTGTAATCGATATTCCACTAATAAAATCAAAATAAAAAGACTAGGAAGATATACTCAGAATTTCCAGTAAAAAACTAACCTATAATGGAACATTTAATTCAGACACTTATAATAAATATAATGTGGATTTGTGGTTGTAAAGAAAACGTATTGCTCAAACATGTGATATAGCAGCCGCTGCTGGTTGAAAGTTTAATCAATTTTATTTACAGATTCGCGTTTACTTCGCTTTTCCGGTTTTTTTTTTTAATTCAGCACCATCAATAGAATCACATACCGAAAAAAGCTTGGTCGAAAACTCACTTTTATTTACTACATTACAACTATCAAGGTAATTTCAACTTGAAAACAAAAAAAAAACTTTTAATTTTAATATTAGAATAGTTTAAATGCGGTTATAAATTCATATGAGAATTTTGCAACATCAATAATGGGGTATTTCATGTGTAGAAAGAATCATTTGTCCCCACTCTCTATGTTAAAAAATGCCCCAAAACACACAAATTTATATCAAATACGTTTTAAATACATCATCTCAATTTTTTTATATATTTTTTATCTACTTCAAAATAATGTTTAATTTACACTAGTTCTTGATATCGTAATTGGGTAAAGATATTCGTAATTGAAAATAAATAATAAATCTCAGAATAAATTAACTTAAAAACAATTACACTCACGTAATAAGCTGGTGGTGGTACATAAGCCATTTGTGGTCTATTTGGATCATAATAAGCTGATTGTGCGGCCTCTGCTGCCTTGGCGTCTAAAAAATAAAAATAATACAAAACATCTCTCAGACATTTTAAATGACAGACATGGAATTAAAATTATTTACAGAAAAAATACTCGTCCTTAATCGTGTAAAATGTAATTGAGCCATGGATTTCTCAAAATATATAGTTAATAACCATGTATAATCTCTAATAGTCAATGCTAAAATTCTAAACGATGACATGTACAGACACATAATAAATACTTAGGGTGGTCCACAACTTTTGACTTTTGAACATTTTTAACCTTACCCTTAACCTTGGTGCCATTTTATGAGAAAATAAATGTGTCAAACGTGTCAGGTGCCAACAGAACTTTGTAATGTTGAAATATATACATTTTCTGATCAGTTTCCATATATTTATAAATAATAAAAATTGAACCATATCATGATATTTTGGATGTAGATAAATCAAAAATGAAGTATTTAGCATCTGGTGTTGCTGCTAATTTAATACTTATATTCGGGGCCGTTGGGTAAGGGGGAAGGAAGGGAGAATACAGTGTTTAATAATACGCGGTTTGTTTCCTCTATTTTGCAGTTAATGTTTCTTTTTTAAAATCTGGGTACTGTTTTCTATAATCTGTTACAATTTGAAGAACAAATTGTTTTTGTTCTTCCTTTTTTGTTACTATATTATTGTAATGTTGTTAACTTTATGTCTCTCTCGGCTGTATCATTCACAACTTTTAATTTATTAACAATTGCAAGAGCCGATTTACAATTTTCATTTTCTGTCCATAATCCCGGAGCTTACGCTGATTTGTGCACTTCTGTGTTTGAAATGATGCCCAGAACTGATTTTAAAGTGATAAATATGTGAAAATGACTTTTGACCTACCATTATTATGATACTTTTAAATGAACAGTTGATACCTTTTTTTTCAATTTATTGTTTGCTTCTTTATTTTTAACATATTTTTTCCAAGTTTCTCTTAATCAATGATTTACAAATAGAACTTGATTGAACATTTTAAACTCTTATTACTAGTGATAACTTTAACAAGTGTATACCATCCTTGTGTTCATCTTTGTGTATTCATTTTCGGTATGTGTATAAAAATATATGATATTAATAATAATAATAAATACATTTATTTATCCCAGAACTATATTTTTTGTATTACAATATTTATATTTTTAAAGCAGATAATTTGGGAAAGGTTGAAACTCAGTTTAATGTATTATACAGGGTGGGGCAATAGTGCGTCCGACTTTGATATATCGAGTTCTATGATAGCTAGAAACTTGATTTAAAAACATTAGTAAACTAGACAAAAATTATATAGTATATTAAAAATATCACTACAATCACAACTTTCGATTTTAAGAAAAAATATGTTAGTACCAGTTATGAGTTTGACTCAGCCATTTTCACTTCCTAAAAGTATAACAGGAGAACCAAAAAGGATTTTTAAATATACAACTTTTTTTAGCCGAATTTTCTCAAATGGAACACCCTGTATATTTTTGGACGATGTGATGTAGGATTGAAAAACGAACATTTTTTGTATGTACATTCTTATGGCTATTTGTGACCATTTTCAATTTATTGAACAATAACTGCAAAATTCAGCAATAAAAATTAAAAACGAGGTTTTTTTTTCAAATAATTCAAGAGAAGTTATTATAATAAACGTATTACATGATACCCATAACAACATTACACCAACAACAATCCAAAATTTGAAAGAAAGGATAATAAATGCTTTAAGAAGTATCACTCCGGCAATTTCATGAACAGTAGAAATCTCATTCCAAAGAAGCATAGAAATGTGTGTCAATCAAAATGGGAAACATGTGGAGCCCTTTTTATAATATCTTCTCTTTAATTACAAAAAATATATATATTTTTAATTTTTATTGCTAAATTTTGCAGTTACTGTTCAATAAATCGAAAATGGTTACAAATAGCCATAGGGACGTACATACAAAAAAATTTTCGTTTTTCAATTATACATCACATCGTCCAAAAATATAGTATTCCATTTGAAAAAAATTGAGAAAATTCAGTTCAAATAGTTGTAAATTTAAAAATTATTTTTGGCCACCCTGTAAACTTTTAGGAAGTCAACATGGCTGAGTGTCATCACAGAGATGTCTCATAACTGGTACTAACATATTGTTCTTAAAATTGATAATTATGATTGCACTGATTTTTTTTTTAATATACACGTGTAAATGGCATAATTTCAACAAAAAAAATCATTACATCCAAGTGGTTGGAAGAGAGTCAATAATAATACAGGAGCGGTAGGAGGCCACGAAGAGGTTAAAAAAAAATGTTCTGATATACATGGCATTCCATTTAAAAAATTGTTGCTTGACTCTGTAGAATCGTCTTGGCGCACCCTGTATAATCGAAAATAATTTCTGGTTATAGACTTTTTTGTCTAGTTTATTTATATTTTTAAATCAAGTTTCTAGCTATCATAGAACTCGACATGTCGAAGTCGGACGCACATTGCCCCACCCTGTATATTCAAGTTGTCTTTGGCGTCGTTTTTTCAAAAATCTTTTTGCGTCTATTGCAGTGCAATTAATAGCGCCAAATAATGGTCAAAACCGACCGTTCAGATATCCGACAACCGGATATTTGAATATTTGAAAAACAGACTATTGGGCATTTGGGATGTTGGAAGAACTGAAAACTGATTAGTGATTGATTACTTAATATACTATTTGAAAAATATTACAAGGCACAGATATGCGCGAGGCACCAAAACTTATTGTATCACAATTCACAAAACACTGAACTACAGACTAAAAGTTACTTTTTACAAGTGTACAGATGTAAACATAATAATACAAACTTTATGCGAATGACGCATGACGGTCCCCACTTTAAATAATCCTGGCCCTTTGCGCATCTTTATCTCAGTGCCACATGTTTGTCAAGCTGTACTGATAATAATAAGTAGCCCATACATTACAGTCTTACATACATGCTTTGGATGACAGGTCTGGTCTGTCAGGTTTGGTCTCTGACAGACCAGTACTTTCATTGCCCACTAACATGAAATAAAGTTTTGCGGTCTAAGTTGTTTATTAAGTCCGTGGAAGTCTTATTAAATGATACATGGTAACTAATGTTGTATGTATAAACTACATTATGCATAATTTATATTTACTATGAACAGTACAAAAAGAAAGGCTATACTCTGTTTAACAAGTTTTTAATATAATATCACAGCGTTACCATCTCATCATATGCGTTACTTTTTAAATTTCTGTTAACATATTCTTTGGATTTTATTTTCCAAAGACACGGAAAACTTTCATACAACTAAATAAAATCAGTTAAGAAGTCTTTGGATAAAAATCTCATGTCTTTATCCGCCATAATATTTAATCGTTAAATGATCGTTATATACTATACTACATATAATAATAAATTTTCTCTTAAGAAAACTGCCAGACAATTCTATCATCCAACCAAACACGTGCACAACACTGTTAAATCACAGCATATATCATATATGCTGTGGTTAAATTATGGGCAGCGATGGATGAAAACGGTCACCGGCTTTGCCTGTTAGACTGATGAGGGAAGGGATGTACCCGTTATAACCCACAGATTAGCAGTATTACTGAAGGGCAAAGTCTGGCGCAGTCCAAGGAGGTCGATTAACACTGTAATGTATGGGCAGCTTGGTAATAATGATGACTGATGAGTTATCGCATTCTCACGTTAAACGTTCCGATATTTTATTAATACGCGTACCTATTGTCTAACTGTAAATCATAATCAGTGGCGGCTCGTGATATTGTCCACAGAGGATTGAAATTTAAATGGCAACTAAATTTCAATATGATTACAATTTGCACATTTCCCCACCACCCTTGAGGTAGTACAAAATAGTTTTGGAAAAAAAATTGATAAATAAAAGTTCTTTTCTACAAACAAAAAATTGTAATCATTATCACTGCCAGTGTAAAATTATTACTTTTAATAAAAATTAAAATAGTTTTGAAAAAGAAGTTATATAAAAAATATTTTCTAAAAAATAAATAACCTAAATAAATATTTCTTCTAAAATAATAACTAACTATATTAATCTTTGGTGTAAAGTTTAAATATTTTTATAAATCAGTGGTAACCTGCGATTTTCAGAACTAGCAAAATAGTTTGATTACTTCTTCATAAAATGAAAATAAATCATTTTTCTTCAACTCTGACAAAAAACCTTTTTCTATTGAAATAAGCGATATATTTGACAGGCGGTCTTGAGCTATTGTGTTTCTAGTAAATGTTTTTATGCGTTCGAGTGCTGAAAACGATCGTTCTACAGAAGCTGAGGGTTACCGGAATTGTTGACACTAAAGATAAAAGTTTGTATAGTTCGGAGATACAGCTTTTTAAATTATTATTATATATAAAAGTAAGCATTTCTTGAGGCAATTTTGAATTTGCTAAAAGTTGCTGGTCAGAATACAAGACACATAGATCATTTCTTAAAGAAATACGGTTAAAAAAAGGGATACTGGTCCATTAGACTGTTAGGAAATGATTTAGAAAACATTATAAAATTATTAGGATTTACTAAATCGAAACATTGAAAAGTATTTAAATCGGAATATCTAATTTCAATTTGAACTATAATGGTGTCCGAAATTTCTGTAAAAATTTGTTTGTAATGTATGTATGTCCTGTCAAAGTTATTTGTTGTCTTTCTTTTTTTAAACTGTAGCTCATCATCTAATTCTTCAATATTTTCAAAAAAAAACATTATATAAACTATTGAAATGTATTTCATTATTGCGAAATTCTTTTAATTTACATATAAGTGAATTAAGTTTATTTTTAGAATGTTATATCAGTTAATTTATTCTGTAAAATTTGGAAAACAACATCAGGTTGCTCAAAAATCATTTTAAAAACCTTTAGAAAAAATATGAAGTTTTTATTCAACAATAACGAATTTAATCCGTAAGCTGCTCTTAAAGTATGATCGTCATTTAAAAAGTCTTCACTTTCCGAAATATAATTAAAAACGTCAATAAGTTTTTTCCTGTATGTGTCAACAGTGAAAACAACCTTCCAACGAGTGGGAGCATTAATCGGAATTCTATGTTCCATAATTCTATTTAAAATATCAGATCTTTTACTAGATTTTGAAAAAATATGACGAAAACCAGTAATATTTGAAAAAAATATTCTAACTTCTTTAATTCCGTTACAGGCTTTTACTTAAAACCAGTGGCGGCTGGTGGATTTAGGTTATGCCATATCTCAGTATTGGATCATGGAACTCATGCAATATTTGAAGGCACAACTATCAGTATTGATTGAAGAAGTTTTGCAGAAAAAAAACTGAAAAAAAATTTGAGAAAAAAGTTACAAAAAATACGCAGTCTCCCCAGATTCCTTCTAGACTATTAGTAAAATCTTCGCAAGCTATTTTTTTTTTTCGTAATCAGAAGGAAAATTTATCACCTCGTTTTTTTTTTGGTTTTCGAAAACTTTTTTTGTAAAGTTGACTCTTTAAAATTTAAGTTCTTCATTGTGTAAATTTCAAAATTTCATATCTTTACAAAAAATCAAAATTTTCGAAAACAAAAAAAACGGGGTGATAAATTTTCCTTCTGATTACGAAAAAAAAATAGTTTGCAAAAATTTTACTAATAGTCTAGATGAAATTGGGGGGGGGGGCTGCGCATTTTTGTAACTTTTTTTCTCAGTTTTTTTTCTGCAAAACTTCTTCAATCAGTACTGATAGCCGTGCCTTAAAATATTGCTTAAGTTCCATGCTTCAATATTGAGATATTTTATAACCTAAATTCACAAGCCGTACTGCTTAAAACCAAATTTAATTTGTGTATGTAACAGTGAGTGAAGTAAGCTTGAGGAGCAATATATTTTAAGTTTAGTTTAGAGTCCATTAAGATGCCCTGACATAACCGCAGCGCCATCATAGGTTTGTGCAATTAATTTATTTTTCAAATCAAATTTACCAAATTAGTCGATTAATAATTTGAATAAACTGTTCGCGTTTCTTCCACTACTCACATCAAAAAAACCAACAACCCTTTCAACAACTTCACCGCACTACATATCTAAAAATTATGGAAAGTTGAGATTTACAAGTAATATCCGTCGTTTCATCAATTTGCCACGAGAAAAATTCGTAATTATGTAGTTCTTCATAAATTTTGCCTTTAATAATGAAGCTAACACTCTCAATTAGGTAATTTTGAATTGATTTAGACGTCCCGGAAAAAACAGTGGCGTTATTCAAAAAGTTCTCTAATTTTGGATCATACGTTTTTAAAAAATCTATTAGCTCCTTGAAATTTCCTTTATTATACGAATAGCATTTATTTTTTCGTCGTGTCTTCGAAAAGAATTTTCTTGAGAAGATAAATATATAACGGCATCAATTAATCTCTTTAATATTTCCTTATTTTCACGGACTTTTTCATTAAAATTTTCCATTTCTTTTTTATGCGCAAAAATCCAAGAAATTTACAATATTTTGTTTACCCAACATTTCGAATTTAATGCAAGATGAAATATGCTCTTGAGATTTTTCATGCCTTTCTAAACCTCATGACAAATTCTGCAAATTATTAAACCCGGCCCTGACCCAAATTAAGGATTGATCATTAGTAAATAACAAACATTTCCAACAATATAATTTGTTTCTAACTGTTGATGCCGTTAACCACTCGATTTTTTTGATAATGCCTATCGCTGAACCCCCTGTTTTGTTTACCACTTGTGAAAACTAATGACGGCATTGACGGTGTAGGTCTAACCATTTTTTTAATTCCTACCTTTTGATCATAACTAAGAGAACTAAATCCATTTAACAACAAATAATCCACCACGTCTGGACAACAAGATATGTCGTTGGGAATATTTTCACCTAGAGCACTCATTTTTCAACCACCTGTTAAATATTTTATGGTTGTTCTATAAAATGTTGTGAGAAAGGGGATCAACGCTCAACTGAAGTGTATATGCGCTAGAAAGAGATGGGATGCTAGAGGCTAGCTGCCCTAACTTTACAGATCCAGAATGTTTGCTGATATGCCCCATAATTCAAGGTCACGAACAATGTATTGAAATGAGGTTTGGCACGCCGCTAGCCTCAGTTCGTTCATAAAATAAAACTCATTTTCAAAAAAAAAAAAACAAAAAAAAGTGCCTGCTTTGTGTGTGTGTGTGTGCATAAAGGATAAAAAATAGCAAAGTCATACATGGGACAGAAAAGAGAATTATGCATCAATGTTGCCTCATTGTACGTTGTTTGTGAAGTAAAGAGGGTACGCCTCATCATATCCCTTCTTTCTACACACAGTTTATTGTACTGATATTAGGTGTTTAGGAAAATTCTAGCGATTTGCAAGTATCCTCTTTATATAAAACTATAAGAAAAACAAAGACAGAGATAGTAAATTGGCTACTCGGGGTAAATTCTCCTAAACTGCTCAAAAATCACGACCATTGGTATGCGTAATTAGTAGCGGGGCAAGTAGTACCCAATAAATTATTCATCTTTAAATCATGCGCTACGATGGCCCGCCCTTCATCAGATCATAGCAGGTAGCCGATGACACTGTTGATGGTGTTTTGGTTAGTACATTTCAAAATGTTGTGTTGTTATTTCTGTAAATAACTACGTGTCTCTGTTTATTTTGCGAAAATCTAGTTATTTGATGCATAATTGTTTTTAAAATGCATCAAAAAAAACTTAATGGTATTACTTTGAGTAATATTTGGCGTGAAAGTAAACTGGCATTCTACTATTAAATAAAAATAAATTAACAAATATTCTGACGAAAATAAAATAAAAAATTTTTAAAATGAAACAGATTTTAAAAAACGTATTAAAAATGAAACAAAACATTTTTTTTCTAAATTATCTTTATAAGGGGCTCAAAAATGTCGCCCTGTTGCGCCTGGCAATGCCTTAATCGGTGATAAAATTCGTTCCTGACATTTAAAAGCATGTCAGGAGTCACACTCTGTAGGGTGGCAACAATTTTAGCACGTAACTCTTGCAAGTCACGCGCTTGCTCGTGCTCATGTTTATAAATTTGCGAGGTTGCATATCCTCACAAAAAAATCGTTAGGCGCCAAGTCGGAGGATCTTGATGACCATTTTATTGTGCCACTGCCACTTATAAGACGATCGGGAAAAGTATTGTCTAAAAACTCTTGCATTATGAGCAGGACAGCCGTCTTGCTGGTACCAAATCTCCCGAAGTTGACGTTAAGAGCTTGAACAGCCGGAATAATTTGATTCTGCAAAATGTTTAAATATTTGTCGGCATTTAAGTTACCGTCAATGAAAATAGGACCAATGACATGATCACCTAAAATGCCGGCCCGAACATTTACTTTTTGTGGATATTGAGTACGTAACGGCACACTGAAATGTTTATTTTCCCTAGACCAATATCGAACTACAGGATTATGCCGGCCATATATGGAAAAAGATGTTTCATCAGTGAATAAAATATTCTTGATGAAATTTTCGTTTTCATTAGCCTTTTCCATCATGACAAAAATCGATTAGTTTCGTATGGTCTTCAGGAAAAATTTCTTGGGTAGTCATAATTTTGTACCAGTGGTACTTATTTCTTTTCAGAATATTCCGTACTGTTCGCTCTTGTACACCGACTTCTTGCGAGATTTGTCTACTCGAACAAGGTGCACTTACCTCGGCGAAACTACAGATATTAGTTTCCCGCCTTCCCCGATCTTCCCTTAAGTAAACTGTAGGCTCGTCTTTGTCATTTAAATGATTTTCTGCAATTTATCGCACATCCCACAGACAAACTTACGAATGATGTTTAATACAGTTTGAACCGTCGCACATAAGGACAAATTATCAATTTACGACGACAAAAATATAAAATATGCTTTTGTTTGATATTCCAATCAGAAATGCTTATGAGGAGACTACTTAATAATTATCTTCCAGAAAAATATCTAATTAGGGTTAATTGAGGTCAGGTGCCTATATATTCTAATTTAAAAAAAAAGATTTCATATTAAATTATTTCTGTATTTTGAATTAGTGAGATAGGTACATAACATACAATTTTGATTAAAATATTATTCTACATCCACATCCTCATCATCCTTATCATCATCATCAGACTCCTGATCACCATTATCTTCGTCATCATCACCATAAAAAGTAGGCAGTCTGAGCATGCTTAATACAACTTCATTAAATTTTGTTATATTTTTTTTTAGGTTTTTTTTGCTTATTGGTCACAATAGGATCCGAGGATACCAGCATTCAGTTACATATGTCACTATTGGTGTTGATTCTTGAAGTTTTTCTGGAGTTATATTGTCTTAATTTTTTATAGTCTTTATGGCGTGTCTCGATTACATCTTCTTCAGGGCTGTACGGCCTTATAGTAGCAGAGGATGATGTATTATGCACCAGTTTCATTTTTTTTTAAATCTCTTGGGCGTAGATTGGATCGCTAATTTCACAACTTGGGCTGCAGTTCTCTTGCCTGATTTCACCAACCTTGATTCTGCAGCCAAGTACAGTTTTTCTGAACTGAGATCTGATACAATTGGCTTAACACGTCTTTGTTTATTGCATTCAGAACTCTCTTCGAACAATTTTCTTGGCCTGCCTCTTTTCTTTTGCTCTGAACGTTTTGGTGCTGATGACGAATATATCTACGGGAGTTTCAAGTCTTCATCAAGCCATTTCATGTGCTTGTTGTTAAAACGCTCATACATGTAATTACAACTACGCCATTTCGTCAGTAGCTTCGTGACAAACACTTTGACTACAAGTTTTATTTCTTTTGTACAATGTTCAGAAAGTTCACTAACATTAAATTTGTTCAATATATATCATAATAATTGTTTATTACACTTTAATGACGATAATTTGTAAAACTGTTCATTTCTTAACACCATAAATAGTTCTATTCTCTTAATTTTCATTTCCTTTAGAGCGGGGTCGCCACGACTACCTGAAAAGAATACCCTCCATTTAACAAAAGGGGAAATAAGGGGACTTGTATTTTGCTTTTTTATATTAGTTATAAGATATTTTTTCAAACTAGTAAAAAAAGTCGGTATACTTCTCGGAACTTTTTGTAAAACTCTAGCTAAAGTAAACATTTCAATGTTGTTTTTTAACAAAAACAGTATTGCACAAAACGTATATTATATCTATACTTCGAACAACTATTATGTTAACAATAATGGCAAATTAAAGTACATACCTGACGCTTCAATATCCATGTTGAAAATATTGGGAATTTAGATTTATGAAAATAGGACGGACCTAGTTACTCCTTCAATAAATCACGCGCAATTAATCGACATTGGTCGTGCGAAAGCTAACCCAACTTTGCGAGCACGCGTAAGCTATTGTGTTACGTTAACAAAAAATTTTCTTACGATGCATTGCGGACTGGTTTATGGAGAACGTTTGTAAGGTATTTGTGATTAATTTGAAGAACATAATTATACCTATTTTTGTCGTCGTAATTTAGTTATTTGGCCTTATGTGCGTCGTCGAGCAGGACGGTTTTCAAATGTAAAAATGAATCGCCAGATATAACTCCCTCAGCAGTATTATCGCCATAATACCACTTGACCATTTGCACTTTTTCTTCAGTTGTATAAACATGCATTTTTAAGTTAAGGAGAAATGCCAGTTTGACTTACCACGATAACGGCTGACGCGATAATAAAAGAAATGAGACGACAACAGCAACGTGAGAGCAGTTCACCACGTCATCACAAAATTGTTTATTGCAGTGTTGCCAGGTTGTGAAAGTGTGATTATCAGAAAGTAACAATGAAATGACCAGATTTTAGGAAAAATTATTAGATACCTCAAATAATACGCCAATATCCAAAAACTTTATTATAAAAAAATAAATAAACAAAAGTAAAACAGTTACAAGTAAGTATATTGAATAGAAACTTTTCAAATAATAACAATTGGCTGTCAAGATCGACTTTAGAAATTATATTATCTTCATTCTCGTTTATATTTTTGTATATTATGGAATTTTATGATTCTGAACGCATTCTGAATTTAATATTTAGTATGTTCGTCATTAATTGATTTTTGGTTATAGGTTTGATCTTTTTGGTTTTGATTAAATTACGTTAACCTTTGAAAAAATGCGTCCACATATTGCACTGCATGCAGTCTGCACTCATTGCAGAAAGAGGGGTAGAGCTCTCATTTTTCTTGCAGTGTAGCATTTATTTTATAATTATAAAATAAATGAGTGTAGCTGCATGAACAAAATCTCGTATGACGCCCTACTACTAACTAGATGTCGCCAAATGTTCATCACAGTTAGTAAAATTGAACAGTATTCATTGCATATTATGCCCGTTACATGAAACGATTTTAGTTATTTCTCAAGGTGTAAATAATTTTATAATAAATGAGTGTAGCTGCATAAACAAAATCTCGTATGCCGCCCTACTATTAACTAGATGTCGCCAAATGTTCATCGCATTTAGTAAAATGGAACAGTATTCATGCACTTTACATGAAACGATTTGTTATTTCTCAAGGTGTAAATAAGTTTATAAAAAAAGTGACGTTCCCAAAAAATTATCGTAGATTATGCAATTATTAGAGGCTCCATTAACAACTACCAGTTAAAATTCCAAATTGTAGATTTTGGTAATTATCAGGCATCTGGCAATACTGTTGTTTATTCTATCTACAATAAACTTAGTGTAGAAAAGGAAGGGATCAGATGTGGAAGGAATGTGATGACTAAGGACTGGAGGCGTACCGGATCACATGTGGAAGGGATACGATGAGACGGAGAAGTGCCCTCGTTACTTCGTAAACACAATAACGCAGAAAAAGGCAACAATGATACACAGTCTTTTTCTGTCGCATAAAGGGGATCAAAACACATTTATGAAAGTAAATAATATTCCTAAGTATGATACATATAATAATAGCAACTTATATCAACCATAATCAAGATTAAGTGTTTGTCAAAATTCCCATATTTGTGAGGGTATATTTATGCTTTAATAAGTTTATAAATCTTATGGTTATATGGGCAATTTTAGAAGTTTCAAACAAAAATTGTATGAATATATAGTAAGCAAGGTATTTTATTCTGTAGATGAATATTTAAATCACTATTTCTATTTCTATTGTGTGAATGTGAGTTGATTGTTTAAGCATCTTGATGTAGTGTATATGCAAGAGTGTGTTTGTGTCTATACTGACTAGTTTGATAAGTTTTAACTTGTATGTTAAAACTTGAAATAATGATTAAATCTTCTATCTTATTTATTTATTTACTGTCAAATTTGTGTTCATGGGAAACAAATTAATAAAATAAATTTACTTGTAATAGTTTGAATAATCGGTTAATGCTACTTCAATTTCAATATAACATTATATAATATCACCAAGTGATCAGGATTAACTGATAACCGACTCTTCAG
Source organism: Rhamnusium bicolor (assembly GCA_029963845.1). Taxonomy (NCBI): domain Eukaryota; kingdom Metazoa; phylum Arthropoda; class Insecta; order Coleoptera; family Cerambycidae; genus Rhamnusium; species Rhamnusium bicolor. The sequence continues at coordinate 270,502 of JANEYF010000671.1, read as the reverse complement.
ACACCCGGGTATCCTAATAATCGGTTATCCGAACAACCCCTTTTCGGTTTTAAAGAAACCCGTAAATAATCCAAAACTGGTAAACCGATTATCCAAGAAACTGGTTTCAGTTGCCGGCACTATTTGAAATTTTTTTGTGCATATCTACAATTTTTTTTATTTGAACACTTTATTACTACAAAAATTTACAAGCTGTCATTAAGCAGTATCTCTTTTAATTTTTATAATTCAACTCATTTATTACAAAAATTCCTTTTTCCCATTAAAAACGTATCTTGTTTTTTTTTTTAATTATCGAGTAATATAATTTTTTTAATATCTGGTATACCTATTAAGGAACTAGGGATAAAACCACTTACCTGCTGCACTTCCGAAAGGAGGTTGGAAACCACCAGCAGCTCCTTGAGGAGCAAAACCAGGACCAGGATAGCCAGCACCGGGATATCCAGGTGGTCCACCTTGTGATGGGTATCCACTTTGGGGAAGGCCACCTGGTGGATAT